>JAQPZY010001670.1:7792500-8142500 GCA_029931535.1 Margaritifera margaritifera | reverse complement strand
CTCAGTGTGGCCTTTTCACGGTAATTGGCGCCCGGTAAGCTTTGATGAGCTCAACATAGTTACAATGCTTTGTCTCGGTGAGCAATATTTAATTGATTCAGCGTGGTGTTTTTAACGGTGATCAGTGCTTCATTAACTCAGTGTGGTCTTTTCAAGGTAATCGGCACCGGCTAAATCTTTGATGTGCTAAACATAGTCACGTTGCTTTGTCTAGGTAAATTTGCAATGTATTTACTTTTCTTCAGAAAATAAACTTGTTTCTTTGTTTTATTTCTCATTTTAAACAACGATATTTGATTCGGTACTTCTTTGTTACAATACAGTGAGCAGTGTTTAATTGACTCATCGTGGTGTTTTTAAAGATAATCAGCGCCGGCTAAAGCTTTGATGGGCCAAACATAAGTACAATGCATTGTCTTGGTAAATTCTAGCTTGGACATGGAGATATATTTTAGAGGTGTAATGATAATCCAAATAAGTATAAATACCGGACCTAAACTTTCACATAGCATATTGTGTTCGATCTTGAATCTGAACGAATATAGTCAAAGTATCAACATGGGTCATATAAGAAATTCGTACAATGCGAAAGACAAGCTAACCATCATTGCCTATGCAGAAACACATGATAACAGAGCTGCTGGGAGGGAGTTTAATGTAGGAGAGTCTTCTGTTAGGGAGTAGAGACGAATGAAAGAAAGACTGAAGAAAATACCGAGAACAAAACAGGCAGACAGAGGGACAAGTGCAAAGTATCTGGACGTAGAGTAGGGAGTGGAGTCCTTGAATGTGTCATGGATAGAAGAAGACAGGGAATCTCAGTATCCACGACAGAGATTCGCTTTCAGGCAATATTGATTGCAAAACAGAAGAAAATAGACGACTACAAGGGGTCTGTGAGCTGGGCCTATGCATTTTTATGACGGCACGACTTGCCATGCATCATCATCCATGCCTTCAAAAAGTGCCGCATCTCAAATAAAATGGATGGCACAGAGGATGACATCTTGTGGGAGGACAATGCTAAGCGTGAAGACCACTCTGAGAGCGAGGACGAAGACGAAGATGAAAGCTATTATGCAGCAACACCAGGAATGATGACAGACGACGACATACAGCGACTTTTCGAGAGTGATGACGACGAAGAGGAATTTGAGGGATTTGATGCAAATGATTGAACTCCATCAACTAGACGAACCTTTAAAGGGCCCTTTTAAGGGCCAACCATAAAATCGGAAAGATACAATTTCAATATGGTCACTTTTTCATTCACCATCCAAAATGACCGACTGTTGTTGTACTATGAAAACGGAGCGAAATACCGGTAGTCACGATTTTAAAAGGTATTATATCACATGCGCGTTATATGGCAGAACTACGTTTTTTCCACTCATTTTGGGTCGAAAATCGGGGTGCGCGTTATACACACCAAAATACGGTAATAGTTACACTTTGCTTTCTACAAATTGTATAATTTCCTTAAATGTATGTGCCCAGTGAATTACGAAAACAGACAGTCTAATGAAGACATACTTCCAGGGCACACCGATGTCTGCCATTATTACTCCTTAGCAGATTCACTTACAGTTTCAAACTGATTTAATGAAAAAATAATGCAAGCACGGCAATTAAAATCTTCAAAATATACATTTAGTGAGTGCTTTCTGTTCTCAAAACACAAATTGTATATTTAGATATAGATCTTTTAATTTAGAAACATAAGTTAAGTTTTCATCATCATATGATAACTTGCGGAAATCGGGTAATGATATCTTTCGGGGGGGTGGGGGGGTTAATTGGTCATTCAGCTATTAAAACACATGCCTGTGAATGTGCATGAGTTTGTTTTATTGCCAAGGCAACATGAATCCATTTCGCCTGGGGCTTAACAACGACTTGGCTGGGTTGAGGGAGCATCTCAAAAGCCGTAAACTACTGTCATTTGGTGTAGATCTAAAAAATAAAATGACAGGGCGAAGTTGTTTTCGCTTTCTTAATAGAAGAAAGCAAAGTTTACATTAATTCGCTGACTGAGTCGCCCACTTCTTCGGGTAGTACACTTCCTGGGACATAGTATATGGGCTATTTCTGGCCTTATATAATCATTGTGATTTTCAGAGAACTTTAAAGTGTGTAATGAACTCACTGGGGACATACTATATATCATACATGTGATTTTACCGGCGGTAGGCCAAAAATACCGTTTTAAAGGCCTTCTACCGCACATACCGTTTAGTAGTAAAAATCTACTGCTTTTGAAAATTAAAAGAATTTTTAATTTTTTAAAATAAAAATACCCAAACACGGTATTTTTATGCGTTCTGTCAACACATTTTTGAAACCAGCCAGAACCAGTCTACTTGGGGACCGGAAATGTTCCACCAGTACAACGACTGGTGTGATGATGCGTTGCAGAATAATAGAATAAGAACTGTTAAAGAACAGCTGACATGTGTACACAGCAAGCTGCTAATTGATTACCTTATTGTTGGAATTTGAGGAGTTTAGGCAAAATGCAGGATGTTTTTTGAGGTGTTATAAGTAATAAAGGGATCAAAGGTTGTCCATGATGTCTTCTGAGCCGTCGATAAAAATTGGCTGACCCTTGGCGGAAGGAAGATAAAATGAAGAGACCGACCATAAAAAATTATTTCGGCAGACACACTAGAGTAAGTATTTTGATTTTTGTCCTGTTTAATTGTTATTGTATTGTTCCAGATGTTTTAAGAGAGACAGCTCTTACATTTTTTGTTCAATTCTAAACGTGTGCTTTCTTCCAATGTCAAGAAACCACCGGCTAAGAAATGTTAAGTTAAACAGTGCATGGATATCAGAGTTTAAGTGTGTGCATGTGAGCAGCAAAGGTCCAGAGTTTGCATTGTGCATCTTTTGTATTTCATAAACTATTTGAAGTTTTCATGCACATAAATTTAGTTCAAGCCCTGTATAAAATATATCAGTTCAAAATATATTACAAGATATTTAATTTACAGTTTGGATACATTTTCATAAAAGCATAAATATATCATGTATTTTTTTCATTTTTATTTCAAGTCTAAATCAATCTTTATTTTTTTTATTTACATTGGTGAAACTTACCAACAGATTTTTGGATCTGAGCCATTAAGAGAAAGAAGCCCTTGAGGATGAAGCTCAGAAATACATCATAAGTCCAAGTCAGGAAATTCCTCCTCAGGGTGAACATAATTTGGATGAGTATTGGAGAGTACCGTAATCACGTTAAGTCTTGGGACACGAAAAAATAATAATTTTTTTTCGTGTCCCAAGACTTATATGCCTTTAAAATATATAAAATTTTCGGTGTCCCAAAACTTGTAGACAAAAAAAATGTAAAGACAAAATTGGAAGATCGCCATACGTCACACAACAGTGACCAGCTTGTTCAATTACCACGTCATTCGTCAATAAACTGTTATATACTACTATGATTGTTTATGTTATTATTTTGCATGTGCATATTTTCCGATTTCTCCAACATGATTTAAAATAAAGGTAAATAAAGACTTCATCATTCACGGGCCGCTTACATTTAATGGAAGACCTGTACTATAGTGTACAGTACTTATACATTGCAAATCGTACTTGGCGTAAATTATATCCTTGTTTATTCCCAAAAATATTTGATGCAGATTTTGCTTTATTCATCATTTTTACCAAATCGCATTCTTCCAGATTACATTTCAGCTACACGTTCATTGCTGTTTCATTTATTTGTATTCACGCGCTCAACAGTTACTGTTTTTCAGTGGTATAAGCGATCCTACAAAGTGATGTAATCTATATGAAAAGGCACGCGTGTTTAATTTTATAAAGCACATAACCAGCATAAATTCAAATAACTTGTCATATATAATATATGTTAAAATTCTGAATATAGATCAATTAAGAGCATCATTGATCCATTTTACTTTAGTGTTTTGGCTTTACAAAATGATAATTTTCCACGCATTATTCATTCCACTTTTGATTTTGGCAAGCTGGTTGTTTTGGCATCTCCTTTGTTTATAATTGGCAGATTTGTCTTTTGTTTTCCGACAGCCATCCAGGCCAGTTAATTGTTAAAACCCTGAAATTGGCTTGGGTAAAGAGGAATTTTGTCCGGCGGCAATGCCGGTACTTTGATGTGTGATTGGCTTCTACTGCGTAATATTAGCACGATTACCGTAACTGAGTAAACATGACTTATTTAAGGTCGCTTACATCAAAGCAAACTACCACAGAGTTTTTATTTTAAAAGCATTATTTCTTAAACTTCTTTATCGTATTTTAAAGATATTATTTAAGTTTAGTGCAGTGGTGCCTATGATTCGAATCAAATGTATGTACTTAATTCATCACAAGTAAAATCTTCAATGTGCACGTGGTGACGCCATGATGTAAACATGCGTACAATAAATGCTAGAGTTGAAATAAACACCATTTTCATTGTTCTCATCCTGGTATCACATTGTAATGAATTAGGTATTTCCATTTTCAGGGAAAAAAAACTCCCCAATAATTACAGGTGACTTTCGACAATTTTAATGCAATAATGCATAAACTGACAATAGTAAACTAGAGCACAATAGGGAGAAGTTATTGTTGAATGGGTATAACATACCGCTAATGCTCAGTTCTTGTCATCGTCTGATTAAATTATACATATTTTAATTTGATAGAAATAATAAGAAAACAGAGAAAATTCAATATATTTATTGACTCTTCAAACAAATTGTAATAATTTATAATATATCCATGTAATAATTCATAATGAGAGTCCCTTAACAACCACGAAGTCCTGTTTATTTTACATGAGGTTACGATCGATAAAATACGCCGATCGATCAGTAGAAGAAAAAAAATGTTTTAGGTGTCCCAAGACTTATAGTACATGAAAAAATTACTTTAACTTCGTGTCCCAACTTTTATAGGTCATAAAAAATTACTTTTGAAAATAATTAAGGGTGTCCCAAGACTTATGGTGTCCCAAGACTTACCGTGATTACGGTAGTCAGAAACCTTACAAACCCAGCAACAGGAACACTGAAGTTAGACCTTCTTTGCAAGCTGAGCGTGGTTGTCCCTGTCATTACAACATTCTAATGCTGATACAGAGAGGACATTCTCCGTTCTTTGCAAAATACAAAGAGATTCAAGGGGAAATCTGGACCAGAGAACTAATGAAAGCCTGTTATGTGTGAAGCTTAATAATCACAATGAATGTCATCAGTGGTCACTAGACAGTGATCTTGTGAAGGAAACTAAAAATGCTATTGGATTTTATAAAAGCAAAATCTTTGCAGTGAAAAACAACTCTTCCTGTTTTATTATTTGGTCGTATATTGACTCATAATAAGTCATTATTATTGTAACATTTTCCATCAGAATCCGAATCTAATTCATGTTCATACTTGCTATTTTATTATATGAAGAGAATATATATTATGGCACAAGAAATCACTTGTTTTGTTTTCCATCCCCATGAAACGTAAAATTTATGCTGATAAAAAATCTACTGGTTTAGAGGCCAATCTACTGATCAAAATTTGTAAATCTACTGGTTTGAAATCCTAGTTCTGTCACATGTATGATATGGGCTATCTCTGGCCTTATGTAATCATAGTGATTTGCAGAGAACTTTGAAGTATGTAGTGAACAATTCACTGGTAAAAAGTCACAAGTAACTTTAAATACTTCCTAAAGTTTTGCTGATGACATAAAGTAGCATAAAGAAAAAGCTGTATAGAAATATCCCAAATAAAACAATTGCATTAAAATACATGGTTAAAGTTTGAGATAATATGAAAACCTGAGTGTTAAGGTATTACTTTTGACCCTGTACAGTCTCTGTAAAAGGTTTTTGATCCAATAGTGAAGTTTATTTTCATCATGACCCATGTTATGGCTTCACTATATCATTAAATGAAAAAATTCTGAAGTGGACCATTTTTGGCCCCTGTAATGTAAAATGCCCCCCTTTCAAGAAAGTTGGACTGGACATGTTAGTGTTATAAAGATTTGAAATTGTAATTGTTATGCTGCAATTAGGTATTACGGAAAAAAGGACAGTGTTTGTTTTTAATCTCAGATAATTGCACGAGAGAAGGACACTGCAGAGCGCCGATCCAGCTCAGCTACTGTTACTGTACATATCCAAAATGTAAATGATAATGAACCAGTATTTGATAGCGACTCCTACAACGTCACTGTCAGGGAAAATTCTCAGCATGGAGCACCTGTTATTGGGATGCAGGCAAGTCCAAGTTCTTATCACATTTAACATGTTTCATTTGTTCAGAGGTAGCCATTTGAAGAGTTTATTTGTTACTTTATAAGGTATGTGGGCTTATGGAACAGATTAAGGAGCAAGTTTAAGCAAATCTTCATTTGATTTTGTCAAACCTTACACAGATGTAGCTTGTGAATGTAGTGTTTTTGATCGGAATCAACATCAAACAATCGCAAGGCTTAATTTGGAATCAACATCAAACAGTCGTAAGGCTTAATTTGGAATAAACATCAAACAGTCGTAAGGCTTAATTTGGAATCAACAGCAAACAGTCGTAAGGCTTAATGCATAGGCTTGATCTTTGATATACACTTTGATATGTATTGTGCATCTATTATTATCCATAGATGGCCATTAATGAATATTAAAGTTAAATAAATTGACTCATAACCTTTAGAAACCGTCAGATGGTCAACAGTATCGGGCAGTTAATGTATTAGTTTATTGTCTGAAGAAATGTTGAAAGTAATTGAAGACAAGATAAGTACTGTGTAGTAATTGGAGATAAAGAGGTACTGTGAAATCAATTTGGAGATAAGACAGGTACAGTGAAGTAAATGGAGATAAGACAAGTACTTTGATGTCATTGGAGATTAACAGGTACTGTGAAGTCATTCAAGATAAGACAGGTACTGTGAAGCCAGTGGAGATAAGACAGGTGCTCTGAAGTCATTGAAGATAAGACAAGTACTGTGAAGTAATTGGAGATAAGACATTACTGTGAACTCAATGAACATAAGTACTGTGAAGTCATTGAGATGAGACAGTTACTGTGAAGTCATTGGAACTAAGACAATTACTTTGAAGTCATTGGAGATAAGACAGGTACTGTGAAGACATTATAGATAAGACAGGTACTTTGAAGTCATTGGAGATAAGACAAGTACTGTGAATTCATTGGAGATAAGATAGGTACTGTGAAGACATTGGAGATAAGACAGGTACTGTGAAGTCATTGGAGATAAGACAGGTACTGTGAAGTCACTGGAGATAAGACAATTACTGTGAAGACATTGGAGATAAGACAGGTACTGTGAAGACATTAGAAATAAGACAAGTACTTTGAAGTCATTGGAGATAAGACAATTACTGTGAAGTTATTAGAGATAAGACAGGTACTGTGTAGTCATTGGAGATAAGACAAGTACTGTGAAGTCATTTGAGATAAATATGTGCTGTGAAGTAATTCAAGATAAGACTGGTATTCTGGCATCATTGGAGATAAGACAAGTACTCTGATGTCATTGGAGATAAGACAAGTACTCTGAAGTATTTATTTTCTTGAATATCATTTTTCATGGTTTTGCACACAAAAAACCCATGTTTTCAACAGTTCTCAAATTTGTGGTTTGCAGAAGAGTACCTATTGTGTTCTCAAATTTGTGGATTGCAGAAGAGTACCTATTGTTTCCACAGAAGAATCATTCTTTTTTTTTTTGGGGGGGGGGGGGGAGTGTCTTTAAATTCATGGTTTAAAGCAACCATTCAATCCAAGAAAAAAATGAATATGAAATGAAAAACAGCGTGACTTAACAAAAAGTTAAAATGTGTCCAAGATTCTCAGAATTGTATAGCCATTCTACAGATTGTTAACCTTTAATCGCATTTTCAGGTTTACATATTTTCAGCTATGATGATGCTTTAACTAAGGCAATGGAAATTTTGTGACACTTGTTTCCTTAAAGTAATTTGCAAATAAAATGTTCTCACTTTAATTAGATTGTCACTGAAGTGGGATTATGAGAATCATCCAAACTGTTAACATACTCCACAGATAACTCAAATAACTGGAAGATTTAAGTGATAATAGAAAATAAGAAGATGAATTATTTAGAGCAAATCGAAAGGCTTTCTTCTTTTACAGGCCCACGATGCTGATATGGGAGAGTTTGGGAAACTGACTTACTCAATCAGGGGTAGTAATGACAGGTATGTGGATCTAATGAGAATTTTTCACCATTAAAGTACCAAGCAGCATAATCAGATAAAAAGGTATTCTTAGGAATATATTTTTTTGCTAAAAATGTGTGTTGACATATTCTAGTTTAACATATTCCCAAATCACTCCTTACATTTTTGTAAATTAACAACAAAGTATAGTCACTTTTCATGGTGTTATTTGCCATTTTAATAAAACAACACCTTCCCTTTTCCATGAAATATTTTTGACAGTTGCAGAAAAGTCTTCAGATTGCTTTTCTGTTTCCATGCAGTCTGTCTTTTAGCTGACACAAACTGTCAGAGACTGTTAGAAAGGTTAATAAGGCCTAATGGTGAAAACAAAAAACTGTCACCACACCAAAATATAGTTGGAATTAAGTAAATTAGTAGGAGTATAGCAGCCTTATTAGTAGGTACTGAGTGTGCTTTACTGCAGGAAATCAGCACTGCTAAATCTTGCTGGTACTGTCCTTATATGGAATATTCACAAGAGTTTAGCAGCATCTCATTGGAGTTCCAGCAGACTTTTTGTTTTGCAGATAGTACAGTGAGCTGTATAGCAGCCTTCAGCAGGATTTTTATAAGGGTTTCTATGGAAAAATGCAAATGAGAAATATAGCATTACTGCAGCAGGATGTATTTTTCATGTGTATGGGAGAGGCTACTTATAGGCAAGGCCAGTTGCCTGATCATTGGACCAAAATATGGAATAAATTGATTTTAGAGGCACTCCATACTGGTTCTCTCCATGATATAGCAGAATTTCAGCAGTATTTAGTTGGATTTCAGCAGCGCTGTATATTGCCCTTATGTTTAATTTAATATAGCAGGATTTCAGCAGTGTATAGCAGGATTTCAGAACTTTAGCTGGGTATATAATGATTTTTGCAGTGTATAGCACCTAGGATATTGGCAGAGAAATATAGCAGAATTTCAGCAAGGTATAGCAGGCTTTCAGTAGTGTATTGCAGGATTTTAGCAGGGAAATATAAGAGGATTTCAGCTGAAAAATATAGAAGGGTTTCAGCAGGGTACATTTTAAAACAAACAATTCAAAGTCTATGATATATTTGGCTCTGCTTGCATCCAAATAAATCTTTCTTTGCTAGTTACAAATTCAGTCTTGATCCTTTGTTGGTTATTTGTTTATTTTATATTGTACATAATTGTATCATTTGTTCTTTGATATATAGCTGGGTTTCTAATAGGATTTTAAATGTAAGGTCTTGCAGCTTCTGAAAATCATGTGCCTCCAACTTAAAGCCATGGGGTCCAACCTTAAAGTCATGAGCCCCCACCATAAAGTCATCAGGTCCCACCTTAAAGTCATGAGCCCCCATCATAAAGTCATTAGATTCCACCATAAAGTCATGAGCCCCTAGCATAAAGTCATGAGCCCCCACCATAAAGTCATGAGGTCCCACCTTAAAGTCTTGAGCCCCCATCATAAAGTCATTAGATTCCACCATAAAGTCATGAGCCCCTAGCATAAAGTCATGAGGTCCCACCAGAAAGTCATGAGCCCCCACCATAAAGTGATGAGGTCCCATCTTAAAGTTGTGAGGTCTCACCATAAAGTCATGAGCCCTCACCATAGAATCTTGAGCCCCCACCTTTTAAAGTCATGAGGTTCCACCTTAAAGTCATGAGGTCCCACCTTAAATTCATGAGGTCCCACCTTAAAGTCACGAGGTCAGTGCCTTATATTATCTTCATTTGTCAGAAAACATGCATATCAAATTTCTTACGCCTAGGTCAAACAGTTTTTGCAGAATCGTATGTGCTAACAAACTTTGTTAGCACATACGATTCTGCAAAAACTGTTTGACCTAGGCATAAGAAATTTGATATGCATGTTTCTATCCATATGTAAATGACCTGATTAGATTTTCATGCTATTTGTAAAAATTGTGGATTTTTTTATTATTGTTCGACTTGGATGTTTTTAATTTTAACATTGTTAGCATCATTATGCAAAAAAGTACTTTTCATCACCTGAAGATACACATATAGACAATTCACTTTGCTCTTGCAATTTTTGTTAAAGTTATTGTCCTATTTGTCCTGCAGTTTTTATGGATTGCTGTGAAACTTGATACATAATTACAGTCATCATTTAAAGATGCACATATTGATAAATCTTCATGCCTCCCTTGATTTTTGTAAGCGTTATTTCCTTTTTTGACATACAGCAAAATGCAGTGTATAACAGAATTTTGTGAATGCAATTACTCTTGCAGTTTTATGAAGATTGTGCCAGTTGACCAATCATTGTACTTGCAGTATTTTCACAAGAGTTATGCCCTTTTTTTGGACTATAGACTCATTTCCATCAAAGTGTAGGAGTCGGGTGCAGTAGATGTGGAGGTATAATTATGTGAGCCAATTGCTCACTATTTCCTCTCATTGTCAGTTTCAACATATTGCTGGGATTATCCATCATAGTTGATAGACACATTTGTAATTATTGTCGAGTCCGTGTTAGTGGGAAGTGTGAAGTAGCAGTCATTTCACCAAGAGTATCAGCAGTGTTGGCAGTTTGCTAAGGTTTTGTTTACAGTTTTACACTTGCACATATTTCCTAAACCCCTTGATAGTTTCTCATAATACTTGGCATGGTCATTATGAAGCTCAGATAATTAATTATACAAGATGCTCGCTCACCTGTTCTACCCAGGGGTCAAGGTCCCAGTCATAGCAAATCTGTGTTGTGGTTTTGGTTAAAGTTTTTCATTTGCTGATATTTCCTAAATCCCTTGATAGACTCTCATCATACTTGGCATTAGTAGTTATGAATCTAAGACAATTCATTCTAGAACATGTTAGCTTGATTTTGTGACAGTCATAGGAAATTAGTGTTAAAGTTTTGGTTAAAATTTTATTTTAATGTTTTGCTTAAAGATTTTTCATGTGCTTATATTTCCTAAACTCCTTGATGGATTTTCTTCACACTTTGGACGAATCATTATGAAGCTAAGACAATTAATTTTGCTGCATGCGCTTGCACACTTTGATTTTGGGGTCAAGGTCACACTCATAGTAAAATAGTAGGTAGTGTATAATTGAAAAGGTTTATAACTTGTTGTATATAAAGCAATTGATCTATAGAGTGTAGCATTTCATCTATGGAATGCATAATTGACCAGGCTCATAATATGTTATATATAAAGCAATTGATGTTTAGAGTGCATAATTGACCAAGCTTATAACATGTTATATATAAAGCAGTCAATGTATTGAGTGAATAATTGACAAAACTTTGAACATGTTATATATAAAGCAATCGATTTATATCTAGTGTATAACTGACAAGGTTTATAGCATGCTATACATCAAGCAATCGATCTGTAGAGTGCATCAATTGGTCTCTGGAGTGCATAATTAACCAGGCTCATATTATGTTATATATAAAGCAATTGATGCTTAGAGTGCATAATTGACCAGGCTTATTAACATGTTGTAAATGAAGCAATCAATGTATAGAGTACATAAATGACCAGGTTTAAGACATGTTATATATCAATCAATTGATATATAGAGTGCATAATTGACCAGGCTTATAATGTGTTATACGTAATGTATAGAGTGCATAATTGACCAGGCTTATAATGTGTTATATGTAAAGCAATCAATGTATTGAGTGCATAATTGACCAGGCTTACAATGTGTTATATGTAAAGCAATCAATGTATAGAGTGCATAATTGACCAGGCTTACAATGTGTTATATGTAAAGCAATCAATGTATAGAGTGCATAATTGACCAGGCTTACAATGTGTTACATGTATATGTAAAGCAATCAATGTAAACAGTGCATAATTGACCAGGTTTATAATGTGTTATATGTAAAACAATCGATGTATAGAGTGCATAATTGACCAGGTTTATAACATGTTATATGTAAAACAATCGATGTATAGAGTGCATAATTGACCAGGGTTATAATGTGTTATATGTAAAGCGATCGATGTATAGAGTGCATAATTGACCAGGTTTATAATGTGTTATATGTAAAACAGTCGATGTATAGAGTGCATAATTGACCAGGTTTATAACATGTTATATGTAAAACAATCGATGTGTAGAGTGCATAATTGACCAGGTTTATAATGTGTTATATGTAAAGCGATCAATGTATAGAGTGCATAATTGACCAGGTTTATAATGTGTTATATGTAAAGCAATCGATGTATAGAGTGCATAATTGACCAGGTTTATAATGTGTTATATGTAAAGCAATCGATGTATAGAGTGCATAATTGACCAGGTTTATAATGTGTTATATGTAAAGCAATCAATGTATAGAGTGCATAATTGAACAAGCTTAATGTCAAGGATTCTTAAGGTGCATGGTAGAATGTTTTATTAGTAACTGTATGTGATCTGGGTGAAATTTCGTGTCATGGCATTCAGTAATGATTTTCATTTTTAACACTTCTGGTTCCTAATGTGAAACTTTGTTCTTTTTTTCACAGATTTGCAATAAATGCAACCACAGGGGAGGTGTTCGTAAATGGAGAATTGGACCGAGAGAAAGTTGACAAGTACTACTTGACAGTGGAAGCCAAGGATGGTGGAGGTTTCCGGACTCCAGTGGAACTAGAAGTTACAATTCTGGATGAGAATGACAATCCCCCTGTGTTCAGGAGGAATGAATATTATGGCACAGTGCAGGAAAACAGATTGAACTTCACACGTGGGTCTATTCAATTACAGGTGATGCATTAAACAAGATGTACATGCAGTATCAATAGATACAGTACAGCTCACGTGATTTTTCGGAACCCCACGCATCGCGGTGGGGGTGGAGAGTGAGTGGAGAGGATTAAGAAAAAACCCTCCACCGTTACTCCACGCTCCCCCGCGGAGTGTCACGGAGAATAGCCCTGCACACCACGCTCCCTCGCGGAGTCGCATCCGATCACCACCGCGGAGTGGACGTGGTTTCGATAATATGGGCGTGGTTTACTGTTTATCACCCATGCAAGCAGAGGTTGAGACGGGGGGGGGGGGCACCGATTTATCTACATCGTTATCCCTCTTGGGAGCAATTTGCTAACTTTTTGATACTGAAAAAAATGTAGTAATTCAGTTAATTATAAATATTTCCTTGTTCTAACGAAGATAATGTATGATACATAGTGCCAAATCATATTTTAGATGATGATAATGTAATGGCAATGCCTCGCAAACTGTATTAATACTACATTTTGCGCAAAATGTAATTTTTTTTTTCTTCAATACTATGTTATCGGAATCTAAACATGCATTCATATCCTTATTTCTTTTTCAGTAAACGCAATACAAAATTGTAATGATCATATGAAAGTCAGTGATATTGTACTACCTGCAATGAAAAGAACGATAAACATCAAACAAATTAATAACAAAGCTGCAGTCATACCTGACTGAAGTGAAACAAAATCGCACAAGTTCCGATGGTTATTCCATGCATGAGTACTCATTCACATATTGTACGTTTTTTCCTGACATCCAATTGCTTAAATAAAGCATTATTAAGATTTCACATCGTTATTTTATTTTAAACTGTACTAATTTGCTTTAATTACCAAAGTAGCGGTTTTTTTAAAAATCACAAATGGCCGCAAAAGGTCATCCTAGATACATGTAGTCGACACGTGCAAGTAACCAAGCACAAGTGAAGCCATCAGCACTGCTGATATTGACGTGTTAATTTCATGTGCTGACTGTAAACCTAAAAGTACAACAGGAGCGCTTCTGCGGGTTTGTTTTCTTTGCCATAGATCTGACAAACTTGCGCATCCGATGAAATTAATGTTTAACTTTTTCTTTCTTTTCGTTTTCCTATTGCATAATACAGAAAAATAAGATGAATAATTTTAGATCATTAACTCTTCTTAGTAAAGCCCCCCCCCCCCCCGCCCTCTCTCTCTCTCTCTCTCTCTCTCTCTCTCTCTCAAAATATGGAATCCAAATCACTACTGCACAAGTTATCGTAAACTGAAATGTGGAAAAGTTTGCAAGTGGTAAGAAAAGTAATACTGTACTAGACATTATAGCGTAATAGAGGGGGAAAAAAAAGAAACAAATTTTCCCGTCGGTGGTTGGAAATATAGTGACGATATGAACTACACACTATATGACATGGATAGAGGAGAGCTGTCATCGGTTGATAAATAATAATATCGGTTATTTTATCCACAGAGAGAGAGAGAGAGAGAAAGAGAGAGAGAGAGAGAGTAATACAAAGCATGTTTGTGTAATTTTACAAGCACATATAACCGGGGGGGGGGGGGAGACTGCGTGTCTGACCGCTAAATTGTTTTCTGTATTGTTGTATGTGAATACTGTACGTCTATATACTTCTATATCTTTATCACCAAGTAAACTTAGCTTCAGATGAAATTATTGTTTTACTTTTTACTTTTTTGTTTGTTTCCTATCGCATTCTACGCAAAATACAGAAAAATAATACATAATAGACCCCTCCCCACCTCTCTCTCATAAAATATGGAATCCAAAGCACTACTGCGCAAGTCATTGTAATATATTACTATTATAAACCTTTTTTTTTTTTTTGGTTGTACATGCTTCAGTAAGAGTTTAAGTATTCCATGATTGGCTAGCTTTCTTCAATTAGCGGCCTCGTCATTCACACTAAGCCAAAAAGATGTTCCTGCCATTCAAGTTTTTCGTGATTCTGCTTATGTTTTGAAGAGTTTTTCACTAATGCCAGTTTCAAAAATAACGCTAAAATGCTTATTAATGTTAACCAAAGTTTTTCTTTTTCGCTGCTTGACATGTCGACATTTTTAGTCAGTCATCAGAATTAAAATATTAAAATCTGACTGATTATAAATCTCAACGTACACAAACTGAAATCTGGAAACGTTCAGTAGTGGTAAAGGTAAAAAAGTAATAAAGTGCTAGACATTATAGCGTTATGGAGCAAAAAAGAAAGAAATGTTCCCACCACAGCACCGGAACTCCCGAGCACGTGCTCTAAAGTCGTGTGTGTGTTCATGGGCATCTGCAGGAATTTTCGGGGGGATATATATATATATATATATATTTAAATCAGGGCGGGACGAGGCACAGAAACACGCTCAATAACCAAAGGCTCTAACAGTCACAAACAGGAAACTGCATTCTTTAATATCTGCGTAAAAATAATTACAAGAGTATATTTTATTTTTATATTTTCGCTGTACAAAAATGAGCAAATAATAGGATACACGTGAAGACAATACATCCATGCAAAATGCTCTAAACTTGTTGGAAATTAAAATCTCAGAACATCTCAGACTTTAGAATTTTCCATATTATTTTTCATTTCGGTATTAAGCCGAGTTCAGATTAATTACTAACAATTATCAAACTTCCGTTGTTAATGGTGGGACCAGACCATAATTTCGGCTGTAAAGTACAATCAGATGGCTTCGTGTCATAAAAACAGACTGTTCCCAAGCTGAAACTTACATCATCCTTTGATGCACACCCTTGTTAATATTTTACAACAATGTTCACAATGGTCACTGCCTTGATTTCTGTAGAACATCCGCTGAAGTCAAGTCTTTATTAGGGAGAGACAATTGAATTTTCCAACCGTGGGGGGGGGGGGGGGTAAATGCATGAAAACAATTGTCTTTCTCTGATTTTTGTAACAGACGTTAATCCGTTCCATATTTCACTTAAAATAAATAAATAAATACTGTGATGAAAGAACAAAAAATATCCCGGTCAAAAAAAAAACATATAAACCCCGTATATTAAATGGTCAGTCCCTTACAGCACACATGCAGTCATAATATTCAGCCTCGTGACTCTACTATTACTGCTTAAAGACTAAGCACGCGGTTTGCATTTCAGTGTAAATTCAGTGTTTTAGGTTTGTTGTTGTGGGGGGGGGGGGGGTAAGCAGAAGTGGATGTCAATTTGGATTTTAATTGTCCATATCTCAGAGAATTACTTTCCTTTGGAACAAAATGATAAATTTATTCTGTTTGAGAGGCTCAGCAATGTGTACTTCTCGTCAAGTCAGTGCATAAGTTTGTTCATATTTCTTTGAAATAAATTAAAATCATAAACTTATTGCAAAAGAAGTCGATCAACCTTTTATAAACAGTAATGTGTATTGAATATACAAGACTTTTGAAATTATTTTTTATTGTCCAAATATATGATCGAAATAAAAACGACTGATTCTTCATATGGTATCCAGTTGTAAATCACTCTTGACGTCTCAGTCTTTCCATAGGTGGTCTTTATTCATTGGCTGTTCAGATGTCAATCAGTAATGTCGACTAACCCCTCCACAGTGGAGTTTATATCGGCATGCCTGCCGAAACGCGGTGGTGATTTGTAGGTATTTATGCCAATTTATGCCTCCACCGCGGAGTGCTATCGCGGAGCTACAGTGGAGGGGATTAAGTACCCCACCGCGATGCGTGGGGTTCCGAAAAATCACGTGAGCTGTACTGTATCCATGTAACCATATGTCTACAGGTTTTTAGCTCTGCTGGTCCTATTGATTGTCATCTATCGTCCATACTCTGTCGTCTTTTGTCCAACATCCATCCATCTGTTAGCACAAGTCTGCTATTGCTACTGCTCCTAAACTACTTGGGGAATCGCCATGAAAATTCACACATACATTCATCCCAAAGTCTAGTTGGTCCTAAATGAAAATGGTGCTGCTTGGACATTGAATATGGCTGTGGCAGCAGCCATCTTGAAAATCTTGTTATTAATACTCATCCTGAATGGATGGTTATATCAACATTGGGTTGTCACTAAAAGACTTCTTATGATGTCTAGTTTGTCCTACCTGAAAATGGTGCCACCTGGACATCTAATATGGCCACCACAGTGGCCATCTTTTAAAATCTTGTTAACACTACTCCTCCTGAATGGATGGTCATATCAACATCAGGTTTTCACTAATAGACTTTTTATGATGTCTACTTCATACTAAATGAACCTGGTCCCGATCTCACAACCAGTATGGCCACCATAGCAGCCATCTTAAAAATCTTGTTATTGCTATTCCTCCTAATTGAAGTCATATCGACATGAGGTTTTCACCAGAAGACTAATTATGATATAAGTTGGTCCAGAATGAAAAAGGTGCTGATTTGACCTCAAATATGGTTGCCACAATGAAAATCTTGTCACTATTTCACCTGAATGGATGGTCACATCAATATGGGGTTTTAATATCAGTAATGCCATACCTGTTGTTAATGCATAGCTATTATTTTCCTGCGAGGAAAGTACCCTGACCAAATGACAAAAATTTCGTCCTCCCATTAGGGTGAACCAGAAGCTTCCAGAACACTGGGTCACCCGTGCATTAGGATCCCACACATACTGGACATGCGCCCTGACGTCCTCATTATTTTTTTCGCTTACCATGTTGTAATGTTCAACATCGCTTATGTAATAAAGATTAGCTGCCGATTTGTGGGTCAATGAGCGAATTATCAATTGCCTTTTGTGCCATATTCCTTTTAAATGTTATGCGACTATTATCACTGTTTATTTAAGCTCTCTTGAGAGTTTTTTTTAGACATTTGTTCCGTACAGGTGGTGTATGTCTTAGCATTTTAATTTGTCCTTTTTACCCCCTCTCAGGGTGTTAGTGTTTAAAAATTGGTTGTTTTTTTAATTCTAAAAACATCTTATAAGCAGCAAAGGGTAGGTATTTTATTTTGATTTTCCTATCCTTGCTTTTTGCAGTCCATTGACTCACTACCAATCATTTAATTCACATTATCTTATCGTGAATTGTGGTAATTTTATATGTGGTAAGCAGGTCGCACACCATTTCTTCACTTTATCTATCATGCTCGGTTATTGAACATGGGTTCTTTTTCAATTTTAGGACAGAGAGAGTTTCAAATATCGTTCCTTAAAATTTTTCCTTATTATTAGCAATCACTACTGGCTTTTTGCTAATTTGGTAGTCACTTGCTGTATTTAAGCTGGGTTGTCTTGTTTTGTTGCTTTTTCTGTCCTGAAGCTTAGCGTTGCTTGCGTTTAACATTTGATACTTACTGAAACACCTATATAAGGTGCCTTTTCGCTGAATAAATTGTCTTAGCTTAGATATAGTCCATGCTTTTCCATGTGTATGTTAACTTAGAAGTTTTTGTATAACAAACCTTCATTTCAGCATCATTATTTCAGGAACAATGTCTAAGCAAGGTGTGGATAAGTGTGGCCACAGGGAATTCCCCTGGGACACTCACCCCACTTGTTTATCCTGCACTTGCTGTAAGAGGACAGATGGCTGTCCCTTGTATAGCCTTTGGTCTGGCGAGATATGGGATCTCGCAGAGAGTCATCGAACCTACCAAGAAAAGAAGAAGGTATCCTCATCTTTGTCAGAGTTTTCCGGGTTCTCCTTCACTGAGTCCCTTGGGTTTCAGAGATGGATTACGCTAGTCTCCCCGGAGACTCTTAAGGTACGTGGACCCCCTTCCCAAGGGAGGTTATAAATGGGTGGAGGGTGAGTTGCACCCTCCTGAGATGTAGGTGCAGCACCATCCTCATTCCTTGAGAACAGAGAGCGAGTTGTGCCCTCCCAAGAGGGAGGAGCAGCACGCTTTCTTTACCACTAGGACAGAGAGTGAGTCACGCCCTTCCTTCGGGGGGGGGGGGGGGAGCAGCACCTTCTCAAGTTCAAAAGAGCAAAGAGCAAGTCCCTCCCCCCCAACGAGGAAGGAGCAGCATCCTCTACTGACCCACAGCTCGGTAAGGGCTGATTGTGAGTTATGCCACCCATAAGGAGTGAGCAGCACCCTTTCAGTCCCTGGGGCCCATTGTCGCAATTGAGCCCCCTGACATGGGGAGTACTCAGATCTCAGTCTATCAGATTTGGGGTGGATCTTTCTTCAGATCTCAGTCGCCTATTGAGTCCTTGCCCATTCACCGGGTACCAGGCACCTGGCATGGGTCTTTGGAGCCCCTATGGTATGGAGATAGGGATTGGGCTGAGTCCATCCCCTCTCTCTCCAGACTACCATTTCATCCCATAGGGGACCGGGAATTGGCTCTCAGATGCCAGATTAGGGCAGGGGATCAGATCAGCATCCACTTTCCCTTTTATCCCGCTAAATCACTATGGGATGTGGGGCCTTCCACTGCAGGGAAGTGATTGGCCCTTTCCCTTCATCCAGCCATGGATTTCTGGACCTGGGCCGCATAGTAGTGAGGTTGTGCCAGTGGGCCTTAGACCTACCTCGTCTTACAAGGTTGGTCCTAAAGAGAGGGAGGGAGATAGATCTACTTTCCCAAAATGCTCTAGGCAAGTTGAGAGTCGCTCTAAACCACCAGTGGAGCCCCGTTGCTATAAACAGTCCATTAACTCTGCAGGAGGAGTTACTGGATCAAGTTTCATCTCCCAAAGCTCTTCCGAAACAGAGAGACATAAAATCACGTAGTCTTACGTACCAGGAGAGAGTGCAAGATGAAGATATCCTTTCTGTCCTTGTTGAAGCTAACAAGTTTGACATGGAGCAGGCCAGTTTGGTACCCCCTCCCTTCGGGTCCCCTGCCCCTTCACACCCTTCCATTAAGGAGTCTGAGGAGGAGGAATCCTGGTCATTCAATAAAGCAGTAAATTAGGTTTACTGCCTCTTGCCCAGTGATCTGTGTCCCAAACCTTCAGGTTCTGGTGACTCCAAAATTTTTTCCAGTTTGGTGAAACTTTCTGGGGCAATCTTTTGACCAGATCTTATGCTCCTTCTTTACTCGGTTACGATCAGGGAGCTCTTTCAAAGGTTTAGCATGGGCCAAGCCTTTGCTAGACAACAAAGGTTGTGGTCTGTCCCCCCCCCCTCTATGTTGCAACCCTTCATAGCTGCTTCTAGCTAAAAGGTTTATACCCCATCCTGGCTCACTAAACCTCCCACTTTGGATGCTGAAGTGGCTCAAGTGGGTATTTCTATGGGGACCTGGGCTTGCCTTCCAGTGAAAAACTGGAATCCTGAGAAGAATTGCTAGGTCACTAGTAACCATAGCCTCGCATGCTGACCTCTTTTTAGCAGCCTCATTCAGCCTGCTAAAGGAAGAATCTTGATTACCAATGGCTCTCTATTGCTTGTTGGAAGCAGTTGCAAAATCTTCTTGGCATGCATTGTCTTTGTCTATGGCCTTGTCAGCAGAGCTTCTCCACCTCTGCAGGGATGTTGCTCAGGGTACTTCCAAGATTTTACTAGAGCACAGTAAGAACCTTCTGAGGGCTGCCCCCTTGGCGGCAGAGACTCTCTTCAGAGGGCTCATCGCCTCCATGGCTACTCAGGGTTTGAGAGACTATCAACATCAGTCCCTTGCATCCACTTCTGGCTCTTCGAAACCAGCCAAGAAGCGAAACCATCCTGACTGCCCTCAGGGCCCATCATCTAAATTCTTTAAAGCCATGCAGCCCCAGTCAAAGCAACAGTTCCACTTCAGAGCTCACCCTTGGTAGGTGGGCCCTAGGGACTTGCTCCATCTCCTGCAGAGCATACCTCTTTCATTGGGACCAGACTAAACCTCTTTTCACAGGCTTGGTCAGGTGTAACAGTTGATGGCTGGGTCCATTCTATCATAAGAGATGGCTTCCGGCTTTGGTTCCAAGTCCTCCCACCTCTAGCAAGGTTCCCCATTTGCTTCCTCCCATGTTAATTCTGGTGCACTTAGAGAATGAGGTTCATTTCCTTCTTCAGAAGGGTGCAGTAGAGAGGGTGTTAAAAGACCAATCTCCAGCCTTCTACTCCTGGAATCTCCTTGTTCCCAAGAAAGTGGGAAAGTCTTGTCTAATTATCGACCTTTCCTTCCTGAACAGATTTCTACTGAAGGAACCATTCAAGATGGAGACCACAGCCTCAGTCAGGAATGCCATAAGACCTAGCGATTGGATGGTCTCCATCGATCTTCAGGATGCATACCTTCACATCCCTATCTTTCCTGTACACAGGAAGTACCTCCAATTTTGCTTGGATAGGGAGGTCTTCCAATATCGAGCTCTGCTGTTTGGCCTAGCCTCCACACCCAGAGCTTTTACCGGGTTCATAGGAGTAGTTACAGCCCATTTAAGATCATTAGGTATCCCAATCCTCAAATATTTTGACGATTGGTTGATCCACAATGGCAGTCTAGAGTCCCTCAGACTAGGCCTGTCTCACTGTTGGTCCATAGTGACCAGGCTGGGTCTTTTACCAAACTTAGAGAAATAAGAGCTCAATCCATCTCAAGATTTTGTCTACGTGGAGTTGAATTTACTCACAAGCAGAGGGTTAGTGCCTTTGGACAGAGTAGACAAGATCCTGTCACTGTTGGAGATGCTGAAAATAAAGACCGCGTTATTAGCTCAGCTTTTTCTCTCTCTGCTGAGGACCTTGAACTCCACAGTGGACCTGGTTGCCCTAGGCAGACTGCACTTGCATCCTCTCCAGTTTCTCCTTTTAGCTGCTTGGAAACTGCACAGGGACCCCTTGAATGCTGCAATTTCTCTGGGTCGGGATTTCCAGCATCATCTGAATTGGTGGACAAATCAGGAACTGTTTCTGGCCAGAGTCCCCATGCCCCCCCCCCCCAAACCTCCACTCTTACCTGTTCGCAGACACATCAGATTCAAGGTGGGGAGCTCATTTAGAGCCGGGGGAACAGATTCTTTAGGGTTTGTGGTCTTGGGAACTATCTACCCTTCACATCAACAATTTGGAAATGAGGGTAGTGTTCTTAGGCCATCAGAGTTGCATCCACCAAATAAGAGGTGGCTGCATGATGGGCTCCTCCAACAACATGTCACACATGCACCTTTTCTCTGCATGGAGGTTTGGAACCTCCTTCAGTGGACAGTTTCAGAAGGAATATTCCTCCGAGTTGCATGTATTTTGAATTGCAAAGACCAGTGTCTCGCTGTCTAATGCCTAAATGGAATCTCTCTTGTGTCTTGTGGTCTCTTAATAAACCCCCCTATGAACTTTTTGGTGAAGCTGCCATTTGAGAACCTTGCCCTCAAAATGGTTTTCTGGCTCGCCTTAGCATCTACAAGATGAAGGAGCAAGCTTCATGCCCTATCCATAGACCAGGGCTGTATCAGGTTCAGTGGTAATTATGAGTCAGTTTCTCTCCTTTGCCAACTAGGTTTTTTTTAGCAAAATACCAGCTTCCATTGGTTGCTTCACTCCCTGTTGAGATCCCCAGTCTCAGCTGTATCTGTGCTGGGGATGACCAAGACAGACTTTTATGCCCAGTTAGGGCTTAACATTTTTACTTGGCAGCCTCTAAATAGAGAAGGAAGGGTAGGATGCATATTTTCCTCACCATTCAAAGTTCAGCTGATATTTCAGCTTACACCATTTCTAGGTGGATTGCATTAACTATCAAGAGCTTACCAGTCCCTTACTGATAGGGACATGTCTTTCATGAAAATTAAAGTCAATGAGATTTGAGCCTTTGCTGCCTCATGGGCCTATGTAACTCGTTCATCTTTGGAGGATGTGATGAGAGCTGCATTTTGGCACTCTCACACTAAATTCTCCTCCTTTTACCTTTGGTTGTTAACCCACCAAAGCGAAGGCATTTTCTCACTGGGCCCAATCATCATTGCTCAGAAAGTGGCCCATGCGGATTCCATCCTGAAGTAGTCTCCTGCTATTCTGTGAGGGTGATTATTCCTTGTGTTTGTATTTTATTTTGGCAGTTGTGAGATCATCAGTCTCCCACCAAATTGACAAATTTGACTCTGCAATAACAACAGGTATGGTATTACTGATATTAAAATGTAGTTTTGGGGGGTAAAACATATTTTAATTATGTAATACTTACCTATTGTTATTGCCAGATTCCCTCCTCCCACTCCGCACTAATGTCCCACTAAGTTGGGTTGCTCCCTCAAAATAATCAGGACGTCAGGGTGGATGCCCAATCTGTGTAGGGTCATAATGCAGGGGTGACCCAGTGATTTAAAAGCTTCTGGTACACCCTAATGGGAGGACAACATTTTTGTCATTCGGTCAGGGTATTTTCCTCCTGGAAAAGTACTAGCTATGCAATAATAACAGGTAAGTATTACATAATTATAATTAGTTTGACCCCCCAAAAACTACATTTTCACCAAAAGCCTTCTAATGGTGTAAAATTTGACCTAAATGAAAATGGTGCCAATCTTACATCCAATATATGGCTGTAATAGTGTCAAATTTGAAAATCTTGTCACTCAAGAATATCAAAGATGGTTTCAACACTCAGCAGTTTAAAAGAAGAAATGGTCTTATCTTGAATTCATGGAAATTCTTTGTGGACAGGGACTTTTGTTAATAAAGCTCTGTCCCATACCTTTGACACTTTCACAGTACCAGACTGAGATTTTACAAAATATCCTGTGAGATTTCAGTTAATTCTGTGAAGATTCTATTTATTTTCCCCAAAGTTGTCCATTTGAATTGATGTGAAATGCAAGTAAACTGTCATTTGGCTTCACTTTTAAATTATGTTGATATGTTACAGATTGTGTGGAATATAAACACAGTCATGGCTAAAACAATATTTCATTCCATATTTAGGTTTACTCAACTTACAATGAAAAAATTAAAAAAAAACCTTGTACAATATTGTCCTTTAGTTCATATATCACTAGAACAAAAGCCTTAGATTTTGGAAAATTATTCTGTGAGAAATGGAACTTGGGGAGTGAGAATGGGGGATTGTGCTAAAGTCTGCAAGAATTGTCCTCATAGTGTGAGATATCACAGGTATGGTTCCTAACCCTTAATTTTTCATTCATCTGAATGTACTATAAACCTGCAGCAAACTAGAAAACTGATTTACTTAACAGACCATTTACATTATTTCTCCCCAGCCAGGTAAGAGTGATGTTGTAGAGTATTTTGTTTGTTTGTTATGTATTGGTAGCATATACTAACTCCTTAGACACTTGTTGTGACAATAGATTATAGCAAATGGTTACTTAATAATGTTCTCTAAAAATGAATGGTCATGCATGAGGAAAACAGAACAGTGTCAACACTGGGGATAAATTAATAATAATAAAAATGATAGGAATAATAATAATGCAGCTATTTTCAGAGGTAAAGTAGTAAATTAGGTTTTCTGCTGTTTTATACACTAGCTTAAGGAGGTATTTTAATGTAACTTTCTGATGATATGCTATTTGAAAAGGTGCCATCATTAAAACTTTTAATTTGTAATAAAATTTCACATTAAGTAAAGAAAGATGTTTCTTCCCAGGCTGTGGATGATGATGAACCAAACAGCCCAAACAGCCAAGTCCTGTATCGAATCAGCAAGACACCATCAGGCCTTGCCAGCAACTTCTCAGTGGACAATCAGACTGGAGTTATCTCCCTTACCCAGAGTCTGGATTATGAAAAACTGGATCAAGGATTAGGAGGCAAAATCATTCTGACTGTAGAGGCATATGACAATGGAGTCCCTAGAAAAAGTTCCAACATCAATGTTACAGTAGAAGTGGAGGTACAAACTTTGTTATAGCAGTGAATAGTCTACTAATTGTAACATACCATTTGTACTCCTCAAGCCCATTCAGGAAATCTCTTGAGGTACCTCGTGTTTAATTTCTAAACTTAATTGAATGTATCATGATTTCAGAATCTTGTATATTCAAATTTGATACTTGTATGCCCCTCTAGAACAGTAGTAGGGGCATATAGTGTTACCATTGTTCATCCATCTGTCTGTCCACCCATCCTTGGTTTAGGTTTTGTGGTTAGGTCAGTTTTCAGGTGCTGTGATGGGGTATCCATGTTCGATGAAAACATTTCTAGTTTACTCAAACATCATCAGATGATCTTGTAGATGAAGAATCAAATAGCCATTGATTCCCTTGGCTCTGTAAGTTCATATCTTATTGATTTGAGGGCTTCAGCATAGGAATATTTAACATGTAGAATAGAACAGATATTACTTTATACATTTTATATTATCAAGCTTTTATTTATCTGAAAATATTTTTGCATGCTATTTGCAAGCTATCTTCATATCTTTTTATTTTTTTCCAAATATGATGAGTATCTGTTATTCAATGTTATTTGTTAAACTGCTGAATTTTGTTTTCATAGTTAGTGAATATATTGCTTACACTTATACATTTTGACTTCATTCAATTCAAGTTTTACATTCCAGGATGAGAATGACAACAGCCCTCATTTCACAAAGCAGAAATACAATGCAGATATCTTGGAGAATGCCACATCTGGAGCCTCTGTCGTCTTGGTTGCTGCCAGTGATCTGGACAGTACATCACCAAATAACAACTTCCTGTATCGGATAGACAGTGGAGCTGTGGACAAGTTCCGAATCGACTTCCAGACTGGATTGATCACAGTGGAGGTGGGAGCTATGCTGGATCGTGAGGCCAAGTCCCAGTACATTTTGAACATCTCAGCCACAGACAGGGGTTCACAGCCACTTGCTGGATACTGTGTTATAGAGATTAACATTATAGATGTAAATGATGAGGAACCAGTTTTCACACCAGCCTCACGGTCAGCATTTGTGCTAGAGAATGCTGGGAGTGGGACCATTGTTACCACAGTAACAGCATCAGATGCAGATTTGAATAATCATCTGGTATACAGTATAATTACAAATTCCATCAAAGCCAAAGATGAAAATGGCCAGGAAGTAAATGTCACAGCTAACAGAATCATGGTAAGTGTCTTGACGAGGTAACAAACCAATGTATAATCACTTTACATTGATATTCATGAGATATTTTTTTTCACTAAGTTGGCAGGTGGATCAAATCCACAAAATTAATTTGATAGCTTTGAATGTGGTATACACATTTTAGTAAGTAGATTTGGATGTACCAGCAATGACAGATATGCCAGTCTAGATTAAATTGCGCAGCAAAATTGCTTTACACGAGGAAGAGGCAAAATTTTGTAGACATGGATTAAACTATGTTTACATTAAATGATTCCTCATTGCTTTCATTTGTTAGTATACCCCTGCGCCAAAAGGCAGGTACATGGTATATAGGATTCTCTTTGTCATTCAATCCATCCTTTCCTCTTCAGTTTTCCCCAAAACATGGAAATTAGCATAAATTACTTCCATTCATTAGCAGGTGACAAAAGATGTAAACAACTACAGACATATATTTGTATTACCCACTCTGACTGAACTTCTCAAAAAACATGTTCATAATGATTTTATGATGTACTTATCAAACCACAACACGCTTCACTAAAATGAATCTGGTTCAGGAAAAATAACTCATGTGAGACAGCCTTAGTCTCCATGGTAGACAAATGGATTACAGCCCTTAACCAGGAGAAATTAGTAGGAGCAATACTTGTTGACCTTTGGTGGCTTTTGACCTTGTGGATCGCAATATTCTTGTCAATAAGTTGAAGATATATAAATGTGATGCAGCAGCAACAAAATGATTTACCGCATGCCTTACAAATAGATCACAATGCATCATATATTAAGTAAATGGGAACCTTTCAGAAGAGGAGTAAATAACTTGGAGTACCATATAGAGGCCTATACTGGCTCCACTACTTTTCTGTCAGTTGATTAATGATTTGCCTTTAAAAATTGGCAACTGCATTTCATGCACTGATCTGTATGTAGACGATACAACCCTGTCTAACTTATATAATCCTAATCAGACCTAGAGGTATGGTTACAACTGGCTGTGGATAAATTAGATTCATGCTATAAGGAAAATGTACTATAAAAACCATATTCAGGCATATGTAAATTACTGCAATGTTGTCAGTTGAAATGTGTCTGATAGGAACATATACAAATTATTCCATCTACAAAAAAGAGCATGTAACTTATCATAGATAACATTGAGAACATTAGGTATGAAAGAATAATATAAACATTAGAACAGTTAACAAAAGAAACTTCCTGAACTTAGCCTGAAAGGCTAAACTTACCTACAGAATGTAAAATAACACAGCTCCACTGTGTCTGCAGAAGTTGTTTTATGTGAGAGTGCAAGGTAACAAAACCTAATAAAAGGTCATTTTCAGACAATCATTTTATTTTTCCAAAACAAATAGCTACAAAGATGCTTCCAGGGTGTGTGAGTGTGCAAATCCCGCAAAAATGTTTACGAATATGCACACTTGGAAAGCAATGATGCGTGAGAACTCCCGCAGTTAGTTCAAAGTCATGCATATAAAAATGTACTCCGCACAGTGTAGAATTTTTATTTAACTGTTAAGATAAATTGATAAAAAAAAAGAATCTAAAAATAATTTAGAAAGTAAGGCTATTTATTTTTATCAAAATACCTCTGTCCATTCCAAAGTATGGAGAATGATGCAGGTTAATACAAAAGGATGCTTGGAAATTCTGCTAATTATTTATAACAGTAACATGTGTCGTAAAGGGGTCCTGCAATTGATGTCCTTTATTCTCATTTACACATGTGCAAACTTTGGTCCATTTGCTGAAGGTGAGATAGTAAATTAAAATCAAGCATGGCTGGTTGGAAAATTACTGATTTTTTAAAACTTCAAGTCAGTGGTGTTGGGAATGTGCAAAATGAATGTCAGAATGAAGAAAGTGAAGGATGTAGTTGAATTTCTCGTGAAACGGTGGATGATAATTCTAACACGATGTCAGATGCTGGGTTAGATGAACACCAATTAAGAAACCAAAATTTCAAGCAAAGTTTCAGAAATCTTGGCTGTCACAGTACAAATTGTTACAACACAACACCAGGACAGGAGATATTTGGTGTAATTGCAAAAGTTGTGGGAAAATAACCCTTTTACATAGGAAATCAGCTGTTTGCATTTTAGGACGTTGACTCTTACATGACATGCCGAGTCACAAGATCACATGCAGGCATTAAAGGCTAATGTTCTCTAGTGTGATTTAAAAGCTGCTGCCTCCAGTGTTTTAAAGAAAGAGTCTGAAGAATCTAATGTGATGAGGATGGCTCATTTTACTGCCTTTGAAAATGTTCCCGTTTCTAAGTACCCTTCTCTGTTGAAATTGCAGTTAGCAAATGGGTGTGAGATACTTTCATCTCTTAAGGTTGGTAACATTGCTACCTATGAGTCACATAGCTCTGGAAAAGAATTTGTTCAAATCTGTGCTGAGGTTATACCGGCTGACATAGACAAAAAAAAATTCCCATTAGATAAAATCCTGGCAGCATCTCCGGAGATACTTTTTTTAAAAAATTGACTCCTCAGGTTCACTCATTTGGAACAGTATTTGAAAGGAAAAAAGGGAAAGGTTACTGACAACAGTAATTAATTTCACTTTTTTCTGATAAATTGGATTAAAAGTTAAACTTCCTGGCTTGTACATGAGTTGTATCTTCATTCCATTACAAATGAACACCTTCACCTTTGCTGTTGCCTATGTTCTATAAATAATTTTGTAAATAACCCAGTTTTAGCTGGTTTTATATATACTTTTTAAGATACTGTGGTCACATACAAATGCTACAAGTATGATTTTAATTTGCTAATCAGAATATACCAAAAACAAAACAAAAATATTGTTTACAATATTAATTGCATTGTATTTTACTAGGAAATATGCTTTCACTTTACCCAAAGAAAATGCAAGAGACAGAGAGAGAGGTTGTCTCTTAGCATCCATTTAATATGTAAATAATAGAGGGTCACAAGGTAGAGGGTCACAAGGTAGATTAGTTCCTCAAAACTAATTGTATCACCCACTATAAATAAAGCCGTTATTACCCGGTATTGTTATCCTTCCATCCATCCATGCATACATATGTCCATTGATCCCCTTCTCTGTGCTATAACTTCAACACTATTTCACCTGTTGACATCAATCTTACACTGTCAGTGCATCTTGGGATGAACATATGTCATGAACCTAAACTTGCTTATTGTGACCTACTTTTTAGGATTTATTATCCCCTAAGGGAGGGGATATAATGTTTTGCCTGTTTGTGTGGTCATTCATTTATTACCTTCTCAATATTTCATTATCCCTCAACATCTCAGACCCTTTTTCACCTACACTATTGAAAGTTGGTGTGTGGATGCATCTTAGGAAGAGTAACTCTTTCATATAAAAACTAGGCCAATTTGACCCAATTTATTGACTTGAGTGACTTGTATTATTTCTCAGCTATTCATTTATTACAGTATCTTGGTCTATTTCCGCTACACACGAAAATTGGTATTTAGGTACATCTGGACAAATGTAACTCAACCATATCCACACTAAGTCAGTTTGACCTAATTTGCATGCTAAAGTTAATTTTGTTTTTTCAGCTGTTCATTTGACCTAATTTGCATGCCCAAGTTAATTTTTTTTTTTCAGCTGTTCGTTCATTACACCCTCAATATCTTTGGCCCTATTTCACCTACACATGAAAAATAGGCATGTAGATACATCTCAGTAAAAGTAACTCTTTCTTACCAAAACTAGGTTACTGTGACCTAATTTGCATGCTTGAGTGACTTTTGTATTGCCAGCTGTTTGTTTATGCACCCCTTGTAACTTGGACCCTATTTCACCTATACTTCTGAAAATTGGTATGTTGATACGTCTGGATCAATGTGACTAAATGTACAATACTAGGTCAGTGTGACCTAATTTACAGGCTTGTGTGACTTCTGTATTTTCATGTGTTTGTTTGTTGCATCCCTTGTAACTTAGACCCTATTTCACTTACACTTAGTTGGCATTTGATACATCTAGATGAATCAACTTAACTATACCAAAACTAGGTCAGTGAGTCACGGTTGCTCAGTTGGTAGAGTATCTGACTCATAGTCCATGGGCCCAGGCCATCTCAGGTTGGCTGCCTCTGTGTCCTTGGGAAAGGCGCTTAGCTCTCATTTCATTGGCATAATATAGCCAGTAATGTGTTAAAAATTGTCGTTAAAACCTACCCCTGCACACACACACACCAATTTTCATGTTTGAGTGTTGTATTTTCAGCCATTTGTTCATTATGCCCTCAATATCTTGGACCCTATTTCACCTACATCCATGAAAACTGATATTTTTATAACATTTGAACAATAGTAACTCAACCTTAACCAAAAACTAGGTCAGTGTGACCTAATTTACATACTTGTGTGACTTGTGTATTTTCAGCTGTCCATTCATTACACCCATATGTCTTTGACCAATTTTACCTATACTCATGAGTTACATCTTGAAGAAAGTAACTCGATGAAACCAAAACTAGGTCAATTTAACCTGATTTTTATGTTGGAGTGACTTTTGTATTTTTAACCGTTTGTTCATTATACCCTCAGTGTCTTGAACCCTATTTCACCTACACATGAACATTTTTAATTGCATACATCTAGATAAATGCAACTTGACTATACCAAAACTAGCTTTCCATACGTTTCACCCTCAATATCTTTGACCATATTTCATCAGTACTCATGAAAATTAGTATGTGATTGTATCTCAGAGAAAGTAACTTAACCATAAGAAAACTAGGTCAGTGTGACCTTGATTTCACACTTGAGTGATTTTGGATTGCCAGCAATTCATGATACCCTCAATATCTTTAGCCCTATTTCACCTACATGTACACTCAAGATATGGCATGTGGATGCATCTTAAGGAGAGTAAATGAACCATACTAACACTAGTTCACAATTGAATTACTTGTTTTTTTTAGCTAACTGTTCATTACATCCTCAGTATCTTAGACCCAATTTAACCTACACTTATGAAAATTGCATTTTGGATGCATCAAGGTGAGTAATCTTACTATGTAAAAACTTGGTAATTGTGACTCAATTTTCATTCTTGTTTTCAGCCTTCCATTTGTTACACCCTCATTATCTTGGACAACTTGGTATGTGGAGGCATCACATTGAGGGTAACTTAATCATACAAAAGCTAGGTCACTGTAATCTAATTTTCATACTTAAGTCATTTTTGTACTTTCAACTATCTTGTTACACCCTCAATATCTACAACCCTAAATACACTCATGCAATGAGGTATGTGAATGCATCTCAATCATACCAAAAAGTTGGTCACTATGACCTAATTTTCAGGCATGAGTGACTCTGGTATTTTTCTCTATACCAGTCTGTATATTATTGGCTACTCTGAATGTGTTCCTGTTGGAAAGGGGTTTCATGTTTATGAGTAAACACCTTGTTAACAATTGGTTTACAGTTGTCCAGGTTATAATTCCAATACCTGTTAACTTATTGCCACAAAACTTACTGTAAGGGTGTATCTCAGGATGGACATGTTTTGTGCACTTAAACTGGGTTGCTGTTTTTTGTGGGTTTTAACACCATTTTTCAGCACATGATAGGCTATACACAGCGGCCGGTATATTTGGTGGAGGTAGAACCCAGGAAGAACCACCTACCCATGGGAAGCTAGTGGCAAGCTTTCTCACATACCCACATTTGCCGAACTGAGACTTGAACCCACTCGGACAGAGGTGAGATGTCAGTGATCTGTAAAGGCAAGCGCCTAAGACCACTTGGCCACCCGGATTGCTGTGACATACTTTCCAGAATTTATCCAAAATTTCTTAAAAATTGTGTTTATCCTTCTTGATCAGGCTGTAACTCCTATATGGTTACACTTATTGATATTACTCAAACTCCGACTGTGTGTATCTTTGGATGAGAATGTGTCATGCACCAAAACTGTGTCACTGTGATTTGCTTTTCAGAATTTGATGAACACTGGTTACAGTTATGTCTGGGCTCTCAAGTCCAATCCTTTTTCATATTTTGCTATCAAACTTATACTGGGAATGCATCTTAGAATGAAACCATTTCAAACATCAAAATTGCATCACTGCAGCCTCTTTTCCAGGATTTTGAACATTACCTTAACTTGGTGTCTGTACTCAAATTTTAACATATTTTAACCCAGTTCTACCAAACATGCATTGTAGGAGCATCAGGAGATTAAGATTTGTCATATTTGAAAACTGGGTAGCAGTTACCTACTGTTAATGGAACACTCCTAAAGATACTGCCTCATGCCATAGATGTCAGTGTACCTCGTAAACTCTTGCTTACTAAGAACTCTTGTTTCTGGTTTTTCCTCTTGGATACAAGATCATCAATAAAATATTGTATGCTTTGGGAGATAGTCTTTTGTCTTTTACTTTTCTTCAAATGTACCAAATCAGTTAAAGGTTTCTTACAAAGCCCACTTTATTTTTGGAGTAATATGAGTTTCCATCTGTTTTAATCAAAATAAAGCAGGGTTTTTGCATAGCCTCTATCTTGTCTTAGGTGTAATGTTTCCTGATTTCTTTCCTAGGACTATTTTAGAATCCACATTGGGAATGGCAGTATATATGTGAATGGGATCTTGGACAGGGAGACAGCAGAGGTCATTACCATGGAGATTTTGGCCACAGATCTCAATGCCTGGGTCCCAGTAGGAGGGAACAGCTCCAGCTCCCAGACTGCTACAGGTACTACCCAAGACATGACAGGGATATGGCTTTCTTACCCATGTGAAAGGGAAAGCTCATGCATGTGGAGTTCTAAGTTTTCATGTCTTGCTCTGGTTATCTCATTGTGGTTATCTCCTTATTTTAGTCTCTGCATGACAGTTTAATGATAACTTAATCTGTATGGCAAGATGACATTTGATGGCATAATTATATTCAACTCAAAATTTTATTGTTTACAATCAAAGTAGGTCAGTGATGTAAAAAAATACAAATTTGAAGAAAAAAATACGGGTGGGAAAAATAATCAGTGTTGAAGGTTATTACAGGTGCTGAGACAAGGAAATCTCAGTGGGGGAGTTACATTTATTCATCTTTTGCAAGGCTGTATCAGAAAACAAATGCCAGTAATTTATCCTTTGACTAAGATGTCCTAATCTTGATGCTAAACCCAGAATAGATTCTATTAGTCAAGGTAGTATCTCATCAGTGCATAATGGTACTATCATCGCTTGCACTTAATCTTTACAGATGGAAAATGAGAACTATCCTGCATATTTGAATAATTTAAATTTCAAGTGAAACTAGAAGATCAACTCTTGAAAGTTTTGTTATAAAGATGGCATCTTCTCTTAACTTGCAATGTGACAAATTCACTGGAGGAGGGGGGTAAATATTCCACTATTCATGTGGACATATTTTTTTCTACGCTCACCCTAATGTGCAAACTTCACATGGATGTAAAGGAGAGTTCATACTTAAATTAGAAGGTACTTTAGAGCGATATAGAGTAATTTAGGTCAGTCCTTTTTTATATTCTCAAGATGATCTTTGATTGTCAAATGGAAAAATGTGCAGCTGTGCCTAATGAGCATAACACACCCTCCAAACACTCAGTCACATTCTCACTGGTATCTATATCTTTCTGCCTAGCAATGCTGACCATTACTCTGGGGGACTTCAATGATAACCCTCCAGAGTTCATACCAATGTCTCCATACCATCTTAATGTCTCGGAGGGCCTGGAAATAAATGCTGAGGTGCTTCGTCTGCAGACAAGAGACAAGGACAAAGGGCAGGTCATCAATTACCGGGTGGGCCATGATCCATCTGGCAAGCTTACAGTCACTACAACCGGTAAATGAAACTAGTTACTTTAGTTTTATGGTGCAAATTGTTTTTTTGGTGTGCAACTTTACTTTCAGATTAGTTTTAATAGTTTAATTAATTATTTAGCAATTACAGCAAGGATTTTTCACAGTTTAATATCATTCATCATTGTGATTCCATTTCCACTTGTGACCACCCACTACTCACATGAACAGTACAATGTCTGTGGTGGAGCAGCACACCATCATATTTTATTATTCACACACACACACACACACACACACGCACGCACGCACACACACACACACACACACACAGTGTTATGGGTTTTTTTAGACTAAAAAAGTGTGTTATGTGGTCCAAAGGGTCAGTGTGCATGACCCAAACAAGCAGCATTGTAGAATTGGGAATAAGCCGTCTACTGATATAAGGATTACCTGCCAGATCACAACATGTCATTGTGGAGGCAGAAATATCCTCTGTGTGTGTGTGTGTGTGTTTTTCGTGTGACACATCGTGATCTTGCAGGTATGACACTAATGCAAACATAAACACACAAATGCAACCACAAGTTGTTTATTTCTGCCTCCACGGGTTTTGGCCCTTGTAATTCTGGAATTATTTCAAATTAGAAACCATTTTGCAAATAAATAAAAACTTGTGCAAATGTATTCCCCTTTTTTGAAATGATGATTTAAACTGATGGCTCAAGAGTTATAACACAGTATTATAACACAGTCATTATGGATGTTATCACATAGTCCCAAATGTTTTCCTTCTTTCCTTTGGGAGATAATTTTTAGCACCCAATTTACAATGTTATTGCATTGGTGGTCTTGCCTAACCTGCAAGGGGTGTAACCTGCTGTGAAGATTATGGATTTATGTGCAGAATAAGTTCCAATCATCACTTCAGTATGCTTTTACATTGTGTTTTAGCTCACCAGGCTGTAAGGCCAAGTGAGCTTATAGTATGGCCCAACATCCATAATGTGTTGTATGTCATCCATCTTGTGTCATGCCTATTATCACTCTAGAGTCCATATTTCTGATCCAATTTCAATCAAACTTGGAATAGGGGTTTCTATCATCAAAATTTCAGATGAATTCAATAATGAGTGAGATCCATGCTTATTAATGAGGTGATTTGCACCTGATTGGCTAACCTTGTTACCACTCTGGAGGCCATAGTTTTGATCTGATTTTAAGCAAACTTGGAGTATATGCTTATATCATTAAGATCTCTGACAAGTTCAGTAATGAGTGAGATTCTGGCATATTAATGAGGTGATCTTGCACATTATTGGCTGAGCTTGTTACCACTCTTTGAGTCCATTTTTCTGTTCCAATTTTTATTAAATTTGGAATATATGCTTATATCATTAAGATTTCAGATAAGTTATGTAATGAGTGAGATCCATGCATACTAATGAGATTACCTTGCATCTGATTGACTAAGCTTGTTACCCCTCTAGAAGCCATGTTTCTGATTCGATTTTTATCAAACTTGTAACATTGGCTAATATATCATCAAGATCTTGGACAGGTTTGATAATGCATGGGATCCATGTCTGTTAATGAGATAATCATGCATCTGAATGACTGACCTTGTTACCACTCTGGAAGCCCGATTTCTGATTTGATTTGCTTATATCATCAAGCTCTCAGATGAATTCAACAACGAGCAAGATCCACACATATTAATGAGGTGATCTTGCATTTGATTGGCTGAGCTTGTTACCACTCTGGAGCCATATTTCTGATCCAGTTTTGATCAACTTGGAATATATGCTTATATTATCAAGATCTTGTAGAAGTTTAATAATGAGCGAGATGGATGCATATTAAGGAGTTGATCTTGCATCTGATTGGTTGAGCTTATTGCCACTTCAGTAGCCATATTTCTTTTCTATAGTTTTATGAAATATAGCTTAAATCATCCAGATCTTGGATGGATTCGATAATGAGCAAGATCCATGCATATTATTGATGTAATCTTGCATTTTATTGGCAGAGCTTGCTATCACTCTGGAAGCCATATTTGTGAATGGATCAGTAATGAGTGAGATCCATGCATATTTATGAGGTGATCTTGCATGTTACTGGCTGAGTTTGTTACCACTCTGTAAGCCATAATTCTGATCCAGTTTTGATCAAAATTGGAATATGGGCTTATATCATTAAGATCTTGAGCAATTACGAAAGTAAGCAGGATCAGTGCATATTAATGAGGGGATCTTGCATCTGATTGTCTGAACTTGTTAATTACTACTCTTTGACATATTTTTGATCTGTTGGGTGAATTATCATTAAGGTCATGGATGTCTTTGATTATGAGCAAAAGACTGTGCACATTTATTATGCCTCTATCTTAACAAGAATTTTTATGAAGATATAGTAAAATAGGACAAATAAACATGATATAAAGTTTGGAAGATAGTTTACATAGGATGTGTTCTTACATTACTAAATAAGCTTGCTTATTGAAATGGTCCACTGTTAAGTTATGTTATTCAGGTGAGTGATATCAGGTCCACTTATGTATTTCTTGTATTGGAGGAACTTTAAGGTGTTTTTATTGGTGCAAATAAGTTGCAGTTATAGTGCATCATTGAAGCTTGTAAAATTTAAATTAGCAATAAGATAAGATAAGAATTCTTTATTTCAGACTGCATGGTCCAACATTTAAATTAAAATATAAAATATTGAAGTATTTTAAACATAAAAGTTCATAGGTGTCTTATGTACAAATATACAGACCCATCTATAACTACAGAATGTGTCTGTCATTGTTAAGAACAAAATTATGTAAGACATTTAAAGAGTAATTTGTTCCATCTATCCATAATCTGAGAATTTAAATGAATATCATAGTTCCACAAAGATTTCAAGATACAATTCTTAGTACATGTATTAGATATTCGTGTCATCATTGAAAACATATACTTTCTCATTAATTCTTCAAAACTGAATACATTATAGTTAACTAACACGGTAGAGGCACTATTCTATCTTGGAAGGCTTAATAGTAAATGAAGACTATTATTATAGCCAATAACTAGTTTCTTTTCATACATTCACTAAAGTTTGTCCACAGAGGAGCGCAGTACATTGTGCAGCAATAAGATTTGAATAATCTAATCTTGATATTCAAAGAACAGTTTCTAAATTTATGTAAAAGCATGTTTGTTTGAGTACACAAAAATTATGTAATGTCTTATCATATCTTCATCATCTGACCGATTGGATTTTAAAATATTACCCAAATACGTATAACTGTTGACATATGCAAGAGCATGGCCGTTAAGAAGTACAGAGAGAGGAGATGGTAATTTGAAACCATTGTTAACATTCAAATTCACTGTTTAAAGAATGCTTATTTTTCACATTGATGAAAGCTTTGTGCAGAATCTGTCTCAAGGGTTGACACCCTATTGATAGCTTTGTGTTTCAAGAAACTATCTGGCATCACAGTCACATTAATGCTTTTGACTACACAGTGTGTTACATTTACAGATGTGTTTGAAGTTGATGGATGTCTTGGTTTTGTCTTGAAAATTCTTGTTATATTATATATTGTTTTATACATTTCCAGGGGTTGTCAGTTTGAGTCAGAAACTTGATCGTGAGACACAGGATAACATTCAACTAACACTGATTGCTTATGACAATGGAGACCCCGCCAAGACATCCACTGCCACTGTCTTCCTCCTAGTGACAGATGTGAATGACAACAGCCCAGTGTTCCAGGACTACAACACACAGTACCCTGTACAAGAAGATGCCCCCATTGGCCAAGAGATTGCTGTTATATCAGCCACTGATCGTGATATCGGGGACTTTGGTCATGTCTTCTACAGGCTGGAAGTGCAGGACAGTGATGGAAAACTCAGCATTAATGAAACTTCTGTAGGTTTCTTCATATCTGTTACTTTAATGAAAAGATGAAATGTTCTCTGGCTATCCTGAACAGCCATGGAAAAACATGAGAAAATGGGTAAAACTCTGAACCTAATTCATCACTTTTGTACATAGATCCAGACCAAAAGAACTTGATTTCTGAAATTTTGTATATTAAAGTCATCAGAAGTTAAAATAGTCAGGGATTTTTTGTCCTTCTATACACAAAATAACCATATCAGTATGTGCTAGGTTTATAAGTGTTTCTTGTAGTTTTAATTGAACTCACTAATTGAATTTCAACAGAGTCACAATTATTTATTAGAGAAACATGTTTAAATGGCTGAAAAAAATCACAAGTTTCTATAGGCAAAAATGTATCTTTAAAATCAAAGTGGGTTTTTATATATTTTTTTACATGTCACTTATTCAGATATACTATTAATTTTGATACATTACTTAGGATGCAGATAACCAAGTCTACTTGTAATCGTGGCTATAGTATGGGCCCATTCCATTCTGAATCATACACCACCTTCAGTCTTCGAAAGTATTTACATGGGCCAGTTACTATCTAGCTGAGTATTATTTAATCCCATTATACCTTACAAAATTTCAAACCAAACCTTGTTCCATCGGAGCAAACTTTTTTAATTTGGAAAAATAAAGTTGTTAATGGCAAGTGCAATGTTGAAGAAATGCTATTTATAGTGCAAGCACAGCCTAATACACGTCGTAAGGTGCATGGTTGTGACACAGATCCTTATGCAGGTAAAACGTAAAAGTCGGTGCATTTTGTACTGTATAAAACTTGCACAATACCATCCGCTATAATCAGTAAATATAAAATAAAGGCTACTAAATTACAGTGAAAATAAGTATCTGAATCATAAAAATGTAATGTAAGTAGAATATAGACTTTCTCATTTCTTTCTTAATTATATGTCACACATTCCAAAATAATGCAGTGTGAATAAAAATGGCATTATAATATTTTTGTAAAAATCCTAATTAAGTACATTTAAAATAGCAAGTAATTAAGACATTATTATTATTATTATTATTATTATTATTATAGAAGACAAAAAACCAAGCAAAAACATATACACATTAAAATAATAATTAAGATATTAAAATGACAATACTTTTTTTCCAAGAGTAAAAATGAATACAAATAAAACGAGAAATAATATTGTATAATAATGCTGATATTTTTTTTTTATCACAATTTTAAAATTAAGAAATTGAATCAGATTTGTAAAATAAATAATCTTAATTTATATAGTTATCAGACATTTACACTTATATTTAGGAATTATTTGTATTTTCAACAAAATCAATAATAATAATAATAATAGTAATAATGTCTACATTACATGCTGTTTTTAAATGTTAATCAAATTGCTGGCATGCTAAATGCCATGTAAATATGAATTAAATATATTTAGAAGGTGAAGACAGTTATGTTCATACTGCATTTTTGTGGAATGTTTAACATATGATATAAAAATGATACAAATCTATAATCTAATTATCTGACATATTTATGATTTAGAGAATGACATGATTTAGAGAATTTTGTTCAAGTTTTGTATCCATTTATTATAGCATAGTCATTAAAGTAGTTGGCATCTTGCATGGTTATACAGTATAGATCCACATCACAACCATGGACCTTACAATAAAAGTATCAACTATTTGATTTTACATTTCTATCTTTATTTGTAATCATCACTGATTTGGTAAAAAAGTGTAAAAAATATTGTCATCTAAATATTTTAATTATTACTTTAAATGTAGTCTAAGCACTAAGATTTTAAATTTTACGTAATTATGAATTTAACAGAAATATTATACAGCCATTTTTATTCACATTGCATTATTTTGGTATGTGTGGCATATAATTAGTAACAAATGATAAAGTCTATATTCTACTTGCATTACATTTTTATGATTCAGATAATGTTTTTCACTGTAATTTAGTAACCTTTATTTTATATTTACTGATTATAGCGGATGGTATTGTGCATGTTTTATACAGTATAAATGCACCAACTTTTAGTTTTACCTGCGCGAGGATCCACATCACAACCATGCACCTTACAACATGTATTAGGCTGTGCTTGTATTATAAATAGCATTTCTTTAACATTGCACTCGCCGTTAACAACTTTATTTTTCCAAATTAAAAAAGTTTGTGCAATCGGAACAAGGCTTGATTTGAAATTTTGTAAGGTATAAAGGGATTAAATAATCTGCAGCTAGTTAGTAACTGTCCCATGTAAATACTTTTGAAGACCAAAGGTGGTGTACGATTCAGAATGGAATGGGCCCATACTATAAGAGAGCTTTGTTGAATATTGTCACCCACCATGTAATGGTTATCATATGTAAAATACTTTATAAGTATACAAGTCATAACACTCTCCAAACATATGCATGTTACATGATTTTCAACAGTCAATTGCAATGAATTTTGAATGTCCACTTTAGTTAGTTTGTTATGGAGTTCTTCTCAGGGTTTACACTTGTCAGAGTTCACTTGGAGATAAAGTGAAATATGAGTATACTGAAACATTTACAGTGATAAATCTTCTGCCCAATGGAATTTTTTTTAAGGCTTTCCCATCTTTATAGTGGTCACTCACTATAAAGCCTCTCAGTATAGCACTGCTCTCTCATAATGTGTTAAATTGTTGAATTTTGTTTTAGCATTGCTGCTTGAACTATTTCACTTAATTTTAATTCTTCGTTAAGGATGATAAATTATTAAGTGAGTGCACAAAATTAAATGGCCTGTGTTTCATTGTTTTTATACACTATTACACAGTCTCAGTATAAGGCTCCCTCACTTATAATGTTGGTTACTTATATGGCTTCCCTGAACATCATTTTAAAGAGGGAGCAGTGTATCAACCTGGAAACAGGAAATGCATTTTTTTCCGTAAGGGTAGTGTCTGAACCTATTTTATTTCTTTCTTTTTTTTTTTCTATAGAATTTGTGTTCAATTCTTCTTGGTATTGTCCCCTAGAAAAAGTGGCAATTCCCCCTTGCTATGTTAATTTAAACAGAATAGTCCATGCATATTTTCCATATATTGCTGATCAAGTATCATATGAACAGGAATTTTCTTATATTTCTCATCAGAATGTAAATTCATTGGAACTGGTGTGGGTCTAATATTAAAGAGTTCTTGATGTCTCCAACAACCTTTCAACGACAACAAAATAGCCATTGTAACTCATGAATGATGTATTCTTCAGCAAGAGGAAATTTCTTTTATTCTGCATAGTTCTTTGATATCCAGATTTACTCCTAATGATTTCTATTATCTTTTTCATTGAAAACAAATGAAATCTCTGAAACTCTTAATTCCAATTGCCTTGGACTTTAGAAAGTGTAAGGTTACGTAGTATTTAATATTTGCATTTACACTTAATACAACATCTGCAAATACAGATATGATGCCAGGCCATGGAATCATGGGATTCTCACAACAATGATTGAGAGTCATGCAACTTGTAAACCGATTGGGGGGAGGGAGATCATGCAGATTACTTGCAGTTCTTGTTGTTTGTTTTACAAATTCAGAATAAATGTTTATCAAATCATCTTTTTGTACTTTTGTCCATGATCTCGCTTTAGGTAGATATATAGTCATACAAGGTAGGACATTAACCTTGATATGTATAATGAGGTGTGATATGTATAATAAGGTGTGATATGTATGATGAGGTGTGTCGACATCATACAGTCTTAATAGCGCTGTTTTAATGTAGCACTGTTTTGACAATGTTGCCAAGGGAACTGGAGGCCAGATTTTCAAGAATACCTCACATAGTTGGCAGCCCATATTGACACTGTTGCACAGTTTAAAGTCTAATTGATTTAGTCATACTATACTTTTCTGATGCCTTTTTCCTTACTGAAATATATCCAGGCACAATCAAGTGGTTGAGTTTTACAAATTTTGTTGATTGCCATTTCATTGGGTTGAAATGCGATGGTAGCTGAGGAATGCCAAAGTTGGTTGAACTAGGGATACATTTTCTTGAACAAAATGAATGTGTCTAATCACCTTTGATTAGACATATTCATGTTGTTAGAGAAAATGTATCCCTAGTTCATCCATCTTCAGCATTCATGTCATTAGAGAAAATGTATCCCTAGTTATCCATCTTCAGCATTCCTTGGCTACCATTGATTTTCAACCAATTGAAATAGTGGTCAACAGATTTTGAAAAATCCAACAACTTGATTATGCTTGGACTTATTTTAGTAAGAAAAAAGGAATCAGAATTAGTATAGTTACACTATAGCAATTACACTATAAGCTGTGCAACAGTATTAATATAGGGTGCCAACTCTGTAAGATATTCTTGAAAACTTGGCCTCCAGTTCCCCTGGCAACATGGTTAGAACAGAGCTACATGGCATCGCGTATTTAGACAGACGTCAACCCTCTCTCCATAGCAGGATTGACATCTAACATTGCAGGACTAAGCAGACACTGTGTTTATATACAAGCACTTGTATGATTGATAACCGGTGTGGTTTATTAAGAAAGTATCAAGGGTGTTCTAATTGATTTGTGTCCTTGAGGAATCTAGCAAACTGATCCATTGATTAGCCAGGAAGGAAATTTATAGAGCATGAAAGGTCACTAGTAGCCATAAGTCATGTCAAAATGTTATATAAATGATTACTTTTGGAAAGTGGTCGAGACAGAAAGGTTGTTTGCTTAGGATAACACACTTAAGCCAAAAAAAAGTGCAGAAAGCCATGATGCAAAAATGGCCAGGTACCAGTCATTAAATGCTTGTTTTAAGTCTTGTGGCTGTCATTGTTACTGCTTTCCCCTCCTCCCCTCCCAACCTATTTCCTCCTTCAGGAGGTTGTTGTTGGTGACTTTTCTCTCATAAGAAAATTTCTGGCAGCATCGCTGCAAATAAAGGAAGTAAAATTTGGCACATAGATATGCTTTAGTGTGCCAGAAAAACATGCAAACTTATCTACTTTGAATAGGGAAACTTTTGTCTGCTAATTTTGATGACAAAATAACATTCTCTTTTATATCTTGTAGAAAAAATAAACAGACTATTTCATGAAAAACTCAAATGATTTTTTCATAGTGTCTTTAGATGGAGAATGTTCTTATATTTTTATTGATGAATAGATAACTTTATTTTCTTCAAGGATGACATAGTATTGTTTAACTAATTTGAAATTTCATGCAAGTGTAACAATTATAGAAAGCTATGATCATGGGGTTGTGTATCATACAGATTTTATCTTCTTGACTTGTGTAATTTTGAAGCATAAATTTGACTCTTTGCCAAGGGTGAAAACATTTCAGAAACCTGTTTTGTAAATTAGTGTTTACAAACTTTACAATTCTCATTGAGCTGACCTAAATCTGATTTTCATCCTTCATTATGTATATGTGTACGTTCACTTTTTATAGTCTTTTTCTGAACATTAGGCATCCCCAATTTTAATACTTTTTCTTCTTTGTCATTAATGTTAAGTATTCAGTAGTTCCTCATTTTTAGCTTCCAAACAGAAACTAAAGTATATACTTTATTGGCTAAATTAACAGTGTTTTCTTCCAAAAAATGTTGATATGTTTGATTAGAAGGCTAAAAACTCATGATTTTGATAAATCCTTCTCTGTGCATAGCATCAGGACAAAAATAGGTTTTAAGATCTTTTCATGTTCTGTTCACAGGGAGCAATATTTGTGGCAAAGGAACTGGACAGGGAGACTCGTTCCTCATACACAGTGTCTGTAACTGCTTGTGATAACAAAGCAGATCCAAACAATCAGCGTCCCAACACAACCAAACCGATAATTATCAGTGTAAGAGATATCAACGACAATCCACCAGTCTTCACCAATGTGGATCCTGCTTTTGTACACACTGTACAAGAGAGCGCGAGCATTGGCTACCAAATATACACTGTAACAGCAGAAGATCTTGATGAAGGTCCTAATGCGCAGATAAACTACACTATTAGCGGAGATGCTACTGTCATGGAGAAATTCACAATTGAGACTGTAGGAAGGATGGTAGGAACACAGATGAAGAATTTTGGTGAAATCAAAGTGAAAGGAAATCTAAGGGGACTATTTGGGAACTTCGAATTAAACATCACTGCAAGTGATAGAGGAAGTTTGCAGAGCCTGAGCACAACAGCAAAGCTAGTCATTGCAGTTCTGGATGAAAACCTGAACAACCCAGTGTTTGTCAAACCAGAAGGACCCAGGAGCGCAGTTACTGTGAAAGAGGTACAAGATCTTTCGTTAAATCTGATATGTGCAGTTTTTTCAAAGAATAAAGGTTATTTTAGTATATATATATATATATATATATATAATCCCCCATTTATCATCAGACAAAATAAAATTCTCTACTTATTGTTGCATTAAAAGCAATCAGACTGATCAAATATTAAATAAACATATTTTAAAAAATGTTTCAGGAAAATATATATTTTTGAAATGTGTTTCTGAAGTTTTTTGTTTTGTGGAAGTAAAATTTAAGTAGAGCACATAACAGTTCTTTTTAACTTTACAACTTTTTCTGGTTGCTCCTTTCCAAGATGACCTGACTTATTTTAGAAAGTTTAACAGTAAATTGTGTTTCTTATTTAGATGAATTTTTGAATAAATGATACAAAAAACTACAAATTTTAATATGAAATAGATTCCACTTTGGTGATTAAAACTTGTTAATACTACATAACTACAAGGATCCAGCTATAAGATCTGAATTTTTGAGAGTAAATTCAGTAAAATAAACCCCCTATCTTAGCTATACTTTCTTGTGTACATATGGTTTAAAAGATGGAGACAAGGTTGCAGCTGACATAGTAAGACTCACAACACCACCTTGAGTTTGTTACCCACACTCGTATCTTGGAATTATATTATAACCAGTCAAAAAGTCATTTCATTTATTGGGGGGGGGGGAGACTCCTTTCACACTGAAAACATTGCAAAGCCTTAAATTGGACCAGTCATCAATAAATCCATAAAAGTAGCCTCTACTTTTGACTGCCTGGTCATATAAAGCAGATAAAGCAGCCAAAGCTGCCCTGCAGTCACTCGTTTCTGAATTGAATATTCCATGTAGTGGCTGTAAGTTTTATGTTGATGGACATGTTTTTTTTTTTTTTTTAAATCTGTGAAATAAAAACTCCACAAATGGGCTTCCAGACATCAAACCTATAATTTAAGAGTGGTATCCTTCAAATGGAACAAATCATAGAGATGAGGTAATCTTTTGTTGCTTGCATATAGGACAAGCATCTGAACCATATTTACCTCTTGAAGGGTGCAGCTTGACCGGAGTACATGCCTTGCCAGTGTCCACTGACATTGCTTGACCAGAGTACGTGCCTTGCCAGTGTCCACTGACATTGCTTGACCAGTACATGCCTTGGCAGTCTCCACTGACATTGAAGCACACTTGTGTCAAGTGTATTGAGTTCCACTCTGTGAGACAAAAGTATTTTATGTCAACTTGATAACAGAGCTTTTTGATGATGTGCGAGCAGAGAAAATCTTGCATTAGAGAAAATCGTGCATTTTCTTAAAGATTGCAGTTTATATAAATTATATAAATTATTGTGACTCAGTATTTCAAAGAAACTACTTTTTTATCTTTTTTTAAAATACTTTTTAAAGAAATTTTACATCTTGACTTTTAATCTGTTATCTTACAGGAATATGTCTATTTTTTTCAAAAGGTTTTTTTTTCCTAAAAATTTTTGCAATTTTTTTTTGCCTTTACCACTTAATTAACTCATCAACCCCTGGAGATTCTTTTCATTTTCGCCTGAAATGGGGGTAGGAAACATATTTTTGGGGTTACTTCTGAATGCAGCAAAACACATCTGCTTAAGAAAGTTTTTCGTTTAGCCGGATGCTTAGGTGTATCAGAAACATTGTTTTTGATTGGCTATTACGCTCGCGCATGTGCAGAAGGGTAAAAGTTGGACTTCTTTTTCTTTTTTTTTTTTTTTTTTTTTTTCGTATTGGATCCCCGATTTTTGTGTCCTGGCCCCTTTTTACGCCAAATCTCAAACTTATCCTACTTTTTGCAAAGGTTCATCTGTCTGTGTGCAGTTCGGACCGGTCTGCTTTAGATCTGAGGCCAAAAAGTCTAAAATCCGGACACAAACTCCGGTTCTGGAACTGGCAATTTTTGACCTATAAAAAATCGGGTCTCAAAAACTGCATTTCTTTCGCTGTATTTTTTAATGCGAGTAGAAAGTCGACATTATTTGGTATCATTGTAGAGCTACATCTGTCTACTTTCCTGAAATACCATCCACTTTAGTGTATCCTAAATGATGTTCACGTTACAGAGCTCGGAAGTAGGGTACAACCTCATGACGCGTAAACGTGGCGCCAGGGGTTAATGAGTTAAATAAGCCGTTTTAATAGCAGTGTGTGAAAAAATGTTTGTTGCAAAAAATCTGTGTGTCTGGTCGGTGACTGGAAGGACAGATCTGTGTGTGTGTGGATTTACCTCATAGTGAAAAGTCTTTTGCTCTTTTTGGTCAAGTTTAATTTTTTTGTCACATGTCGATACAGTTGGTCACAGAATAGATGCAAACAAACCCTTGTCATGGAAGTGAGAAGAATACATTATAATATTCACATGCAGAATGATTTCGTCTATTGATTGCATTAGTCGGATGTTTTCTCACCATTGTGAAAAAGGAATATTTACTCACCACATTATAGAGGCCAATATATTAGTTTCATAAGAAATGAAGTAGTAGTAAAGTGAGGGTTTGGCTGAGCCCACCTCTTGAGGCTGGCTCATAACTGGGGGTTTATGCTAAAATAATAAGTTGGTGCCATCATTGACTTTTTGTTTTGACATCTGCTTGACAATCTTTTCCTGTTCATTTAAGGCACATGCAAACTTTCTTTCTGAGATGGTGATGTCAAGTAGTGCATCATAAAGAGTAACAAGACTATGAATATAAAGGTCATTGAGTTTAAGTTTTTCAAAGAGCATGTCAGTGTCTTTTCAGTATCTGTTTGCAAGCCTTAACTTAAGTTTTTGCCTTCAATTTAGTACTGCGTTGCTTTGATCGTGCGCATGTAATAGCTCTTTGTTTTGCCTTGGTTAAACTGTAAACTCTCGCTGACTCAACTCTATCTAATGTTATGACTAGGGGTTAAATATGTAACAAAAGAAAGAAAGACTCAAACAAGCTTTCACAATTTCTAAAATACAAATTTCATTTTCTAAAATATAAAATATTTTAAACAAACAAAGTGAAAGAATTAAAAAATAACTTACAACTTGTAGAAATTCCTTAAATAATCCTAAATTGTTCTATTGAATTTACTAATCCGGAAACTGTCCAAAGGTATTCCGAATGAGGACACTAATGTGCTTATGTGCTAACAAGAATCAGTTCTAAATCCAATTGTTATTAATTCCAGGTAAATTCCTGTGAACGTAGAATATCCCAAAAGTTCTAGAAATATTTCCGCTAATTCCGACGGAGTTAATAATGTTCAGATCTTTAAATAATAGTACATAATCCCAAAAGTACTAGTTAGAAATAAGAATTCACAAGCTGGCTATCACAAACAATAAACAAATTCCTCTATGACTTTTACAAGCTAAAGTAATTGTAAGAATGCCCAAGCAGTGACTAAAATCTAGTTTTATAGTCTCTTACTGCGTAAACGAGAATTGAAAACCCTTAACTGTGTTCTAAAACAATTCAATCTTTCCTTGTAAACAACTTTTACTGATCCAATCAGAAACTAGGTTGCGCATGTCACCGCTAAAAGTACCTTCGCACTGCGATTTCATGTCTTATTTCAAATCAACAAGTTGTTGACTTCTTATTGAGACATGGGATCCAGGTCACGAATCACCATGCGCTAATCATGTGACTCACCATGTTTTTAAGTTGACCAACATAATTATTGATTTCTTTAGACAGAAGCAATGACTCATGTTCACATTCCATAAATAATGTATACAATAGCATCGGCTACTGAATTCAAGAATTATAATACAAATGTCATAAACCAGATGAAAACTATATTATAATTTAAAGATGATACATAATTCCGTAACAATAAATAAAATTATTATGCTCATTGTAATTATCTGTCCAATGCACCTGGTGAGATTTCTCCTGTAGTCCCATTGTACTGAGCATATAGGCACAGCATGAAACGTGTACTGGTAAGATGGCAGTAATGTCAAAGTAGGCATAAGTTTGCTTGATATCACTAGATCTGGAAATAACATGGTCTTTACAAGCCTGCCAACGCACTAACTAAGAATCACAAATACCATGCCCTCTGTTTGCAGGTTCACTGACTTTTTCTGGTTGATTACTGTGATGCAGCAGAACTTGTCTTTTTCAAATATAATTCTGTTTTCTCTCCCAATGAGTTGAGTGATAGAGGGACTGCATACCACAAAGGAAATGTTATCACCAAGGATGTTTTGCTAAATACTACTTTATCATTGTAGTAACAGTCGTACCCGAGAATACCCAAGGGCAGTACTTTTGGCTATTGTTCTGACACTGAAAACACAGTTAACCCTAGGTGTTGAGGTCGACTTTGACCCAACTGCACAAGACGTGTTTGCAGCACAAACCAGCAACATGCAAAAGGTGCATGCATCTAAAGAAACCGATACCATGATGCTGACAAAACAGTACTAGTCATGGGTGGTATTGCGATGGAACTTGGGGCAATTTGATTTTTCTGCTCTTGAACAATTATTATACTGTCCAGCATTGTCCTAGCGCTCACTCTGATGTCTGCACATGCAAATGTGAGAGCGGAGAACAGCAAAGAATGTGACTGCTATCATAATGACAAGCACCACCAAAATTCTCGCAAGCCAGCCTTTGGCATTGCCAGCTGTTTTTAGGAGAAATGACACAATAATGCTAATGATACCAGGCAGTCACACCAAAGCTTTTCCTGTGAGCATTTTCAGTATCCTGGCCAACTGCTCCAGCTGCTTTTTTACCCATTTTTTTTGCTCTGCTGGGGTCAGGTTTAGGCATTGGGATGAGAGGTGGCATTGGTGCACCTGCGCCGCCTGTCATTGCGAGCACAATTGTGCTTACGATAAACCACAGCACCATGAGAATTGAGGCTGTAGTGATACTCTGTTCACAGAAGAGTGTTCGTAGCTGCTCAGTGATGCTTGTATCCTCGTGGATAATTTTGTTGATGGTCTCCTGAATAGCAATAAATTGGTTGCAAAGTGCCCTTCATAAATTGTTGATCCTCACAATCCATAGCACCATTGTTCTGACTAAGAGCACCATAGACCACAACAAGCAACTTGTCGTCAGCTTTCCAAACCTCACCAGCAATGTCATTGTGCCAGACAACACTAGGCTGCTATTTACAATTGCTTAGAGCAGCAACTCACCAGCACCAGATGCCAACCATACAATTGTAAAAAAAAACCTGTGCTGCCATTGTCAAAAGGATCAGTGTAAGGCTTTAAGGAAATGAATTGGCCTGCATTAATGTCACTAAAGCTGAGTGTGAAGCAGAGGCCTATAAGTTTCTCAGAAAGGGGAGTTTTGGTAAGCTACCTTTGTGTACAGACATACCAGTGTCTTACCAGTTTATTTATGTCCCCCACTCTTGAGCTGATCTAATGTGGTGGCTTCATATTTTGTATGCTAAACTGGGGGCCAGGATGACTGCTTTGCTGGGGTTGGCTCTGCTTGGACTGTACACAGCAGTTGTAAACCATTTTCTACCTATAGATAACCATGAACGTCTTGCGAGTGATTTAAAAAGTGATCCAAGCATCCAGACCTCTTTGTCGAACATCAACAGCCATGTTTACTTCAGGTACAGTTTTGAAAAGAAATGATAAGAAACTGCAAGCACAACTGATGAAGGATATGTCAGCACAACCAACAAAGGATGCGTCAGCAGAACCGAAGATGGATGTGTCAGTATAACAATCTCAAGAAGTGACACAGGTCACCAAGGTTAAACACCCAGGTAGAGTTGCTGCTGGTAAAAGACTTGCCAAGGTGATGAAACAATACCACGCTGAAAAAATGTGGATACTGCTCACACGCACTCTGCTCCAGTAGTGACAAGCTCAACGACTCAAGAAAAACAGCAGGCGATGCCATCTTATGTTTTCTGGGGTGGCCTAGCTTTGGTAGCTGGCCTTCATTACACCTCATTCTGTGCACTAGCACCAGTTCATGGAACTCAGATGCAAGAGCAGCCAGCACCATTGGAATGAGAGCAAAAAGCAGCGTCTGGGGATCCATCGGAATGACAAGCACTGCGGGTGTCCAGAGCATGTATTAGACATACGCCTGACCCGTTTCATATCGAATAGTAGTGTGTGTTGGCATTTGTTGTTAAAACAAAATAACATAAACTTGTTAATCGCGGAATGCAGGTGCAATATGTCTACACCACTGTATGCGAAAGACCTCAGAAACCTCATTTATTATGGAGCAGTACCTGGCAGCCTTAAAGTCAGGTATTCTATGATTGCCAAACACTTGTTAAAAATGAAACCAGCTGAGCTTGGTTGCCTAGACATCGAAGATGCAGCAAAAGCTGTAACAATCACAGTGCTGAGCCTTTGGACACAGGACATGTTAATTAAACAAGGCATCATTCCTGCTAATATCATCAAGTCCATCTAAAGACAATAATGGCCTCCGTTACTCATAATCGAAGAGCGATTGTTAACGCCTTTGCATTCACTGGCTCAAACATTCTCTTCTCTGCAGTGCAACTAGATGCATCTAATGACGAATGCATCCGCCATGACAAGGCAATGTAAGAACTCCAAGCTGTGCAGACCGAGTAAGCACAATGAGCATCTCGATTTCCTCAATGAAAGAAAGCAGATCAGCGATGAGCCCAAGCTTTCTGACTTTTACATGCCCTCACCTGAGCAGCAAAAATATGAAATGATGTTTGTCACCAGGGGGCTCACCACCATTGGCTACATGGCCTATAAATATTTCTAACCTAGCAAGTGCATGCAGGCAGTTTTTCGGGCGCTGTCAAGTTGGCTTAGCACTGACGACCCAGGGCCTAAGCGTGCCTTTGTGTGTGAAGAGCTGCATGTTGTGCCCCCTGACACACAACTACCACTGGTCAACATGCACATCACTGATGTCAAAGCTATGTCATTCCAACTCTTCCCATGGTTTCCGCTGACTTGGCATTCACACTTGTGCTGAGAGTCATTCCTGCTGTTCCAGTCATTCCAACAGACAAAGCGTGCGGACCCTCTTTTACGGTTGCACTCCAGACAGGTCAACCTCACATTGCCCATGGAGTGCCCCTTGGTGTTGTCCAGGAGATCTGCACTAAACTGTTGCATGTCTTTTTGTTTGTAGGTTCAGAGCATTTCAATGTTGCAGGTGGCACAGCAGTTATTTTTGCTGCTGCTTAAGGTGGAGTATGTCGTTGACCTTGAGTGTGCTCACACAGTGGGAACTAGTGCCAGCACACCCCTGGTTTTGGTATGTATATGCAACAGGCTTCTTCTGGATGACCTTGCGGATTTCCTGCTCAGTAGGCACCTGCTTAATCTTGGCCCCTTCAGCCAATGACTCAGCGACATGTTCGAGTTGAAACAGGTACTCCATGTGGTACACAGCTAAATATGTGAGGTTGGACGTTTGGAGACAAGCCATACCTTGTACAGGTTTTTAAAGGTAAGTTCCTGGAAACTAATTGCATAGCCAAATTGACAGTCTGTGGTCTTTGCAGAAAAACAGCGCTTAGAGGCTGCAGTGGCCATTTTGACAATATCATTTAGCAGTAGCTTCTGCTGCTTGTTCATCCCTGGATTGTTAACAATGATATTTTGGCACTAGCTGTCCTGTTGGTGGCACAGGAGTGGGACAGGCATGTCTGTAAAGTGCTTTTTGTGTTGCCCCCAAAAAAGTTGCTGGGCCCTATCATACTGCTGTGCGGGAGACTACAAGCGTGTTAGTGGGCTTCCACTGCTCCAGAAAGAAACTCCAGACACAAAAGGCTGGATGGGCCTTGTGCATCTCCTGGCACTGGAAACTGTCAGATTTAATGGGCATCTTCTTTTTTAGGATTATGAGAGCCTCTTCCTTGGCATGGTAGTCTTCTTCAACCTTTCATAGTGAGCCAGTCAGTCATGCAGCAAATCTCCGGTTGGTCTTGGTTACCACAGTAGACAACTTGAATGCCTCACAGCTCTAGCCACTCGAGAAAGGCTTGAGAACGTGGTGGGGGACTGTAAATCTCATCCCAAATAATAACCCATGAAATGTATTTCTGACCATATGTTTTGGCATCCATTCTTTTTGGCCATTCCAGCAAAAGAAGCTGTGGTAGGTTTGTGCACTGATACTGCCACCAATCGTTCCAACATGACACCACATTTCTTTTGTGAGTCGGTGGGTCGGGGTAAGAACAAGTGGATTGTGGTTATGAAAGACGGTGATTGTGCATGTAGTCTTGCCAGAGCATCCTCCACCGTTGAGATAAAAAAGGTGGTGTGTTGCCAGTGGATTATCAGCCCTGTGAACTGTTGAGTCTGGCACTTCCAGTATGCATGACATCCATTATTCAGGCTTGGGAATGTAGGCTGTGCTGTTATTGGGCTCCAGAAGCTTTTCATTTCTAACATGCCACTGCCCCCAGGAACAGTCCGTTGTTTTACTCTGCTTACTGTCATGGACTTTGCATACAAGGGTGGCACATTCATAGCAATTGGGCTCTTCCTTTTCATAGGCTTGAACTCCTTCTAGTCATGTCAGGTGCTCCGACTTAATGTAAATAGATTCAGTTGCAACTCCTATGGCCTCAGTAGGAAACCTTTGCAGCATGACGATAAGGTTAATAATGTTCCTGAGCGGTGCCTTGTCATAGCCAACCAGTGAGTTGGTCTTGCAGCAGGTGTGCACAAGAAAGTCCACCTCACCCCTATCAGTAACCAGCTGGTGCGTCATACACTTGCAGTCATTTGCACTACCAGCTGTAAATTTGCCAATAATAATGCGGCATATCTCTTTATCTTCTGGTAGCCAGACTTTGGTCTGTTTTTCATGGGAGATAATGGGCTTGGTCACATCGGGGTGCATAAGCATGCCTGTCTTGACCATAAGCAGCAACAGCACAATGGGGCCCCAGCCACAGTCATTGCAGGCAGCTTGTTTTATTTAGGCTTGCTAAACTGACGGACAACTAGGCAGGAATATCTGGTGGCAGTCAGAAGAAAAGGTCCAAGAATGCAGCTGTGCAAATCCTGTGAGGTCTTGAGTGAGTGGTCTGTTAATAGCCACCAAGGTTGTCCTGTATCACGGGTGGCCAAACTGTTCAAAGAATGGGGCACACTCTCCCATGCCCAAGAAGCTGCCGGGATAGGTGGAAATCATGATAAGTCTCACAACCTCAGACACCTTGTAGCCATTGAGGCTGTTCAAGAGCCCACCAACATATCCATAGGAGTTGATTTCCAGCTGTTTCACTCTTGGGTGACACTAGCAGCAGTGGAGGCTAAGACTTTGGAAGCAAACTTGTCGGCTGCAGAACGTGAGTCAGTGTACATGCTGCAGGCCTTGATAATTTGCAGGTGCTTCTCTCTGGTTGTAAAGGACTGACTGTTGGCCAGCCCAGACTGCTCCACAAGCTTGGGGTCAGGTTTTTTGTCTCCAGTACCAAGAACCCAAACTGGCTTTGGCTCACCTTCTGTAATCTACTGAATGGTGTCCCGACGTTGCCCTTGTAGTACTCAACGCTGCGTCACTCTGTGAGCGAGGGAAAGCGGATGTTTTGGCTGTTGTGGATGATGAGCTCTATTGCAGGCCTCCTCAGGCAATACTTGCTGCTATTATAAATGTCACCGCTGGCTACATTCTTCAATATAATTGCATGCCAGAGGATTTTTTTCCAGCTCAGCCATGTCACCAATGGTTGCACCTGTCTCGTGGACTCACCTATCCCATTCTGTAATTATTTTACAGATGGCCTCCATAAGGTCTTGGCTTCTGAGTGCATTTTCAAAGTATTCTACTGCATGCTGCTAAATGCAATTCAGATCACCCTCCCTCAAAGGGGCTCGGTTATCGGGGTTGGACTCTCAAATGGGGCAGAGACTGTACACTACTGCAGCCACCAGGTAAGCATTCTCATAGTAAGGCTTGTCAATATCAGTAAGAAGTCTGGCAGAGCCCAAGTGGCCAAATTCCTGCTGCAGGTCCTGCTGTGTCCACTTGTCCTGCTGAAGCTGATAAACTGCCCATTGGTGGTTGAGTTGTTCCAGAAGCTGCTGCAATGCTGTGCAGCTCCTGGGGTAAGGAGGTCGAAACCTAATCAATGCTTCATACTCGTGTTTTGCATATGTGATTATCTTTATCGTAGGTAAACTCACTTCTCTGAATGGGAGTTACTATGTATACATACAGGGCTGAGGACATTTTATTTTCATCCACTAGTCCTGGACTAGCGACTTGGAAAATTTCACTTGCCCAACTTCAAAAATGAATAGTCCGGGACGTCAGGCTATGGGATTTGCTCAGTCCTGAAGATGATTAAGAAGAACCTGCAAGTCTTCCCTCCCATATTTCAACAGAGCTGCCCTCTCATGAGGAAAGTGCCTGTAGTCAAATGCTCTAAAGCATCTCAAAGGTTCTGCTTATATCTCTTTGGAGAAATAGCTACTGCACATTCAGTAGGAGTCTTATGTTTTATCCCTCCACTTTCCCAAAAATGTTCCTTCTCTGAATTGCCCTTATTACCTTCCTTGCGAAAATAATTTAGCAAACTCATTTTATCCACAAAGTAACACTCAGCTTGCTTGACAACTACTTCTAAAGTGATCATAACATACATTTTCTCTTTTAAATACGAACAGAGACAGCTCATTAATTAGCGTAATTGTTTTGCTTCAAATGCAATATCGCATGTGGAGTTAATTATCTGTATAATCAATTAAAAATTAAAGAATCATTACTGTCATTTAATCAGTTTATAAAGGAAACCAACACTGATGTCGGTAAAGTACCTTTCATTAATTTAATTACACTGACTCGCTGGATTAAAATCATAGTGAGCCGCTCGTGAGGATCTGGCTTGAGTAAACACAATGCAACAAAGTCGCTTAAAACACTGCTAATTGATCATACTGGCTTTCTTTTGTTTGACGTGTTTTGATTTTCCGATAATTTGGTCGCTTAGCTCAATATGCAGTCAAGCAGTAACAGATCGTGCACATATGTGAAAATTATCACTGACCACATGTATGTGTTATACAGAATGTAAATGTATAGATGAAGAGGGGTAGAATCAAGTATTCAGTATGCCCAGAGGGCATGATTGGCCAAATAAAGGTACCGGTAGATATAGTGATTAAAGCACGAAAATAAGGACTTACCCGACTTTTTTAAAAAGCACTTGTCCCGGACTAGCGACTTGGAAAATTTTACTTGCCCGACTTCAAAAATGAACTGTCCGGGACGTCGGGCTATGGGATTTGCTCAGCCCTGACATTAGCAATACTTTTATTTTAAGTAAACCCACTTCTCTAAATGGGGCTATACTTTGCTTGTAGTTTGCATATAATTTTATTGAAATGCCTCTTTGCTCTGTTCTGTAGCCTCATTATGTCTCTTGCAGCATATAGATCACTGCAGCTAGCACATTTATCCTGTAATCTTTCCATGTTTCAGTACCTCATTTCCAGCATGGGGAAACCCAACATCCTCTTCTAAACTTTAATGCATGTGCACCACAGTACCCATTGATACATTTTTCCCAGTATATTTCTTTGCTGCCTAGTATAATCCAAGCACACTTGTTTTTTCCTTGAACCATGATTTATAAATATACCAAATTATCCTATTTCTCTAATTCATTATTTTTATATATATATATATAAATAAAAGTAGAGACCTGGGCCAGTGAGGAGGTGGGCCGGCCCTTATGTCTCTTGGGCATCTACCCAAGATATGAGCATCTTGGGAGTGGAAAATGGTGGTGGAAGGTCTGGTGGGACCTGATAGTTACTCTATTCACTAACCCTGCTGCTAATGTTATGAAATCATATTGTCTTTGGTCATTTAATTAGGAACAACCTGTTAACACGGAGGTGATAGAATTGTTAGCCACTGATGCTGATCATGGTCTGAATGCAGCAATCACTTACACCCTATTAGAAGAAGGGGACTACCAAAAGTTCAAGCTTGATCCTTTGACAGGTAGTCTATCAAACAGAGAAGTCCTGGATAGAGAGACAAAGGATAAATATGAGGTAACTCATCACAGTTATACATTCCATTATACACAATACCATATTGATGTTTTGTTTTGTTTTTGTTGTCAATGAATATATTAAGTTAGGTCCAAGTTAATTATGGCCTTGTAATAATGGCAAACTTTCAGGCCAAGGTTCACTAATTGCATATTGCACGTATATTGACTATGTGGGTTCATATCTATGGATGAGTGTACATGTGGGGGAGAGAAAGGAAAGAAAGTGAGGATATTGTTGTATATACTAACTGTGTCACCTACTTTAGATAAAGTCATTATTATTATTATTATTATTATTATTATTATTATTATTATTATTATTATTATTATTAAACTACATAAAAAACTGATACTGTACATAACTGTGTCATAACAAAAATATTGTGTGTGGTTTTTTTATGTGTTTTTTTATGTATATAATCAAGTCCACGTGTATAATATAAAGAGTGCCTGTTCTCATTCTTTAAAGAAATTAGTAATTACATGAAAATATTTTTGGATAAATACAAGGAAACAATGACATAACATGATGGTCAGTGTCTACAAAGTGCTATCATATTATGTAACATATTATGCAATATTGAGACAAGTAGGTTAACTGAAGTACATGTTGCATGTGTATCCTCTGGGTTAAGACAGGGGTGGGGGTGAGCACAAATTTAGGCGTTTCAATGATGCATTTACCAACTTAAATTGATTCATATTAAACTTGAAATAGTGAAAACACAGTGCGTACATATTTAACAGTATAATATTGTTTTCTTCAGAGATCCATGCATTGGTAAATACATGTATAATACATTCAGCAACTGAAAAGCACTCATTGCACCCATAACAGTCAATTCATAAATCAAGAATGTGCAAATAGAAGCATAATATTTAATTATCCCAACATAGATCATGATGTGTCTGAATTAAATGCAGAAAATCTAAGAATAATGTAAGAAAAGGTAGAGCACAATTATGTTTCAGTTTGTACATGTACAGTATATGTGTCTGAATTCAATACAGAAAATTTAAGAATAATGTAAGGAAAGATAGAGAAAAATTATGTTTCAGTTTTCTTATGTATATATGTCAAGATCACTAAGTGATATCATGATCTCTAAGTGGTGTCAACATCACTTGGTGGTGTCAAGATCACTAAGTGGTGTCAAGATCACTAAGTGGTGTCAAAGTCATGTCAAGATCACTATGTGGTGTCAAGATCACTTAGTGGTGCCAAGATCACTAAGTGCTGTCAATATCAAGATCACTAAAGGGTGTTGTTAAGATTACTAACTGGTGTCAGGATCATTAAGTGGTGTCAAGATCACTAAGCAATGTCCATATAAAACTCAAACCTCGAAAATTGTATCTGCTTGATTCCATTTAAATCTTAATACATAATACCTTGCTAATAAAACTAAATACACAAAATATCTTGTATCTTTAATTTAAGATAGACATTGAGATAGAGTTTATTATTTTCCTAAGAACTACTTGAATTGCTGGTTGATTGATGATGTCATGTGATGATTGGTTGACAACATGGCCAAGCCCAGTGCACTTAAACAAACCAGCTTCTGATAGTTGCAACAACCTTTCACCATGGGATTAACTTTAATAATTTGCAATGACTTAATTAAGTAAATTAATTTATTGATCAATTCAGGTGGTAAACTTATTTCAACAAAGGCATTGTTTGGTGCGCAGGTGTATATGCCAGTTGATTGAGCATGCATCAATGAGTTATTAGCCCTAGATTGAACAACAGTTGCATATAGTGCAAGCACAAAGAAAAATTATTAACTTATTATTGTTGGTTCAGCACAAATTAGATTAGCAATTATCAGCTTTTTTTAAGAGCTGAAATCTTTCAAAAAATGACAAGCTAACAACAAAGTGCAGTGACAAACTATTGACACATTTGAAGTTGGCATTCACAAACAGAAACTTTTGAACATCTTTATTCATTTAAAGAAAGACAGTGTAATTAGACAGTTTTTTTCTTAAAGAATACAACACACCTCACCAGATTAACAAATCAAACTGGCATTTACCATGATAATAGAACTTTGTGGTAATTTAAATATCAGTTGAAAGAAATTGTGAAGAGGTTGTAAAATTTCAGGAGCCATTCCATGACATGTTATATTTTATTTCGCATTATAATGAAGTGTGTTATAGCAGGCTTTCTGTATTCTCTATATTATGAATTTAGGTAATGCATTAAAATTAATTGGACATCCAGATGTAGGTGCACTTCATAAAACAAAACTTCCAGTAAACAAGAGTCATTGTGGCTTCCCTGTCCATTGCTGTTATGCCCTTTAGTAACTAAGACACTACCTCACTTCCTCTAGGCCTGAAATTCATTAAACAAATGAGCTTAAGCTTGAAAATGAATTTCCACTCACAGCCAATCTAAGATGACATTTCAAAAGTGTAGTCCTTTTTTATTGGTTCACACAAAATCTTGAGCTCAAACTCAATCTCAATAGTTTAATGATCCCCAGGCCAGTACTCAACCCAGCAGTAAATGGATACCAGCATTCACTTAGAGTTAATTTATGTTGGACTTGTATCCTGTCCTGTGGAAGTAACAAACTGTCAATCTCTTCATGCCATGGAAATGGAGGATCTTACATGAGTGCACACTTAAGATGTACTTTATGAACTAAGCTGAATAATTTCTATAATTTGCAAGCCTTGATTTGCAATATGTTGACATTTTTTAACAAGTTTGATACATTTTTAATTTTTAATTAGCACAGATGTAAGATTCTGTTTATTACTTGATGAAAAATAACTAACTTTATTCTTATAAACCGCATTTAAAATACTTTAAAGTATTTTTGAATGCCTTTGCCTTACATGACCTCATGATGTCACTTGTGACATCATTAGGTGTTATACATTTGTTCATGATCTCATGACATCAATGTGACATCATTAGGTGTTATTATGCAATTGTACATGACCTCATGATGTCATTTGGTGTTATACAGTTGGTTTGAAGGTAATTCAAGTGTCATTTGCACTCATTAGAGATTGATTGGTGCTGTTGTTCAACCTTCCTTGAAGAGCTTGTTGAATTTTTCTAAACATAGAAATGATCTTTCTGCATCTGCATTGCTGTGAGGGAGTGTCAAACATGCAGTGGCCACTTGAGTCAGATTATTATTTTTCCAACTACCGAAATTGATTGATTGATTTTGGGATTAATGATGCGTGCAGCCATTCGGCCAAGTACGTCGGTACTACTGAAGTAATCATGTTTTGCATTTTATATATGGAGTAAAAATCCAACTTCAAAGAAACGTTACCGCTGATTACAGACTTGAATAAAGATGGCTTCAACATTCTCATTCAGTGCAATCAGTGATGTGTAATAACATTTGTTCTTCAACACACATCTCTTTGATGTACTTAACTTCAGACAAATTGGGTTGTTCCATTTAGTGTACTTTACCTATGCAAATTAGCCTAATGGGCTCTCCCTCAGCAGTGCTCAAAGGATTTGACACAACGACATCACCCTATCTATTGTGAGCCAATTAAGTAAATCTCTGAAAGGTGGCTGTTTATCTCTGACCGCCTTATCTTATAATTGCTTCTAAAACAGCTGTATAAACTGCCCAGAGGATAGCTTTACATGAGCTCTGAGCAGGACTGTTTACTGTTTATACATACCACAGATTATGGGCATATATCATGGTAGTCAAGAAATATACATTGGGGGTTGGGGTTGGAGTTTGCTAAGATTGCTGAAAATCGTGTTTTTCGAAACAAACACGATTTTCAGCAATCTTAGCAAATGTGACATCATTAGGTGTTGTTATACATTTGTACATGACCTCATGACATCTCTTGTAACATCATTAGGTGTCATTATATATTTGTACATTACCTCATGGTGGCATTTGTGACATTATTAGGTGTTATATGACCTCATGATGTCATTTGTGGTGTCATTAGGTGTTACAATACATTTGTACATGGTCTCATAATGTTATTTAGTGTTAAACATTTGTACAGGTGTTATTATACATTTGTATAAGACCTTGTGTTGTCATTTGTGATGTCATTAGGTGTTGATATGTGTTTGTTTGACAAACATATGGGTTTATTTACCTAATTAACACAGTAATCATGATAAACCAAGATAAGCTTTTGCTAAAGTAGTCCTGTAAAAACTAACTTTATTGTTATGTATCTAAACACAATATCATGATTTTTTAATTTCCTAATTTAATTGGTTTTTTTCCCACATAAAAAGTGTTAACTTTTTAGCAAGTAACAGTTTTTTTCAACACACCTATGAAGGGAGATAACTCATCACTGCAATTGTTTGATTATATTACTACAATACAAGTAATACTTTTGTATTATTTCAGTTGAAAATTGAAGCTGCTGATGGTGGTAATCCTCAGTTGGTAACAATATTATCATTAACAATTGTTCTTTTGGATGTCAATGATAACCCACCAGAATTCTCGAGGGGAAGTGATATGTTCCCTTTTAAGGTGTACATAGAGGAGGAAAAAATGGGAGCTGACACCATCAGGAGTCTGGCTATAGCTGTGGACAGGGATAGTGAGGCCCAAAACCTCCTGATTTGCTACTACATTATAGGTAAAACTGAGATAAAGTTAGGCCCAAAACCTCCTGATCTACTACTTTATGTAAAACCAAAGTAAAATGAGGGTCAAAACTCTTTATCTGCTGCAACATTATAAGTTAAACTCGGACACAGTGTGGCCAATTACTCCTTGACGGGTTACTACATTATAGGCAAAACTGAGACACAGTGATGCCTCATGATCAGTTAGTAACTGCTTTATTGGTAAAACTGAAACAGTGAGGCCAAAAACTTAATGTGCTGTTACTATATTATATACCATATTTTATGTAATACTTGTACTGTTCACTTAATGATTATTATTTGGGTAAATTCTGTGAGGTTTACGCTTATCATAATAAGTACACACCAATGAGGTCATAAGCAAAGTCTCTATCACATGTATATATATATATATATATATATATATATATATATATATATATATATATATATATATATATATATATATATATATATATATGCCAGAAGAGTTAGCTCTATTTATCATATATACTCGTGTATAACCCGGGTCCAAATGCAAACAACATAGACCCTGATCTGCCATCACATAATGTGCTGGCAGATCAGGGTCTCTGTTGTTTGTTCTACTGATTATTCCTTACAAACTGCATAGACCCAGATCTGCTGGCACTTTATGTGATGGCAGATCTGGGTCTATGCAGTTTGCAGTTGGTATCAGATTATACGCGAGTATATACAGTATGTATGTTCGGAGCTTTCTGCTGAGGAGGTTCCTTCTCACTCTCTCTCAATATGCTCATGCTGAATATAGCACAGCAAAGTGACAAGACACTAGGCATGCATGATGATAGGTTTGAAGAAAATGTCTAGAAAAACAAATGAATTTATGAATTTTTTTTACCTCTGTTTGTGTGCTACAGGAGGTGATGATGCAATCTCAAAGTATCTGCACCTTGATGATGGTGGAAACTTGACCCTGACCAAACCGCTGGATCGCGAAGCTCTTCCAGTTCCCTTCATCAGCATGATTGTGTGGGCCACTCCGCAGTGCAGCCTTAATATCCCCAACAACTTGAGACCTGCTGTCTTCCCGCCCACCGACTATGACAGAAATCTGACACTGCTTTGGGCAAGGGTAGGTTGCACTCAATGATGCATTAAATCTCTGGAAGATTCCTTAAAATGAATTAAGAAGAAACTAATACAGGCCAATTCTTTAGTCATCTTATATTGAGGTTCTGTATTCAGAGTGGGTCATTCTAAGTAAGTTCTAAAAAACCAAAGTGATCCCAAGTCCTTCGCAAGTCATCTGTAATATTGATTGTATATGATTGTATACATAATTTAATCTACTCCTTTTTTCACCTAATGTATCTGAGATAATCTAGCTTATAATTCAAAGAAATTCTTAAATTTTTTGGCAATTAATTGACAACTCAGTATAGTGGTACTGTTTATTCAGACCTCGTAAATCCCTTAGCATTGATACTATTTCACTACTTGACTGTTTGGTTACAATTCACTAATATGTGATTGTTTTTCTTTAGGTGTACATTAAAGATGTTAATGATAACCCTCCAGAATTCCGACAGTCCCCAATCACTGTGGGGGTAACTAGAGACACAGAGCTTGGAACTTTTATTGTCAATCTACAGGTTTGTTGGATTCTCTTGTTGCAAAAAATGATGATTAGTTTTCAGATGGGTCTGTTTTGCATACTTTTAAATTTTAGTCTTTTGAACTTTTACATGCAAATGCACCAGTTATCTGGATACAGTAAAAGTTTGAATAAACAGGATTTAGATGAATGAGTTTTGGCTTCTACCAAGCTGTGCTGTTAGGGACAATCATGCAGTTCACCAATGATACATATTTGGATAACATGTTTCTGTGTAGATTGGTGTTAGAATGTTTAGTATTTTCTCTCAAGGAATTCCAGTACAAATTTCAGATAAGTATCCAACATAACACTCATGGGATGATGATGATGATGATGACGACGATGACAATGATGATGATTATGATGATGATGATGATGATGAAGACGACAGCTCCATTTATTAGTGTCTGACATTGAGATTCAAAAAGCCCTATTTTAATCACCTTTTTCATCCATTGATCCATCCATGTATCCATCTTCTCCCACTTCCTGCAACCAGCACAGCTCTGCAACCTTTGGCATAATTCAGTCTGATTTGATGGGTGAACTAACTTATACATGAACAGTGATTTTTAACAAAGTTTCGTCTTTTCATATCATTGTTTGACAGAGTTACAGGCAATTTTTGATCAATTTTGGATCTTTACAATAGCTGTTCTTGTAACAAGTCATGTATTGTCCCAATGCTGGGTGGTGTTACTATGTCGATAGATGTCATACATGCCAAAAATACTAATATTGATGTAGTGTTTGCAGTATGTGCAAAGAATAAAATGCTCCCCCTTGTTGCTGTGCTTCACAAAATCAAACTCCGTCAACCAGGAGTTCTAAAATTTAGTTTTGCTGGGCTTTGCTCACTTCATCAATGGCTTATCCTTCCCTGAGACACAGCAGCATTTCTACAATTTGCCTTTCAAGTACTGAAATAATCATGTTTTGCATGTTATATATGGATAAAAGCCGATTTCAAAGAAACATTGCCTCTGATTATGAACTAGCCACAAATCTTTAATGTAGTTGGCTTAAACCAGGGCTCTCAAACTCATTTGTTATGGCGGGCCAGATTTAATATAAATAATAATAAATAATGAGTCTGGCAGACTGTATGTGTGACACCCATGGCTTAAACATTATCAAGGCAACAAAGAGTAGTAAATTTTGTTTCTTCAATATGCATCTCTCAGATTTACCTAACTTCAAATAAATTGGGTTGTTCTGCTTTGTGTACTTTACATATGCAAATTAGCCTATAATGGGCTGTCCCACAAAGAATTCTACTTGTCCATGAGCATTAGGCACAACTGTTTACTGTTTATGCAGGTTACGGGCATATATCATGGTGTCAAGAAAGCTCTCTCTCTCTTTTTTGTTTACCTAAGATTACTGAAAATCATATTTTTTTATACACAACCATGTCAGGGGTTTGGGAGTACAAAATCATGTTTTTTGCATAACACATCATGTTATGGCAGGTGTGTATTTACTAGGAACCAATAAACATATCTTGATGCAATTTATATTGAACATTGTTTCCTAGAAGTAGATATGCTTTGTAAGAGTTTCATCGCTTCTACTTCATTTTTGACAGAGTTATGGGCTTTGTCAGTTGATTTTAGATCTTTACGTTAGAAGTAGCTGATTAAAGCTCCATCATAGTTTGGATTTCAAAGATTTCAAATGAAGTAATTGAGAAGTTTTCCACATGCGATTGCTGAATTTATTGTTTCTTATAACAATGTTTACATGTTGCCTATTCAACAATGGAATAAAAATGCCCTAGTCATGTAATGTCCACATTTTAGGTATGAAGTTATCTTGTACACATAACTAAGGTATCATATTATCCTGTACACATAACAGATATGAGATTATCTGGTTTACATGACAGATAAGAGATTATCCTGTTCACATAACAGGTAGGAGATTTAATTTATGATCTTGTACACAAAACAAATATGAGATTATCCTGTTTGCATAATAGGCATGAGATTATGTTGAAAATGTAACAAGTATAAGATTGTCCTGTACACATACTATGTTTGAAATTATCCTGTATACATAACAGGTGTGAATAAAAAAATTGTCCTTTTGCACTTTAATCTGCTGTGATAGCAAGGAATAAATCCAAATCCAGCATCTTTTACTGTCTGCCAAAGAACCCCACTGGATTCTCATTCCATCACAAACAAAGGCAACATGTCATTGAAACAGTTACCCATCAATGCCCACAACACTCAGCCGGGTCGAACATGGCTTTCCCAAAGCCCACTATTAGCTACTAATTACACAAGCATCATTTCTCTGCCAAGCACCCCAGGTCAGCTGTAACACCACTGAACTGTGTAATACATGGTCTAGGATAATTTTTAGTATTATGGCCCTACCACAAATTTAAATATTATGTATGCATACACAAGAAAAAACATTGTTTACAAATTAAAAACTGTTCCAGCTTCAGAACATCTGTCTACGATTACATGACATACATGCTTGAACATAAATCTACCTACAGAAAGAATAATTAAATGGGATTGCAAGAAGCTGGAACCATTCTCATCATTTACTATATACAACATGCTTTATTCATACCAGCTTGTCAGTTCAGATTAAAATACGATAGTCGCTGTAAAATAAAAACACTATTAAATCAGATATCATTGTGTGATGTGAAATTTGACTGACATAATGGACATCTAGGCAAATCCTGAATCATCTAACAAAACAAAATACTCTGTCAAACATGAATGATGGAATGAAAGAGGAATTCATGTAATTATGACATTAACTGAAAGGTAGAAACTATCGTGAAGAAGACAGCGTCCTGACAAGGCTTCAGGCTATATGCCTATACCAGAAAATTCAATCCTTATATATTATTGCATGGCATGAGCCATGTCAAGGTCACTGATCATTGTCCCCCGTTTTTTGTACTTTTACTCTAATGCCCTCTGAGATAATGAAATTAAACTTGGTTACTTTCCATGTCCATATAGTAACTCTGCAGCTCTGTCACAAGGGTCAGAGCCAGATTTCATCACTGTATACTTTTGGTGACCTCACAGAAGCAGGCAAAGGAGAACAGTATACTGAATTTTCCTGGGAAATATTTGCTTATGTTCACAGAACCCAATAGATTCTTGAGCTGAAAGAAAATTGTCAATTTGTCATTGTTGAACATATTCTGGTTTTGTTCAGTGTACTTAGAGACACAAATGTACTTATTAAGCTTTTACAACTTTCTTGATGATTTTGCTTCATTATGGGACACTTTGTGACTATGTCACTAATTTCAGACATTTTATTAATATCTAATTAAGTCCTTGCCATGTTTATGGAGGAGATCATAGAGTGTTGCCATATACATCCATCCCATCAAGTTGTGTAACAGCCTGCACATTTTGGTTCTCTTTGTCAAGTTTTTGGAAAATTTTCAGTGAGTTTGGAGCTGGAAAAGTCGAGAAACAGTCACATAATGTTACATCCCTGAAATCAAATGGTATTACTCTTGAAAATCCCAATGATGGTAAATAGTTTAAATGGTTTTTTCACTAATCTAGCTTCCAACCTTAAGAAACCCATTATTGAATCTTCTTATCAGCATCGTCATGACTTCTATTCTGAAAGGCTTGTATGTGAGCCAGACTTTGAAATTCCCCCAATGAGCTATGACTGTGTTCAGGTTTGAACCAGAATTTTAACAACAGCTGCTCCAATAATTGCTGAAAGTGTTACTTTCATATGTAATCATAGTATAAATACCCGTCAGTTTGCTAAATCATGGAAACTAGCTAAAGTGATGCTCCTTTTTAAAAATGGAATTAAGGATAAAGTCAACAACTACAGACCCATTTCCATCCTTTCTTTCTTGTCAAAATTAGGAAAACATGCATGATTCTGTAATTTTGTTTTTACAAAAACACAAACTTCTCCATGAAAACCAATCAGGTTTCAGACAAAACCACTTTTGTGAAATGGCCTTGTTATCAATGGTAGACAAGTGGTTCAAGGCCTTAGATGATGGAAAATTAGTTGGAACAGTAATCATGGTTAACTTTAGAATGGCTTTTGATCTAGTGGACATCAAATTCTATTTAAGAAGTTGAAAATCTATCACTGTGTCAAAATTACTATTACTTTGTTTGAATCATACTTCAACAACAGGTCTCAAAAAGTATTACTTAATGGTCGTCTTTCTGAAGAAAAACCTGTACGTTGTGGAGTGCCACAAGGGTCAATTTTAGGTCCCCTTCTATTCCTGATTTTTATAAATGACTTAGCACTCTTCGCCCTGTCATCAACCTAAGCGCCCTCAATCATTTCATTCACGCTCCTTGGTTCACAATGGAAACACCACGACGGGTTCTAAATGCCATCCAGGAGGGAGACTACACAATCAGTGTGGACTTGCAAGATGCGTATCTTCATGTCCCCATTAACACTGCTTCCAGGAAGTTCATGCAATTCACATATAAAGACACTGTTTACCAGTTCAGGGCACTCCCGTTTGGACTCAATATCATTCCTTGGGTTTTCACACAACTGATGGACCGGGTAATGGCCCATATCCGGACCACATCCACGGTGGCAACATCCAACTACATGGAAAATATTCTACAAAAACATCGGGTGAGTTATATCATGGAGCAAGACATGATATCCCTTGTTACTCTCTTTCTCATCCTTGGCTTCCTTGTCAACAAGGACAAATCCGATCTCATACCATCTCAACATTTTGACCGTCTAGGTATGGAGTTCAACACTTAGGTAAATAGAGTACGTCTCCCTCATGAACAAGCATTGAAAATCAGTACAATGGTGACTTCCTTGCTTATACAGGACAATCCCTTTTCACTTGAGAATTCCTTTGCCTGCTGGGTTTGCTCAATGTGGCAGCGGACCTTATTGTCCTAGGTCGTCTTTTTATGTGCCCATTACAAATGATTCTATTGTTCCAATCTCTCACAATTTGCACAAATATGAGGTCCCATCTCAGAAGATGGGGCAACCTCAGTTGGCTCATGTCGGATATACCTTTGCTGGTGCAACATCCAGAAATCACAGTCTGTACAGATGCAAGCACAGAGGGCTGGGGTGCACACCTCCTTCCATCATTCCAGGAAGCCAGTGGAGTCTGGCCCCCTCTGGATCGTAATTTACATATCAACATCCTCAAGATGAAAGCCATCTCAAAAGCCTTTCATTGGTGGCGGGAGGATCTACAGGGGAAGGGAGTTGTCATTCTGTCCAACAACTCCACTGTGGTGATTTATCTCAAAAGGCAGTCCCCAGACCTTTGCATTCTTGTTTGGGATTTTCTAAAGTGGTGTCTTCAATGACCAATCCACTTCCAAGTTCATCATATTCCAAACCGACTAAATGTATTAGCGTATGCGCTGTCTCAGAAGAATAAACAAATACAAATGGAATGGTCTCTTCATCCCTCAGTTTTCACTTGCATATATGCCCTCCGGGATTGACCAATGGTGGATCTATTTGTGACTAAGGTGGAACGACAAATTCCCAACCATTTTCTCACCAGTCCTGGATCCGAAGACCTGGGCAGTTGATGCTCTTTCCATAGATTGGAATGGTCTGGACACATACGCTTACACTCCAACACCTCTGATTCTGAAGGTGATATAGAAAGCAAGAGAATCGAAGCATCGCCTAATCCTGATTGTTCCTCTTAAATGGGAAAAATCGTGGATCTATGACCTCATCAATCTTGCAGCGGAAATCCCCAGGAAATCTAAATATTCCCTTATCTGCACAAGCAACCATGATGGCAGGTGTTTCATCCCAACCCAGAGTTGCTGAACCTGCATGTCTGGATCACATTAAACCACTCTCAAGAACAAGCAGTTCTCACAACCAGTGATGGAGAGAATCGCTCGAGCTAGATGGCCCTCCACTTTAAAAACATATGAAGGCAAAGAATCTTCACCCAATGGTGTGCCCAGGAACACACTGCACTGCTGCAGGCATCAATACCTCAAATAGCTAACTTCCTACTATGGCTTTTTGACGAGAAACAGTTTGCACCAATCACAATCAAGGCTACTGTTCCACAATCTCCGACACGCTGCGTCTTCATGGAAGAGAGGATGTTGGACAAAACAAAGACCTATCCGATCTTCTGTCCAATTAATTTCTCACGTCCAAAGGCTTTGGCTCTGTGCCCAAAGTGAAATCTGTCTTGGGTACTAGCCTGGCTGAAAAAGACACCATTTGAACCGCTCTCGCGGGCCTCATTGGTTCACCTCTCATATAAGACCTGCTTCCTCATTGCATTAGCGATGGCAGGAGGACTCAGCAAAATACATGCTCTATCAGTTGACCCGAACTACTTGCAGTTCCAACAAGATGGGTCAGTATCACTCATGATGGCCCCTGCTTTCATTGCCAAGAACAGACTCCCATTCATGGAATCAGACTTTTGTAGTGAAATCCCTGTCTACTCTGGACATGTCATTTCAAGGTTGTCTACAGGACCCAGTGCGAGCTCTGAAGTGGTACTTAAAAAGGACCAAGCCAGTGCATCGAGGGAGATTCCGCCTCTACTTACCCCTCAGAGCGGGAAATGATGACATATCAGCACAGGCACTTTTGTCCTGGATACATATCAGGAAATAACCCCAGATTAAATGAATTTGCTATGCATTTCGGCTCACGAAGTTAGGGCAGTCACCACAAGCATTGCATTTGAGCTAAAATGTCCCCGAACTGACATAATCAATGCCTAGGGATGGAGGTCAGAGTCCACTTTCTCCAGCTTTTATCTCGGAGATCTTTCATCCCAAAAGGCTCAGCTCAACGTGGTAGGACCTATAGCCATGGCGCAACAGGTTACCTTCCCAGGTCATTTGATGCAGCTTCACAACTTCTGCTGGATTTGTGGGAGGGAAATTTTTTTCCTTTCGAAGCCACTCCCCAAAATATTGATTCTATTCTCCAGTCAGGTTATCTAGAAGCTATCTCACATACCTTAGGGGACTGGAGATGGCCTCTATGGGGTAAGGGATGTAACTCCCTCCACTTCATACCAGTTCTCCTAAGGTATTATGATCAGGTAACATATTTGAACAAGAAACCAATTTTTTCTAATAAAATATAATTCTTCAATAATACTTACCCGATCACAATACACATACACCATTCCAGCCTCCCTGCATTTACATCCATATAGAGAGCATGCCTTCCGCTTCAGTAGTAACTGAAGTATTTACTGGATTTTTACTAGAAAAAATTGGTTTCTCAGAAAAGCAAAAGTGATGTATAAAATATGTAACAAATAAGCTCCTGAGTATATAAATTATCTTTTTAATCAACCAGAGCAGGGCAATACTTGTACTCACAGTCAGGTGCCCTTCTATGGAATAATATTTGAAAGTAAATTAAGCATGCTCAAACTGCACAATCCTTTCATGAAAGGATGATTGCATGGATGAAATATAACAGTTAAATATTTCAGTATCCACCACTTCCTGCAGACATTTCCATATAAATTTGCATATAAACTGTCACATGTTTATTTTTGTATATTGTTATATTATCAGTTCAAATATGTAGATGCAGGTAAAAATGTACTTGTGTTGTGTATGTGTTTCTGTGGTTATTTGCAGTGTTTAGGTGTGAATGTAGCATTTATATACATATATTTTTTTGGTAAATATTGTACAAAATAGCGGGCCTCAAGGTAGATTAGTTCTTTATAACTAATTGAGACACCCTCTTAAAATAAAGATGTTATTATACTTTTCTTAAGAGGGCCTCAAGGGAGAATAGTCCTTGACTATATGATCAAGTCACCTTTTATAAATAAAGTATTATTATTATTATTATTATTATTATTATTATTATTAATGCATTTTCAGAGGAAGTCTTTTTGAGATTAGGTAGCAAAAGTTATTTAGTTGAATTTTCTTCACATTTCATAATGGTTCAAATACTTTTTGCTGATGAATGTAAAAAATATGAAAAAGCATCAGTTATAGAACTATGTGACAAATTCACAACAATAAAAAGGCTACATATAAATGAAATGGAAAATAGTTTCATAAAAATAGCTTTTTCATAAATAAACTGAAACTAAAATTTGCTGTCATTCAGATAATTAAGTTCCTACATGGCAGATTTCTAAACATTACTCATTTAATAATTGAGTACTTGTTTCTGATAAAGTCATGTTCAGATGGGTCATTTCAGTTACAGATGTAAGAGGTTAACAATGTATAGAATGTTTCAATTACCTCTCTCTGACAGGAGGAAGTACGTGATAAAGATGAGGAGAAAAATGTTACGTTTGAGACCAATGATATCCAGATTTATCCTGAGGCATTGCGTAACCAGATAAACCAGCAGGTGCGGGAGCCATTCCTTGTTCTCAAAAATGGGTCCGTCAAAACCAACACCTACTTCAAGTCTGACATGAGTGGATACTTCCTTATCAACATCAGTGCTTTGGAGAACATAGGGAATGGTTCTGTCTACATAGTACATGGACTTCTGCGAGTAAGGATGCTGTACATACATTGGAGATGCACTTTGATTTTTAATTCTTTTTTTTTTTTTAAGTTTCATGACAAGTCCATTTTTTTACTTGATACATGTGGGTTTGGGTTTATTTCATCAACTGTTTAAGGATACAAAGTCTGGGTAAAAGAGTTGTAAATCTTGATATACAGTACAGCTCACGTGATTTTTCGGAACCCCACGCATCGCGGTGGGGGTGGAGAGTGAGTGGAGAGGATTAAGAAAAACCCCTCCACCGTTACTCCACGCTCCCTCGCGGAGTTGTCGCGGAGAATAGCCCTGCACACCACGCTCCTTCGTGGAGTCGCATCCGATCACCACCGCGGAGTGGACGTGGTTTCGATAATATGGGCGTGGTTTACTGTTTATCACCCATGCAAGCAGAGGTTGAGACGGGGGGGGGGGGGGGGGGGGGCACCGATTTATCTACATCGTTATCCCTCTTGGGAGCAATTTGCTAACTTTTTGATACTGAAAAAAACGTAGTAATTCAGTTAATTATAAATATTTCCTTGTTCTAACGAAGATAATGTATGATACATAGTGCCAAATCATATTTTAGATGATGATAATGTAATGGCAATGCCTCGCAAACTGTATTAATACTACATTTTGCGCAAAATTTAATTTTTTTTTTCTTCAATACTATGTTATTGGAATCTAAACATGCATTCATATCCTTATTTCTTTTCAGTAAACGCAATACAAAATTGTAATGATCATATGAAAGTCAGTGATATTGTACTACCTGCAATGAAAAGAACGATAAACATCAAACAAATTAATAACAAAGCTGCAGTCATACCTGACTGAAGTGAAACAAAATCGCACAAGTTCCGATGGTTATTCCATGCATGAGTACTCATTCACATATTGTACATTTTTTCCTGACATCCAATCGCTTAAATAAAGCATTATTAAGATTTCACATCGTTATTTTATTTTAAACTGTACTAATTTGCATTAATTACCAAAGTAGCGGTTTTTTTAAAAATCACAAATGGCCGCAAAAGGTCATCCTAGATACATGTAGTTGACACGTGCAAGTAACCGAGCACAAGAGAAGCCATCAGGACTGCTGATATTGACGTGTTAATTTCATGTGCTAACTGTTAACCTAAAGTACATTGATCTGACAAACTTGCGCATCAGATGAAATTAGTTTCACTTTTTATTTTCTTTTCGTTTTCCTATTGCATAATACAGAAAAATAAGATGAATAATTTTAGATCATTAACTCCTCTTAGTAAAGCCCCCCCCCCCCCAACTCTCTCTCTCTCTCTCTCATAAAATATGGAATCCAAATCACTACTGCACAAGTTATCGTAACCTGAAATGTGGAAAAGTTTGCAAGTGGTAAGAAAAGTAATACTGTACTAGACATTATAGCGTAATAGAGGGGGAAAAAAAGAAACAAATTTTCCCGTCGGTGGTTGCAAACTCACGACCTCGTGCTCCAATATCAAATATGTGTGTGTAACACACACTCTTATCCATTTGGCCAAAGAAACTGTAGCTGTAAAGCAATATACCATATACAGAAAGATGCCAAACACTATTCAAAGAAATTAGTTTATTTCTTGTCTCAATAAGCAACCACTCCAAAGTCACAAAGATAAAGCTGCATACATTAATATCTGCGTACAAATAATTATAAGAAATAGATCAGTATTACGATTGGGTTACTGACATATCATTTCCATAAGATTTACTTTTTTCTATGATGATAAAAAAATCTTTTTTATACTTTCCTCTTACAAAAATGAGCAAATATTAGGAAACATGCTGAGCATCAGATGAAATTAATCTTTAACTTTTTCTTTTCTGTTCGTTTTCCTATTGCATAATACAGAAAAATAAGATGAATAAGTTTAGATCATTAACTCTTCTTAGTAAAGTCCCCCCCCCCCCTCTCTCTCTCTCTCATAAAATATGGAATCCAAATCACTACTGCACAAGTTATCGTAAACTGAAGTCTGGAAAAGTTTGCAAGTGGTAAGAAACAGAAACACGCTCAATAACCTTAGGCTCTAACAGTCACGAACAGGAAACTGCATTCTAATATCTGCGTAAAAATAATTAAAAAAGTATATTTTATTTTTATATTTTCGCCGTAGAAAAATGAGCAAATAATAGGATACAATGGAAATTAAAATCTCTGAACATTTCAGATTTTAGAATTTTCCATATTATTTTTCATTTTGGTAATAAGCCGAGTTCAGATTAATTACTAACAATTATCAAACTTCCGTTCTTAATGGCGGGACCATAAATGCGGCTATAAAGCACAACGCGCGTTAAGTCAGATGGCTTCGTGTAATAAAAAAACACGGTTCCCAAGCTGAAACTTACATCATCCTTTGATGCAAACCCTTGTTAATATTTTACAACAGTGTTCACAATGGTCACTGCCTTGATTTCTGTAGAACATCCGCTGAAGTCAAGTCTTTATTACTTTATTAGGGAGAGACAATTGAATTTTCCAACCGTGGGGAGAGGGGGGGATGCATGAAAACAATTGTCTTTCTCTGATTTTTGTAACAGACGTTAATCCGTTCCATATTTCACTTAAAATAAATAAATACTGTGATGAAAGAACAAAAAATATCCCGGTCGAAAAAAAAACAACATATAAACCCCGTATATTAAATGGTCAGTCCCTTACAGCACACATGCAGTCATAATATTCAGCCTCGTGACTACTATTACTGCTTAAAGACTAAGCACGCGGTTTGCATTTCAGTGTAAATTCAGTGTTTTAGGTTTGTTGTTGTGGGGGGGGGGGGTAAGCAGAAGCGGATGTCAATTTGGATTTTAATTGTCCATATCTCAGAGAATTATTTTCCTTTGGAACAAAATGATAAATTTATTCTGTTTGAGAGGCTCAGCAATGTGTACTTCTCGTCAAGTCAGTGCATAAGTTTGTTTATATTTCTTTGAAATAAATTAAAATCATAAACTTATTGCAAAAGAAGTCGATCAACCTTTTATAAACAGTAATGTGTATTGAATATTCAAGACTTTTGAAATTATTTTTTTATTGTCCAAATATATGATCGAAATAAAAACGACTGATTCTTCAGATGGTATCCAGTTGTAAATCACTCTTGACGTCTCAGTCTTTCCATAGGTGGTCTTCATTCATTGGCTGTTCAGGTGTCAATCAGTAATGTCGACTAGCCCCTCCACGGTGGAGTTTATATCGGCATGCCTGCCGAAACGCGGTGGTGATTTGTAGGTATTTATGCCAATTTATGCCTCCACCGCGGAGTGCTATCGCGGAGCTAGAGTGGAGGGGATTAAGTACCCCACCGCGATGCATGGGGTTCCGAAAAATCATGTGAGCTGTACTGTATGTGAGCAGTCTATGTTAATATTTCATCTTTTTTGCTTTTGATTTTAGTTGTGAATCTGACATATATGTTGACACATTATTCTGGTGTGAATTAAGTACAGGAAACTGTAGGCAGGTTTTAAAATGACAACTTTATTCTGTATCAAAGTCCTAATTGTAATACCTAGCACTTCAACAGCAAATTTTCAGTACACATTTATCATAACATGTGTTTTCTCTCTCTCTCTCTCTCTCTCTCTCTCTCTCTCTCTCTCTCTTGTATACACAAATGATGATTGGGTCAAGTTCAGTAGAACTGACAGCACTAACATAGCAGAAACTAATTGTGCTCAAAGTTTACAGCTGTAGTAAAAAAAATGAATGAGTACATACTACATCTTAGCCCTGATTTTCCCTTTAAGTGTAGCATTTTTGTTCCAATATAATTCCAGATTTCTCTCATCAATGATGACCAGAGAGTAAAAGTAGTTTTCAAAGCTACTCCAGCAGCTGTTAATGAGTTTAAAGCGGATTTCATACAGTGAGTAGAGCTGACTATAATCAAATGCCACAAAAGTTCTCATATACAATGTTTTGCATAGTTATAGTTACAAAGAGCACACTTGCCACCTTTTGTTAAAAAAAATGTGTGTGTGTGGGGGAAATACAGTTTAAAATTACTACCCTAAATGCCTGCAGTTTTTAACACCATATCATGCCTGATATGTAAGGGGATGCAACCTGCTTCAAGGAGAATGCCTTGTGTCTATGATTCTACTTACCTTGTATAAAGCTTGGTTGAAAATATAATTTTATTCTCCAATTAAGCATCAAAAGATAAATGAATTTCTGTATTATTAGAATTGTTTGATAATAATTCCTACTGTGTTTACAAGTTAAACATTTTTATAGATGAAGAAATGAAATTTCGTTTTTTGTTCTACTGGTCATAGACCAGAAGAGCTTAAGGGATGGCCTGTTGTGTGTATCCGATGTCCAGCTGTTTGTTTGTATAAGTTTGTTGTCACTACTCCTAAACTACTCAGAGGACTGCAATGAAACTTTACACACACTTTCTTCTTCTCCATCAAATACATTACCCGATCACATTATCATTAGGTAATTATTCTCTACTACCTCCAAGTCAGCCTCCCTGAAAGACAAAAAAAAAATCTGTCCAGATATATATCAGATAGATGAAGGGAAGTCACTCTTACAGATTAACTCCCCATGTTCCCGCTAGGTGGCCACCCATATCCCAGATGTTTACCAGTTTAAACTTTTGCTTGCAACTATAACAGTGCCTCCAAAGAATCCATTGCAACTTATAATCAGTTTTGACCATTCAACATTTATTTTCAATGGTATAGTAAGTCAAAAGGTAGATATACATGTCTACAGCGGCCACATTTTGGTAAAGGCCAAAGTGGCCTTTGTAGGCAGGTGACCTCTGAAGGCAGGTTCAGCTGTCAAACTTGGTTCATGACAAATACATGTACTCTGCACTTAATAGCATTAGCATTGTCATTAGTAGTAGTAGTATGCTATGAAGAGTTTAGCTATTTAGCAAAAGGAAAAATAATAAACTACCGTATATACTTGCTTATAAGTCGACGTTTTTTACTTAAAATTTGATTCATGCAGAGTAGGGGTCGTCTTATAAGCGCGACACCAAAAAAATAAAATCTTGGGGTAATGTTGGAAACTCAAGATGTTTGCAGTACATAAAAATACTGTCAATTCATATATTTTTACGTTTTCATGCCACTATTCCTATGCAGTAATGCATATATTGTATGCACTGTGTTTATCCGTTTCATGACGGTATTCATTACACAATACATGTATCTACAGTTATTTGGATTTTAATAATTTGACAATATTACCGGTAAATTAAATACGACCTATGACAAAATGAAGTGTCCGTCAATGTTTACTGTGGGTGTTTACTAGTAAGTATATTGCCTCCATTTTCGTGCCAGTCCGAACAACCTGTATTTGTATTAATATTTGTGTTTTGCTGTATAAAGACTGTACTTGATGCAATAAAAGTTTTGATTTAATTTGTATTTTCCTTCTGTACAAGTCAGATTTAATTCCCAAGTGATATTTCCCAAGTTATCTGCCAGTGCATGTGGGCCGATAAGCCTTTGGCTTGTAATGGGACTCACTTTGTTTTCAAGTTGACAATCCTTTTGATCGAGCCGCGAATCTATACTTGTTCAGTGCCAAGTAGAGTTCTACAACTTCCTGTGCATATACTTTGACCTTAATCCCTTTGCTTGTAAAGGCACCACACTCTTTGTTTTCCCACGTGACAACCCTTTGATCAAGCCGCGAGTATGATACTTGTTCAGTGCCAAGAAACAGAGGGTGGTTATTTGAACTCCCTTTGATCTTGCCGCACAATTGACATGTGTTCAGTTGCAGCCTTTAATAGATTTCTGACTTGATGATCAAAGTGTTACACACAGAGCCCAAGATCAGTCTCTGCATTAGCACACGAATATGACAGTAAAGCCGAGGAATCGGAGTCGGACTAGATTTACAATGACTAGACGACGACGATTTACAATGACTAGACGATGATGTAGGATTTCAGAACTTTATCAGACAATGAGGATTAATTCTTGGACTTGTACCAGATGACATTAGATAGTGACATTTATAGGATACTGTGAATCACAAAAAAGTGGACTTAACTTTCATTGTTTATTTGTACGACGTGTGGAATTAACATATTACGGGATATTGTGAATCGGATCATTCTGAACTTCTATTTTTATACCGGTATTTGACCTATAATTGAATTCGTGGATTTATCATATAAATGGATTTAAAATGTCAAGCATTATGGATTTCAATGGACTTTATTACACAAAGATGGACAAATTGTAAGCTGTCAATTTATTTGTGACATATTTCGCTAATAATATAATTGGAATTTATTCTGGTTTTGTCTTTATTTTTCTTATCTATCTATCCAGTTTGCCTTGTTTATATTTCCAAAGTGCATTTCTGACTCACTAAGAAGTGGCCCCTTTAGACGGATTTGACTTGCAAAATACACCCGACTTATAGGAGGGTCATAGCGAAATTCACTTTTTGCAGCCCTAAAAAGGGGGGTCGACTTATTGTCGAGTCGACTTACAATCGAGTATATACGGTAATAATAAAAAAAGTTCCACACAGGATTACTGTATCCTCACTTTAATCCATCATGTACATTAAATCATCACTGACCATTAAAAAAATCACTGATCTTTGTTTGTTTGTGCATATCTCCATCCCCATTTCAGTTGCAATGTCTGAAACTTCCATCACTTATTTCAGCATGTTTGAATGTCTATGATGAATTGCAAACCCTTTCAGTTTCTGTGTGCATTCTTGTACAACTGTGTACATGCACTCATTTATAAAACTCTCTCACTCTCACACATGACACACACGCAAACACTTTAATCTCATTATCAGTAAAAACAGCATCTAAATAAAATTACTAATTGACAACTTATCTGTGATTGTCAAACACAGATGTTCACACTTCAAACAATTCATGGATTAAGCAGTTGCTCAAATTCACAGAGATCAAAAGACAGTCTGCTTTTATTAGAGACCTTTGATAATTAGGGAATGAAAAGAAGCTTCCTGTGGCTATTGTTGGTAGCATATAAACCGTAAGGGATATCACAAGTGCAGTGTACATGTGGGTTGTAGCATCCTGGAACCATTTCCAGCATCGTTCATTAATCTCATCATTTGGTGTGATTGTATGTAATCTCTTACACTCCGGATTAACATTGTTCTCAAAATCGGCCTTAATATCTCGCTTATGCTTAGTAATCCCTTGGATCTGAGTTCGCCTAACTCCCATTTCTGCTGCAACTACACAACTACTTTTTCCACTATCCAGCAAATGAATTGCTTCGATTCTCTCATGTAATGACAAAAAAAAACTTGCTTTCAAAGCTGACATGTTGACACCTTTGAGTTTGACTGACAGCATGACTGGAGTACGGTAAATACAATCAAGATAAGAAATGTTTAAACATTGATTCACATAATATACCTTTATCTAAACAATGCCTTGCTCATCAAATAAAAGAAGTGTTTAATTTGCATACTAGGAGTGGTCACTATTGATATGCTCCAGTGACCGCTTAGGCTAAGGTGAAACCATTGTTTGGTTAGGAAACACCTGGCCACTGACCACTGAAAGCAGGTGGCCGTTAAATACATAGCATTTATATAGGAAATTTGCCAGGGGGAAATTAGAATGACTGTTGTGACCAGGTGACCATTGAACATAGGTGACCATTAGAACAGGTTGGACTGTACCTGGTGTATACAACATTTGCATTTTTCACAGTGAATTTACTCATATTTATGCATTTTTTTACTGGTCATTATTGTCCATGTTCTATCGATTGGTAACACTCAAGTTTTCACTGGTATAATTGCATTGCGCTGTTAAATTTTGGATTATTATGCACTTCTTAGAGTGTCTTGGTAATGTGAGTTCGTCTGTTCGAACATTTGCTGTATGCACTTGTTTGTTTTTTCTTCTCTCTTTTATTACAAAGATGTCAATCAAGTGCAAGAAGTGAAGATGCTTTGAAGTTGTGGAGGACAACCACGAGACATGCCTTGGCTGCACAAAATGTATTTCCTCACACCCATATGGTGTATATGCAGTGTGAACACAAGATGTTTGGTCCAACATCATGAAAAGACAATTAAAAGTGTCACACAAAAAAGGGCATGCTCTAACTCTTCCAAAGACAAAGAAATGGGCATTCATCCAAATTTGAAATCATTGACCAGTTTTATGTCGGACATCAAAATGCTGCTCCCACGCCCGACAAAGATACCTAAAACAGTGCCTACAGTGGCAGTGTTTTCAGATCCAATAGAAACCATGCCAAGCAATTCCACTCGAGCTATATTAGAACTGAGTACAATATACATACTACAGCAAGCTGTCATCTCGAATTTCAGTGAGCAAATTGGATAAATTTAAGACCATTTTTAATCCAGTTTGGCAGCCCACTGGGCATAAGTATCAATTCCCACCCATGCATGGACTTGGAAATATTGAAGCTGTGCATGCTGAATTATCCTCCAACTTTGCTGTCTGGCAGGCCCACAAGTTACATATCCTTTGCTGTATGCCATCCCAGCTACTGACCAACCATTCTAGCCATCTGGACAATCAGTGTACGGTTTTGGTGGTCATGAATCTATTATCTCAGACTGGCAAACAGCACGTTGCTCAACAGCTCCTACAACGATGGCATCCTATGCCCAGCAGACTCTTCAGGCCAGCTGGCTGGGTGGCCTACCAGCTGCACCAACCATGCTCATGATACCAGTACATGGCAAACTGGCATCACATTTGGAGCCATTCGGCTGTCACGGCCCAACCGACCTTGCTGGACCATCTGGGCCATGCTCTGTGCTAGACACTACCCAATGGGCCCTACCAAAATATCCAACAGGTAGAACCTTTTTTAAGCATTGTTTGTCATCATCACTGCCATACAGAATGCTTTACCCCTGGACACAAAGCATACAGGAGGAAGACAAACCCCCTGTGGACAAGGAGGGTGACATGGACTTGCCTGAACATTCTGATCCAGCCATGGAAAGGATAGAATTCAGTTTTAAGGTGGCAGTCAAAGAGATATATAGAACCCTCTTCTACCAGCAGTTGATACTAAATACAAGGCTAGGCCTCAGTGGACATTGAAGAACATGATGAACATCTGTCCTTCAGAATCTTGCCACAATCATCAAAGATCACAAAAATTACAGGGTGTCTCTCTGATAAAATTTTCGACCCTGGTAATTCGAGGGCCTTCTTTTCAGGGAGACAGTTGCCTGCAACTTTCTTACCACACAGGTACAAATCACATACTGATGTTTCTCGTATGGATGTACCTAGCCTAAACAAGAATATGACTGCCATGATCATGTCTGCTCCACTCTGTTATAAGTGGACAGACAAGTGTTTAACATCATGTCTAAATTGGTTGGAAATGTTTTGTCAACTTCCTCCCTACTGAAGCTGGCATCTCGTGATCTTTTGCTTAGCCAAGAAAGCTGGAAGCGACCATATCTTGTAAAAGGTATGCTGTATTGCCACGGTAGTCTATTGGGCTGCTCACCACATGATTGTGAACACCCTAATGGCCTCTTGTAATCTTGACTTGATAAGAAGAGACACACTCCTGCGATCTTCTTCTCTTAAAGCCCACTATGCAGTGACCCTCCTCTCCTTCTCCTTCAGTTCCCCCCTTCTGTTTGGGGTTCAAATTGAGGAGATGAAAAAGCCCTTCAGCTCTTTGTGCAAGCCCGTATCTCTGTGAAACCCCATCAGGGGGCATACCAGAGAAGGGATGATCATTGACTGAAGGATGACAGGGGTAATTCTCATCAGCAACAGCAGCCTTTTTTATGACCAGGTGAGTTATAGTAGGCCATATACCCCTAACTTTTGTAGGCAGGCTGAGAGAGAAAACAAGATTTCTCCTCCCCCAAGCCTCGTGCCAACTGTCAATGACTTGCCATCCCTCCTGCCCTTTGGTGACCCTTCAGACTACTTCTGTTCTGCCAGACTTGGATCAACCGATTTCTGACAAATGATTCAGCCATCCAAATCATTTCAGAGGGTCAGAGGGGCTCCAGATCTCATTAATCTAGCCCCTTCCACTTTCGTCATCCCCCTGCATGATGGAAATCCCAAGCGATCCCACAAAAGCAGATATTTAACACAAGGAGAAAAAGCTTTGGCTCATAAAATGAGTAGCGGAGGTAGTCAAAAGCCAGACTCCCAGGTTTCTATTCCAGACTTTTCCAGTTAAGAAGACCAATTGAAAATTCAGATTTGTCATCGACTTGAGCAGACTCAATCAGTTTATTACTGCCCTGAAGTTCAAGATGAAGACAGCATGGTCCATCTGTTTGTCTTTGTGATGCGACGAATACATGATCAGTCAAGGCCTGTCCGACGCACATTTCCATGTACCTTTTCACATGGTATCAGGCAAATACCAATTTTGTACCCTTCCATTCAGTCTCAATCGCAGCCCTTGGTCTTCACCATGATGTTGGACTGTGCCATATCCCACTTCAGGATGTCCTCCTCCACTTTGATGGCAGCATACCTGGAGGACATAATCTCAGTCCTTGGACCTTCACAGATTATGATCTCCACCAAATCAAACACCTCCTGCTTCAGTGGCAAGACAGGGAGTGACTAGCAGCGGAAATACCTTTAGAAGCCCCACAACTGGAAATCACATTCTGTTCAGATGCCAGTTTGTCGGATTGGGAGGCACACTTGCTACCGGACTTTGCAATGGTCAGTGGCAAGTGGACACAGCAAAAGAAGGCTCTTCACATCAATCTCCTGGAAATGAAGGTCATTCTCAAAGCCTTCCATGCTTGGGTGGAACACATCCAAAACAAGATGGTTCTGATAATGTCTGACCTTTGCATTATCATATAAACATACAAGTCCTGCACATCCTGGGCAGGCTCATTGTCCTGGCTGAGTCATTATCAAGGAGAGGCTGACTGCTTCATATGCGTTGGTCTCTCCATCCATCCATTTTCCATCAAGTCTTCATCCTATTGGGCTGACCAGTTCTAGACCTATTTGTGATGAGGTGGAACAACAAACTGCCCACCTTCGTCTCTCCATCTCCAGACCCAGAGGCATTTCATGCCCTTTCAATCAGCTGGGAGGGAATACGGGCATATGCCTTTCTTCCAGCGGTTCTAATACCAAAATTAATCCAGAAAATGAGAGGCAGGGTTTGAAAATAGTATGATTGCCCAGATCCTCGATCAATGATCTGCTTCATCTAGCGATGGATGTACCCAGGAAAATCATAGTGACCCGCACTCTGCTCAAGCTGCCCAGGTTGCCAGTATTCCGTCCATTTCCAGAGAAATTCTCCCTTTACACCTGGCTCTTGCCAGGGAAGCCCTGCACAAAAAGGAGTTTTGTTCTACGATTGTGGAGAGGATCGCAACAGCTGAGACAGCCCTCCACTTTGAATTCATATGAGGGGAAGTGACATGTTTTCAATGGCTGATGTCACATTAACGCCACAGCACTCTCAGCCTCCATCCCCCAATTGGCTGACTTCTTTCTTTTCATCTTTGAAGACAAGAAACTAGCCTCTATCACAATCAAGGGATACCATTTCATGATATCAGACACTTTCAGACATCATGGAAGAGACCATATTGGCTGCAAAAAGGACCTTTCCGACTTGTTGTCCAATTTTTATATGTATAAGTGATGCTCGCACACCTTGTTCCCAAAGTGAAACCTTACCTGAGTCTTGACGTGGCTCAACTTGTCTGAGTGTGAGTCTTGTCTACAACCTCACTGAAATAGTTATCATACAAGACTTCTTTCCTTATAGCACTAGCTTCAGCTTGAAGGGTGAGTGAGCTACATGCACTGTTTGTGGATTTGAACTGCATGCAGTTGCGTTACAATGGCTCAGTCATTAATGACACAACCTGGTTTTGTTTCTTGAAACAGGTTACGGTTGATAGGCAACCAACAAATTACTATCTGCTTTCTCTCCTCATTTGACCCATCAAGAAAGACGAAGTTGCAGGACCCGTTACATGCCCTCAGATTCTGTCTGAGGTGCACGTAGAATGTCTGTGATGGCTGTCAAAGGCTCTTCCTACTGGTTAAGGCAGGAAAGCAAGACATAACCCCACAAGTGCTGGCTTCTTGGCTAAAGGGGCATATTAGATTGGCGTACTCTGAACTCTCACAGGATCCAGTACTACTCATGAACATTTCAGCTCTTGAAATACGAGCAATCTTCAATAGCCTGGCCTTTGAATGTAATGTCTCAATTTGAGACATAGAGGAGTCAGTTGCCTGGTACACTCAGTCTACTTTCTCCAGCTTTTATTTGCATGACAAGGCAGAATAGAGAGCTGAATCTTGTCATGCCACTGGTAGATGCCCAGAAAGTTACCACATCCCGTTTATGACAGCACAACCTCAGCCCCAGGCATGATCTTGCAACTTTCACTGAATTCGCCTGGGAAACATTTGAATAGCCAGGTGCGGGATCATATAAGGATTGCCCTCGCATGTGTATAAAAGCATAATCTTCACTTTTACTAACTTCATGTTAGGAGAAGTTCATCCTTTCAGAAGAGCAGTCATTGTGCTCCTACAAGGTGACATGGGTAGAGGTTGGATGCTCAAGCATTTCCTCCTCATACCTATTCTCCTAATGTAACTGTGATTATGTAATGTATTTGATGGAGAAAGGAAATTTGTAGTAAATTATGTTTCTCTGAAAATACTTACCCGATCACATTACTATCAATCCCTCCCACCTTTCCCCACAAATGCAAGCATCCTGTTAAAAGTTTCACTAAAGCTTAAACTGGTGAACATCTGGGATAATGGTTGCCACCTAGCGGGAGTTAATCTGTAAGAGTTACTTCCCTTTGTCAATATGATATATAGATAGAAAGACTTTTTTTCGTCTTTCAGGGAGGGCTGAATTCGGAGGTAGCAGAGAGTAAGTTCCTAATGTTAATGTGATTGGGTAAATATTTTAGGAGAAACATAATTTACTACAAAATTTCCTATCCCAAGGTCTAGTTGATCCTAAATCAAAATGAAGCTACTCAGACATCTAATATGGCCACCACAGCAGCCATCTGGAAAATTTTATTATAAAGCTACTTCTCCTGATTGGATAGTCATATCAACATGAGCTTTTCACTGAAAGACTTCATATGATTTCTAATTGGCCCTAAATGAAAATGGTACTGATATGACATCCAATATGGCCACCACAGTAGCCAGCTTGAAAAAATCTTATTACTACTCCAGAAGAACCGAGTGTCATTTCAACATGGGGTTTTCACCAGAAGACTTATGATTTCCAGTTGGTCCTAAATGATAATGGTGTCAATCTGATGTCCAATATGGCCACCATTGTAGCCATCTTGAAAATCTTATTATCACTTCTCCTCTTTAAATCGAAAGTCATATTGACATGGGTTTTTCATCAGAAGACTTCTTATGATATATAGTTGGTCCAAAATAAAAATGGTTATGTTCAGACATGCAATGTGGCCACCACAGCTGCCATCTTGAAAATCTTGTTATTGCTACTGCTCCTGGTTGGATGGTCATATCAACATGGGGTTTTCGTTAAAACACTTTTTAATATGTCTGCTTGGTCCTAAATGAAAATGCTGCCGATCTGATGTCTATTATAACCACCATGGCAGCCATCTTGAAAATCTTTTTATCACTACTCCAGAATGGAAAATCATATTGACATGGGGTTTTTACCAGAAGACTTCTTATGATGTCTGCTGCAGCTTGGTCCTAAATGAAAATGGTGCCAATCTGACATCCAGTATAACCACCATAGAGGCCATCTTGAAAATCTTGTTATCACTATTCCTTCTGAATGGATGGTTATATCAACCTGGGGTTTTCACTAAAATGCTTCTCATAATGTCTATTTAGTCCTAAATGGTGCTGATCTGACATCCACTATGGACACCATGCAGCCATCTTTCAAATATTTTTATTGTTACTACTAAATGGAAAGTCATATTGACATGGGGTTTTCAGCAGAAGACTAATTATGATATCTACTTGGTCCTGAATGCAAATGCTGCTGATCTGACCTCAAATATGGCTGCCACAATGAACATATTGAAAATCTTGTCACTAATTCTCCTGAATGGTTGGTCATAATAACATTGGGGTTTTCACCAAAAGTCTTATAATGATGTCTAGTTGGTCCTAAATGAAAACGGCACTGATCTTACATCCAGTATGGCTGCTACATTGGCTAATTTGAAAATGTTATCATTCTAGAAAATCAGAGATTGTTTCAACACTTAGCAGTTTAAAAGAAGAAATGGTCTTATCTTGAATTCCTGGAATTTCTTTCTAGACAATAGAACATCAGTTCCTTCGAGGGACTCTTGTTTATTAATGATCAGAATGTTAATTCTATTTGGACCAGGTGTTACATATATTTGTAAAAAATTATTAAATAAATTCTACCAGATGAATGAAAACTAGAAATTCTTTACCGCATGCATTGAGAAATCCACAGAATTGCCAGAGTAGTAAATTATTTTGGATATATCAGTATGCATGAAGATTGAAAATATTCAAAAGAAAGAATAAATATCTGTATTGCGCAAATTTTTTTCTTGTTGTTGTGTATAGGAAACTGCAGAATGTGACTGGATTCCGTATTGTGGTGGACAAGATCCAGACTCATGCTAATGCCCAGGGAAATCCGGATGATGAAAAGTAAGTAGATAAATATATATACATGTAGTACATGAAGACATCCTACATGAAGAAAATTAGTTGAGAACTTTTTGTGCATGCAGAAAAGTTGTTTTGTGGATGCCTTTTTTAAAAAAAAATTTCTGAGTACAAATGAATGAGGATATTCTGATCCTGTCCAGGATACCCAAGTAGATTTTGTAAGGAGAACCAGTCCAGGCTACTTACTAGATTTTGGCAAGTAAACCTCTTCTCTTCTCACAAGTTCTTCAACAGACCCAGAAATGGGTCATTTTACCAAACTTGCATTTTGTTTGCATTTCATTTGTGCTTAATTGGATTGAGAATGCATTTGGAATTCATTTCATTTGCATTCCATATGCATTCCATTCACAGATGCATTTCAGCTATCATCTCATTGGGTTTTGTATTTGCAGTTTCAGAATATATTCTTATTTTGCATTTATCACTTCCATTTATCATTTGCTTTTCTTTTCATTTATTTGGAGTGAAATGGAAATACATTACCAAAGTCAGCTTTTGATTTTCTAACTTGTTAAAGAGAGAGAAATTCAATGCTGTCTTTTGCATTTTATGCATTTGCCGTTCATTGAAGCACTTTTTAATATGACAGCTTTGTCTCAAATTCTAGTCACTGGTTCTGTCAGAGACTGGGTCGAAGAATTTGGCAGTTAAGCATTTTACAGCCTTTCAAATTCAGTTAACAGACTAACTTATCAACCCATGATTTGGTTGAGACACATATTGTACATTGTGTGTGTGTGAGAGAGAGAGAGTTAATGTGTTTAAGTCCCTCTTGTTTCTCCTATACAGTTTATAAGCAGTCGTTCTAGTCTATGAGTTGTCATTTCACTACTATTTCAAATTTGCAGTCTCCATCATTATTGTCATTATATATAGTTTATACATACACCTTGCTTCCAATGTAGTATATTTATGATAAAGACTTTCTGTGATCACATGACGCGGACTGGTTTTGGTAGCATGACACTTTAATTGCTAATTCAACAGTCAATAACCTAAAAGTCATCATTAATTAAAAAAGGATTAAAGACGTTAATCGATTATTGTTGGGTTATTAAAGTACTCAAGCAGCATAAAACAATTAACATTAATGCAGTCTTTCTGCAGGGTTGGTTTGGCTTTGGCGTTTAAAGTTTGTCGAGATGGATTATAATATGTGTGATCAGAAGTAATTTGGAAAGGATTAAAGACATTAATGAATTATGGTTTGATTAGTCATTACTAAAAACCCAAGTGGCATAAAACGGGTCATTTTGGCTTTTTTTAAAAAGTTTGTCTAGATGTCTAAGCGTGTGCTATCTCCCAATGCTTAAACGTCAAAATCTAAACAAATGAAAAACACCACTCACTCGATAACTCACACCTGGATAACTCGTGAACCCGCTTATAATGCGGGGTCAGACATGGATCCCATATTTTTTTATACTAGAAAATGCCAGAAACATTAGCCCCTATTTGTGCAACGTGAAAAAAATAGCGATCAAAATTGGTAAATGCAACCTTGATATATCGCTCGTTTTATCGTCGAAAACAGTGGTAAGTACCTGGAAATTTGAATCAACATCCTCAAATTCTCAACTTTTAATGTTTCCAAACAACATTCTCAGTACACTGTAAATAACAACATTCTATGAAATTTCGATCAATGAAAATGTCACTAATGCCTACTGGTAGCAACACTTTAAAAAATAAATACCAATTAAATAAGTTTTTCAAATGAAATTTGTGTTTTAGTTCTATCCTTTAATTCGGTTTCAGTGTGATCATCATAAATGCAGTATGCCTTCTTGTATTAAAACGTGAAAAATATCATTCAACCGTCACAGCTATGTCCGCGAGCGTTTCTGTGATAACCTAATTAAGTGCCAACCGTTTTTTTTCTTCTCCTACTTGCAGAAGTATTTGTTGTTGTTACACTCAATTAAAAGCAGACCTTTGTATTATCACTTTAATTACGTATTTTGTATCAAATCAAATAAATGGGATGGAATAAAAGAAAAGTTAAAACGTGTGCAAATCCTACCTGCGTAAGAGCTAGCTGTCATGGCTGTGTATCCGATCAACTCATTTCAATTGATCAATCGAACACTGTTATAAATATTAATATGTAAACAATATAATTAAAGTACCCTAAATTAGCCTACTCATTCACAAATGTGATCAAAGATAGTAAGGCAACCAAGTGAAATGAGTACTTGGTGAATAATAAGCTTTGTTTCACAGATACGGTTCACTAGGGAGAAGCAAGTTCCAGAGTTTGTAGTGAACTTAAAATTTAGGAATTTAAGTGGTTGGAATCAAATTCAAAGGGACATAAATATGCATTCTGCCATTCCTGTAATGTCGATTTTAAGAAGAACTTCCCAAATTCGATCCAGATAGCACCAATCTTTAGTAGTTCTGGCAGGCAGTCAGCAATCTGAATCTACACACATGCAGGAAACAAATTAAACTTCTTGGTGGACTCAGTAGAGTTTTACTAACTTTGCCACATTCAATTGCAGACACTGAAAGGACATTTTCTATTCTGAGGAAAATTCAGGCTGACTCCAGAGGAAACCTGCATCAGTTATGATAGATCCTCTCCTAAGTATTGAGATCAACAATTATGAGGACTGCCTCAAAAATAATCAAAGAAATGATCTACTAAGAAAGACGAAAAATGCTTGTGCTACATATAAGGATCAACCATATGAAAGGCAATAAGTTACTGTGAAAGGATTTATGTGATGTAGTGATTTTAATATAGAAAATGGAAATTTGTTCAATAATTGTTATTTTTGCCTATTTGTATGCAATAAATTGAGTTCATGAAAATTCTCCTGATTTGAAGTCAAAACTCATAACCTGATCTCTGTGTTCTGTCACATGTATGATGGTTACATTTTAATAAATTTGAGGCCTTTGTTACAGTCGCACTATTTCATAGCAATCACAGTACTTTCTTCACTTCGTTTTGGGCCATCACTCAGTAATGAATGCAAGTTTCATGCATGCACAAGTTCGCTTTTGCCCCCAATTTCATGTCAGTACATAAATGTATTAAATTATTTTACCCATATACTTCATATCTGCTTCCTGCTGTGCATGTATGGAGTATCAACTGCTATTTTTATCACAGCAATCCTCAGGATCAGGCTTCTCAAGTTTCAGTTATGTGTCCATTTATACCACATATCAGCCACTCTCTGCTCCACATACCCAGGTATCACACACTCGTCACGACCCTACAAACTCCCCCAAAAGTCTCTTCCTAAGGTATTTGTCATATGCAAATTCAGAGCTTGGCACTGGTGCAGTGCGCTGTGATGAGGTTTGCCCTCGTTATGCAGAAGATTGTTTTATATGTACAGTAAACTTTTAATTGAACCTATGTCTTAATTGATTCAATGTATTTTAACAATGCATCTTTCTCTGGTCCATTGGTGGGCCCCTATATGATCACAATGGGTCTCTGCCCAGATGTGATGTCATTGTCAGCCGGTCTATGTTAATGAGCTTGTAACTAACTTTACAATTGTTGTCCAATGCAGCCATTCAGATAACTGGGTTGAAGCACATGATCAAACACCAAGTCAGTATTGAACAAACTGTGTATGCCTGTAGAACTGTTTTTCATTGTGGAATTACTACATTTAAGTTAACATTATTTTACAGAAACTCCTTCTTACCTTCCACCATGGCATATAATTGGGGACATCTCTTGCATAGCATGCTGTTTGAGCTCTGATCTGTTTTAAACAATACTAATTAACTGTCAGCTGGGCCATAACTCAGTATGATTCACAGCTTACAGTATGATTCACAGCCTCCATTGCTCAGTAGTGAATGCAAGTCTCATGCATTCTCAACTTTGCTTTTGCCCCCAATTTTGTGTCAGTACTTAAATGTATTCAATTATTATACCCATATACTTCATACCCGCTTCCTATTGTGCATGTATATAGTATTGGCTGTTATTTTTATTATAGCAATCCTCAGGATCAGACTTCTGAAGTTTTGGTTATTAGTGTCCCTATATACTTCATACTTTAAAGTATCAGTCCATTAAGACTCCATACTGGTTATCAGACACTCATCATAACCCTACAAACTCCCCCATATCTCTCTTCCTGGGGATTCCATTTTCATTTCACTGGTAAAATGAACCATTTCAGGGTCTGTATATGTTCCAAACATTCACTGAAGAGGAAGGAAGAAAACAGATAACATATCGTTGCCAAGTGCACAGGCTGATATCACAAAGCAGTACTTCGAAATGAAGGATGTCAAGACTGTATTTTAACCATTGTATCATTTTGGCATCTCTACAGGAACAAAGATAAAACCCTGAAATGGATAATTTTACCAATAAAATGAAAGTGGAATGCAAACAGAATGCAGAATGAATGTAAACAAAATGATGAATGCAATTTGAAGAAAATGGAGAGCACAAATGCAAAATGTGGAATGCAGAACAATTAATGATAAACAAAAAATGGAATGAAATGCAAATGTAAATCATGAATGAATTATTTTCAAGATGCCACTAGATTTCCATGGTAGAAAAACCTATTTCACGTGATAATCCAGGATCATATTAAATACACAGACAGACAACTTTTCACTCCTTACAAGCCATGACATTGTTCTTGACAAGGCAGACATGAAAATCAATCAATATTGATTTGATGACATCACTACCAGTGGTTGTATCTGTAGTATCGGTACAATCTTTATTTGAATGAAACAAAATAGTAAAATTTGCTGACCAATACTCTACAACTACATTTTTACATTAATTACAGCTGCTTTTATGTTTAATTTATTGTAAATTCAATAGTCTTTTGCATTTTATATATTGGCTATTTCATAAAGCACAATTTTAATAAGTCAAGATACAAAAGCTTTTTGTTCTCTCCTTTTAACACTCACGAAAAATAAAATCCCAATTTACCGTCGATACTCGCATATAATCTGATACCAACTGCAAACTGCATAGACCCAGATCTGCCATCGCATAATGCGCCAGCAGATCTGGGTCTATGCAGTTTGTAAGGACTAATCAGTAGAACAAACAACATAGACCCTGATTTGCCAGTGCATTATGCAATGGCAGATCAGGGTCTATGTTGTTTGCATTTGGACCTGACTTATACACGAGTATATATGGTAGGTAAAAGCATTTCCATTTCATTCCAAAAAAGTAAAAAAATGAAAGGAAAATATGGAAGGAAGCAATAAATACAATATTTGAATGAACAACAGTGAGATGGTAGATGAAATGTAGATGTGAATGGAATGCAAATGGAACACAGATGAAATGCCTATGAAATTCAGATTTGGTAAAATTACCTGTTTCAGGGTCTGTGTTACATGTATATGGTAGATTTCTTCGTAGAAGAATTAAAAACATCTTTGCAACTTCCTATGACAAAACTATGTGAAAGAGGTCAATTTAAATCTCAGAAAATATCCTTTAGTGTTGCTTGTATATGGACAGTTTGAAAAACTTCTCTTTCTTCTTTTCCATCATATTGAAAAGACATATATTCAAATCCAAAATATGAAATCCATATTAAGACCTACCACAAGTGTGATTTGAGAATCTTTACAGTTTAACTACATTGGAATGACTAGTGATTTGAATGTCTGCTAAATATAGACTTTACAGCAGACAGATAATTTGTAACTCAGATCTGCTAGGCTGATTTCTTTTTTTCTGTTGTTTGTATTCCACTTGCTGCAGTAAAAATAATTGTATGATATATATATGTTTTCAGAACGGACATGTTTATACATGCAGAAGATATGAAAACCAACGAAACTATACCTGCTGCAGAATTACTCAGGTACAGCTTCAGAAACTTAATTCTTAAGCACATTATAATGTATTTCAAATCAGTATTATGAATTTGCTGTGTTCCTTGTCTGACAGTTTTGTTCCCATTATTTTATTGGTTATCAGGACAATCAAATATATGGACAAATTCAATGCATTTCTAATTGGTATGTATAAAATTTGGGTGAGAGTACAAGAAAGTAATACTCTGGTCTATTTTAGAACTAAAATCAGAGGGGAGAGTGGATGGAGGATTTCATTCCATTCAAAACGTTGGGAGGTTTTCTAAATACATAGTTATATGGGGGATAACTCAGCAACAAACTTCATGCATAAATACTGGCATGATGACAGTAGCAAAGAAAAAAAGAGATAGAAGTGTCAGTTAGATATTGCACACTAGCATATTTGTCCAAGGTCAACCAAATAAATAGACTGGTTCCCATGCCACTTGTGAATTGATGCTCTCTTTTATATGGAGGCAAGAATCAGTATATATTAATAGGTTTCCAAACTAGGTCAGGTGACTTGGAAATGATTATTGTCATGTGCTGAATTGAAACAAATCAAAGTCAGCATTGGTAATTAGGTTTCAAAAGTTTAATGCATTTTGTGTGCATTTGTTTGAATCTCTGGTGAATATTTTTTTTGTAATTTGTAAAAATTAGAATTCATCCCACAGTTGTGCATCCAAGAAAAGACTCTTCTAATATTTCTACATATTACACTTTTACTAGCACTACATGATTAAAGAATACAAAATGTGTACTTCGGATATATCAAATAATTAACCTCATTTTCTCTTTTGGGGATGGCTTCACATCTTTTCATGTTAATAAGATTTAGGTTTCAATGAATCAGTCATGCTTGTCACAGTTACAGTTTGTTTGAGTCAGAATGTAAACTACTGATCAGTTTTTAGCTCACTTGGCTGTAAGGCCAAGTGAGCTTATGGTATGGCCCTGTGTCAATCGTGTGTTGTGAATTTATCAACAATTTGCTATTTTCAACTTCTTAAAAAAACACTTGACAGATTTCAGCCATATTTGGCACAAAGGATCATGGCATGAAGGTTTTTTAATCCACAATAAACTATTCCTGCTTTTACTAAAAATAAAAAACCCTTTAAGCTGTGAATTTCTTCTAAGTCAAATACTTAACAGAATTTGGCAGAAAGCATCCTGGCCTTTCTGGTCTGTGACCAGACATAGACTTTATGGGAGGACCTATTGTTCATCATCCATCATCTATCCATCCATTATTGCAACTTTGTAAGTGCTATTCATAAACTACTTGGTGGATTGCCATGAAACTGTACACACACATTCATCCCAAGGTCTTGTTGGTTTTTAGAATGAAAATGGGTCCACTTCAACATCTTGCAAATCTTGTTTCACTACTCCTTCTGAATGGATGCTGATATCAACATAGGGTTTTCACTAAAAGAATTGTTATAATATCTAGTTGGTCTTAATTGAAAATGGTGCCAATCTGATATCAGATATGGCAACCATGGCAGCCATCTTGAAAATCTTATTATTGCTACTCCTCTGGAACGGAAAGTCATATTGACATGTGGTTTCCACCAGAAGACTGTCTAGTTGTTCCTAAATGAAAATGGTGCCAATTGGATGTCCAATATGGCCATCAGTAGCCATCTTGAAAATCGTGCTATTACCACTCTTCTTGCAGAATGGAGGGTCATATCAACATGGGGTTTTCACGAAAAGACTTTTTATAATGTTTAATTAGTCCTAAATGAACACAGTGCCAATATGACTTGAGTATAGCCATTATAGTGGCCATCTTTAAACAATTTTTATTGCTACTCTTTCTGAACGATGTGGGGTTTTCACCAGAAGATTTCTTATGATGTCCAGTTGGTCCTAACTGAAAATAGTGCAGATCTTGGATCCAATATGGCCACCACAGTGTCCATTTTGAAAATCTTGTTATCACAAGTACTCCTGAATGGATGGTCATATTGGAATGGGGGTTTTCACCAAAAGTCTTCTAATGTTTGTTCTAAATTCAAATTGTGCTGACCTTACATCCAATATGACCACCACAGCAGCTAATTTGAAAATCTTATCGCTGAAGACTATCAGAGATGGTTTCAACACTCAGCAGTTCAAAAGAAGAAATGGTCTTATCTTGAATTCCTGGAAATTCTTTTCAGACAGTAGAGTGTCAATCCCTTTGAAGGACTCTTGTTATAAATGATGCTGATCCACCATCAAATATGGCTGCTTCTACTAAAAATAGAAAAAAGCTTTTAATGATTTTTCAAAAACTGCTCAACAGAATTTGACCAAATTTGACAGAAAGTATCCTGACATAGAGGGTTTTCAAATTTGTACAATTGATGCTGATCTGCAATCAAATCTGATCACTGTTACCAAAAATAGAAAAACCTTTAAACAACTTCTCAAAAATCTATTAACAGAATATGACCAAATTTGTCAGAAAGCCTGCTGGCAAAAAGGGCTTTCAAATTTATAAAATGATGCCAATATGGCATCAATGTGGCTGCAATTACTAAAAAAAAGAAAAACCTTTAAACTACTTCAAACAAAATTGTTCAATGGAATTTGATCAAATTTAACACAAAGCATCCTAGCATACAGTTCTTTCAGATTCATACAGATGATGTCAGTTTTGCTAACAAATATGGCCACATTACTAAAAACAGACAAAAAACTAAACATTATTTTCCCAGAAACTGCTGAGCAGAATTTGACCAGATTTGACAGAAAGCATTCTGACATTAGGTGCTTTCAAATATACACAAATGATGCCAATCTGCCATCAAATATGGTTGCTGATACTAAAAATATAAAATCCTTTTAAATGACTTACTCTCAAGAAACAATCCACAGAATCTGACCAAATTTGACCCAAAGCATCCTGGCATGAGTGGCATTTATTTTCTTACAAATGATGCCAAAATCTGCCATCAAATGTGGCCACTGTTAGAAAAAGTTGATAAGCCTTTCATAACTTCTTCTAAAAAAAATTCATATTAATTTGCAAACAAAATATACTGAGAAATGGATAGTAATAATAATAATAATAATAATAATAATAATAATAATAATAATAAAAATAATAATAATACTTTATTTATAGAAGGTAGCTCAATTACAAAACTATTCTCAGTTGATGCCTTCTATACAATCTACTTCTATACATATATACATTATTTAACACAAGTTGAAATAGAATACTTATTTCTTATTTGCCACATAGTCAAAGCATTTATTTTTAAAAGCACAGAGAGAATTTGATTGTTTTATGTTAAAAAGCAAGCTGTTCCAGTCAAGAACCCCTGAAAATCTAAAGCTCTCCTTAAATTGCAGTATTTTAGGTTTTGGTAGCAAGAGATTTGGGTTTCTTTAGAGTGTAGTGCAAGACTAGATTTTTTCTGGCTAAACATGTCTCGTACATATTTTAGTACAGTTCCATTTACAGCTTTATATATTAAAAACAGCTTTAATGTAATCATTTTTTTTGTCAATTTCTATCCAATTTAGTTTTTTTTAGCAGGGGTTCCAAAGTGGAATCAAAAGGTTTATCTAGAAGTATGCTTACTGTTCACTTTTGTAATTTTACAGTTCTTTCAAGGTATTGTCTGGAGCAGTTTCTCTATACATTAAAGCAATAATCTAGCAGTGGTTGAATATATGCATTGAAATATTTGGATTCTAACATCAGGAGGGAGGCATTTCTTAACTTTGGCAAGTAGTGCTATCTTGGAAAATGTTTTTTTACATACATTATTAACCTGTACACACTGATGAAGAAAACTGTCAACATGAATGCCAAGAAATTTATGATCTTAAAAAAAAAAAAAATTGGGGGGGTTGTATTCCTAAGATTTAAGTCCAGATGATTCTGGTCCATGTTGGCCAGTTTATGAGCTGTGGTTATTAACATGCATTTAGTCTTATTTTGATTTACAAGCATTTTGTTATTTTCACACAACTGTTCAGTACTCTTCAAACCTTCATTTAACTTAGTTTTGGTATTTAAGGATGGAGATGAAGTATGTGATGTTGTGTCATCTGCAAACGTGTCTGCATTGGAGTTATTATATATGAAATATTATATATTACCTTGTTTCCTGAACCTTAATGCCAATATGTACCCAAGGTATCACTTTTCTGATGGTGATGGAACTGTCAACAATGGCATATTGCCATCACCAATGCTCAGACCCAATCTTAAAGTTTTGTTTTATAATTTCTGCAAGTCAGATACATGGGATAAATTTATACAGGGTTTGCAGGTAAGACACACGAGATACATTTATACACAGGTTGCAGGTGAGACACATGGGCTACATTTATACAGGGGTTCCAGGTGAAATACATTGAATACATTTATACAGGGGTTGCAGTGTGACACATAAGATATATTTATACAGGGGTAGTAGATGAGACACATGAGATACATTTATACAGGGGTAGTCGGTGAGACACATGGGCTACATTTATACAGGGGTTGCAGGTGAGATACGTGAGCCACATTTATACACAGGTTGCAGGTGAGGCACATGGGATACATTTATATGGGGGGTTGCAGGTGAGATACATGGACTACATTTATACACAGGTTGCAGGTGATATTCATGGGATACATTTATACACAGGTTGCAGGTGGGACACATGAGATACATTTATCCAGGGGTTGTAGGTGAGATACATTGGCAACATTTATACATGGGTTGCAGGTGAGACACACAGGCTACATTTATACAGAGGCAGCAGGTGAGACACATGGGATACATTTATACATGGGTTGCATGTGAGATACATGGGATACATTTATACAGGGGTTGCAGGTGAGATACATGAGATACATTTATACATGGGTTGCAGGCAAGATACATGGAATACATTTATACACGGGTTGCAGGTGAGTCACATGAGATACATTTATGCAGGGGTAGCAGGTGAGACATGGGCTACATTTATACATGGGTTGCAGGTGAGATACATGGGCTACATTTATACTGCGGTAGCAGATGAGACACATGGGCTACATTTATACAGGGGTAGCAGATGAGACACATGGGATACATTTATATACGGGTTGCAGGTGAGATACATGGGCTACATTTGTACATGGGTTGCAGGTGAGACACATACCAATCTATAACGTGTTAACACATTTATGCACCAAACCAGTAGTTGTTTTAAGTGATTTTCTGGTGACTTGACATCAGATGTTGTGGATTAAATAAAATGAAGACTTTTATTGTCTCAAGTCATCTCATAGATGAATTTCACAATCGCCAATAGTCAGAGGTAACACAGACTATTGCATTATCTAGCTGATCAAAAGTGAGGCTTAGGGTGTATGCCTCATGTATGTGTACTAAAGGACAAATGGTGAACTATTATAGCTGAACAGCTGAGTTAGCTCTATTATTAGACATTAATGGTCCAAGTTTGAGAGAGGGCCTTTACAATTAAATGAAAAATAAAAATAATAAAAAAGGTTGTGAGGATGAATACAGTCTAATAGCTATATCTCCAAGGTCAACAACTGTAGTGTAAAATGCATCATCAAAACAAACAAGCCAGCTGGCTTTTACAAAATTAAATTATCTGTAATGACCTTTCAAGGTTGAAAATTACATTAGATAATCACCATAAATTATTTCCTCAGTGTAATTTTAATTAGCCATTTGACTTGTTACTAGTGGGGAGGTGAGAAAACAGTTAAAGAAATATCAATGTTATTTGCTGCGAGAAACAGATTATTTTAAAATCAATTCTTTAAAGAAGAATATATATCAACTTCTAAGTGTAGAATATAGAAGGAATAAAAAAAAAAACATTGTTTGAAAGGAAAAATGATCACCTCAAGAAAACATGAGGAATACATAGCGACCATTGTCTTTATAAGTGTAAGTATGGACCTGGGTTTGGATGCACTCTCCCCCTTGATTGGCTGTTGTACAGTGTAATCATATGCATATTAATAAATGAAGTTAAATATATGGTGTATATGTTAGCTACATATCTTTAATTTAAATTAAATCTTGTTCAGAAGAGTAATAAATAAATGAACACACTACATGAGACAATGACCACCTGGGGGGTGGGCAATGCTCGGCATATATAGAACAAGTTTGTTGACAAATACATTTATTAAAACAAGAAGAAATAGGAACAAATAAAATGTATTAAATTAATTATCATTTGAAGTTTAATGCAGTCAAATATACGAGAGCAATATATAATGTTTTGCCTTGATCTTTGCATCACATTGCTGTGAGGCAGTGACTTTACACCTTTAGCCATGTTCTCAATACATTTCTAGTGCGGGAGACAAAGTCAAGGATGTTCCGATTGGAGCTTGTGAAAAGGATCTATATGGGGAGATTAGTGGCTTGTCAGCTATGTTCAAAGTTTATTGTGTGCACCCGAGGTCGACAAGATAACATAATTGTTGTATTCCTCCGTCTAATGAGAACACTAAACAATTATTAAAAAGTAAAATCCATCATTCTTCTGAATTACACTTAGCATCTTTATTTTACTTCCTCTTGTTTCTTTTCATATGTTAGTTCATTCATATATTTTGTAATTGTCCTATTTGTTTCTTTTCTTATACATTGATTTATTAATTCATTCAATCATTCATTCTCATTCTTACTCTCTCTCTATCTCTTTCTCTCTCTCTCTCTCATCTCCAATGTCTGTTTGTTCATTCCTTTTTTAAATTCATATTAATTTAAAGGATCACTGGTGAAATTGCAGATATAATTAAGTACATCATTAATGAAGAATTAACTAGATCATTAATGACAGTCTAAGTTAAAATAATTCAGAAAAAATCACTTGTCTGTAAAACACTAAGGCAGATGGTGATAATTAAATTAATTCTTCTATCTCTCTCACTCTCAACAATTAAACAATGTTTTTCCTGACCAACCATGTTTTGTTTGCAATTGAGAAAATGATATAGAAGTTCATCTCAAGTTTTTTCTCTTTCGCTAAATGAGAATCACTTTTCACAACTAAAGAACTTATAGATGGCCACAAAATGGCTGGACTAATTCATTCTTTTATTTTTCCTTTAAAGGGAATAATTAAAAATTATTATGCTCTATATGAAGATTAATATTCTGGTGTAATTGATAGTCACTTTACTGAAAAAAAACTTACCTCAATTTACTGAAACTATATAAATGATCATTTTTAAAAGTGATCAAGTATCATTTTGATCACAAAGTTCTCTTCAACTGTATATACCTTTGTGTTTATCTCTTATTTGTTGATTGGAATAATTCATTGCTATATACAGGAAGATGCTGATCTCCATTTTAGAAATATAGAGACATACATACAACTACTGAATGTGTCCGTCATTGTTAGGAGCAAAATTATATAAGCCATTGAAAAAGTTATTTATTTCTAATGCTAGAATTAAAAACGAATATAGTTTCACAGAGATTTCAAGATGCAATTCTTACGATTGGATATTCATGTCATCATTGAAAACACATAATTTCTCATTAATTCTTCAAAACTAAATATATTATAGTTTACAAATATGGTAGAGGCACTGTTCCATCTTGGAAGGCTTAATAGAGTAAATGAAGACTATTGGTATAACTAATAACTAATTTTCTTATACATTCACTACATTTTTTCCATAGAGATGCGCAATATATTGTGCAGCAATAAGATTTGAATAATCAAATTTTTGTATTCAAATAACAATTTCTAAAATTATGTTAAAGCATGTTTGTTCGAGTAGACAAAAATCTGTGATGTCTCGTCATATTTTCATCATCTGACAGATTGAATTTTAAAATATGACCCAAATAAGTATAACTGTTGACATATGCAAGAGCATGACCGTTAAGAAGTGCAGAAGGAGGATATGGTAATTTGAAAGATGTTGACTGAAAAAACATGCATACAGATTTTTGTGTATTATATATGATATCATTCTCAAATGTGTAATGTTCACATATCTTTAATCATTTCCTTAAAACAGCTATAGAAGGATTTATCAATGAAATATCAGTAAAACTAAACCTGTTAAAAAATAAAGCATTTGGTGGCAAATGTAGCCACACATGACATTGACCCAACTTACGATTTAAATTATCTATGTATACCGGTATATTAAATAACATAATATGTAACATAACATAATAATATTGATACCCCAAGGAGCTCATATAATATGGGTTGTACTTGTATATACATTGAACTCCATCTCTAACAGAACTTTTCATGGAATCAACATACAAAAGTTTCCCTACAATTAATGACCAATGGATTGAATCATCACATTGGTATACAGTGCAGACAAGGTGCACAATTGGGTCATCAGGATGGAGAATAAGTTTTTAAAAAAGCAACAACAAAAAAATAATGTGGAATTAGTTATTTATAAGTTTATTTATAGCTGTTATAAATATGGTATAATTCTTGTGTCATAGAATCATGAAGTTTGCAATGTATTTTAACCTTTTTTGTGCCAGATAATTTTCTTGAAAACAAATATAAAACTGATCATGCAGACATATCTCTACATTTTACAGCAGGAAGTAGTCTGTATTGTCTTTTTATGTTTGGTGTCATTTCTGAGGTTTTATATTAAATTTTGATCAGATAACTAACACCTTTACCTGTCACTTCTGTCTGCTAACACCTTTGCAAGCCACTTCTGTCTACAAAAAATCCATCTGGAATCTAAAAGATATTTTTATGTAATCCCCATCACACCCCAGTTCACCTAAAATTGTCCATTCAGTTGTGAAAAATTGAGTTATGAACATAATTATTGACAATCCAACATTTTGATGACTATTTAACATGCATGAATGTGTCTGTAGTTATCACCTGCTATTAGCACAGCATTGTTACAGTGAGAGTTCTTCTGTTTCTGTTACAGATCCATCGACTACCATGCTGAGGCATTGTTGGGGCTCAGATACCAGTACAAAGTTCTTGAGATAGTGGTAATTATGTAGCAATTTTATTACTGCAAGTACAAAACACTATAAATCTCAACACTCATGAATCTGGAAGAATGGAAATTTTGTAAACATGCAAGGTTAGATTTTAGAAGTAGGAAGTAATCTTCACTATCGTTACCACCTCTGCCATATCATCTTATTCATCATTATCAACATCAGCAGCAGCATGATAATCATCAGCGACACCATCCTAACCATTATCATCTTCTGTAAATTAACCAATTAGTAATGTTCTTATCAGTTTTATATATCCATATTATGCCATGACCCTATCTGTTCATTAACTTTGCCTATTCTACATGATAAAATCAGTTCTACAGCACAGTTTACCTCCACAAAACTTTGTGGATAGCTTGCACTTGGGGTAAGGAAGAACTCTATCAATTTCAAAGTCAAAAGGTCAAAAGTCAATGTCACTGCGACTGGAGAAGAAAAATAGTTTCAGCACAATAACTCAAGTTCTCCAACATCTACAATTACCAAACTTTATGGATGACTTGCACCCGAGGTAAGGAAAAATCCTATCAGTTTTGGGGTCAAAAGGTCAAAAGGGTAATGTCACTGCAACTGAAAGAAGAAAAATGGTTTCTGCACAATAACTTGAGTTCTCTACCATACAGTTACCAAACTTTGTGGATGGCTTGCACTTAGGATAAGGTCACTGTGACTGCAATAAGAAAAAAAAATTCATCACAGACCTGGACTAAACTTTGTGGATGGCTTGCTCTTGCAATAAGGAAGAAGCCAATTGTTATGGGGGTCAAAAGATCAAGATCAAGGTCACTGTGACTGAAAGAAGGTAAATGGTTTTGTATAATAACTTTAGTTCTATACCACGAATCTTAACCAAAGTTTGTGGAGGGATTGCACTTAAGGTATGGAAGATGTGTATTGATTTATGGTAAAATGGTCAAAGGCCAAGGTCATTGTAGCTCAAAGAAAAATAGGTTTTGCAGAATAACTTTTATTATAGAGTAAGTTCCTTGACCAAACTTTGTGGATACCTTGCACTTGAGTAATGAAGCAACCTATAGATTCTGGGTCTAGAGGTCAGAGGTCAGGGTCATGATAAGTCTAATAAGAAAATAATGGTTTCTGCACAGTAACTTTAGTTCAAGACCAATTGCCATGATCAAAGGTCCAGGTCATTGGTCAGTAATCTCCCAAGTCAAGCATGCCCTACCAAAGGACTATTAAACATTGGGACAGACATATAATGTGCTGTTCATGGTACTCCTGTTATGTTTTGGTTTAGCAATTAGGGCCAAAAGTTATGGATGATAAGTTTCAGAGCTGGAGATTAAGAACATCTCCCATAGAATTCATTTTCCACTAATAATGTTATGATATGCTCATCACTAATGTTACAATATGTTTAAGCAATAATGTCATGATATATTTAGATATAATTTTACAATATGCTAAGTTATAATGTAATGATATGTTTAACTATAATGTTATGATATGTTTCGATGTTTAAATCATAGCAATTACTACAAGTGATTCATTGATATAATGCTGCCCATGTTTTCAGATGAAGAATTGATTGAGAAAATAAAAAATCAATATCAGACTCAATAAATATAATATTTAAAAATTGCAGTACTTGATAATTGTTGTGCAGTTGAATAATACAATGAGACATTTAGAAACCTTGATGCAAGATTATTAAGAGGAATTTTACAAACCTGAACGATTCTTAAAAGAGTAATCTTTTTATTATTATTATTATTATTATTATTATTATTATCCTTTTGCACATAAGTTCAGACTCAAATCATGAATTTAGATGTGTGTAAAGCAAAACCAGAATGATACAATTTCAGGATCTTGCAAGACAAAAAGTTAGCATTCTCCTGTACAGTTACATGTATGGGTATGTACCTGGAATCATAAAGATGTCACATAGGCAGTGTATATGTGTAATACTCTAATCTGTTTATAAGTAACCTGGAGTGAGGACCAAAAAATTATGAGCAGGATTATTCATACTGGTATATATTAGTTTTCATTATATTGGTCATACACTGTAATTAAGAAGAATTACAAATAATACTATTGTTAGCCTCAACACTGGAGTACTATTAAAGCAATCATTTTGTTTTCATAGAGTTTATTTTAAGTCATATCACTGTGTGAGGGTCTGTAATGTGTTATTCCAGCCCACAGAATCAGCTGTACAAGAAGTGAACCTGGAGGACACGTTCAGAATGGCCCTAATCCTGGTCACCATAGTTCTCAGTCTCTTCTGTATGGCCATTCTCGTCATTTTCTACCTCGTCAGGACCAGGTACGAGTAGCTTACACACATTCTAACACATCTGTGAATAAATCAGTGAATAACTCAAGGATATTTTCTGATTGGTCAAATGTTTAAATTTGCAGCAGTAAAACCACAACAAACTCTCAGAAATGTTGATGCTGCTATGATGTTAGAATGTTAAGTGTAATATCAAGATGTTAAGTATGATGTTGTGATGTTCAGTGTCACATAGTGCCACAGATAAATTATCAACAAATGCATAACAAAGGATCTGAAGGTGTTAGTGTTAGTTTTACTGGCTTCATTTTGACAATAAAACCATTAATATCCTCTTCTACAAGACTGTTATCCCCTTCTAATTGCATTATGTTGCCATTTGATAACTCCATTTAACAGTAGAACCCTGTGTAATAAGGTTACCTTGCCATTTGATAACTCCATGCATTTAAAAGCAGGTCCCCTTGTAATGAAGTTACATTGCCATTTGATACCTCCATGTATTAAACTGCAGGAGCCCTTGTAATAAAATTATGTTGCTATTTGATAGCTCCATGTTTATAACAACAGGACCCCTTTTAATCAGGTTATGTTGCCATTTGATAGCTCCGTGTATTTAACAACATGATCCCTTGTAAAGAGGATATGTTGCCATTTGATAGCTCCATATATTTAACAGCAGGACCCCTTGTAATCAAGTTATGTAGACATTTGATAGCTCCAGGTATTTAACAGGAGGACCCCAGGTAATGAGGAAATGTTGCCATTTGATAGCTCCATGTATTTAACAACAGGACCCCTGGTTAGGAGGTTATGTTGCCATTTGATAGCTCCATATATTTAACACCAGGACCCTTGTAATGAGGTTACATTGCCATTTGATAGCTCCATGTATTTAACAGCAGGACCACTTTTAATGAGGGTATGTTGCCATTTGATAGCTCCATTTATTTTAACAACAGGACACCTTGTAATAAGGATATGTTGCCATTTGATAGCTCCATGTATTTAACAGCAGGACTCCTTGTAATCAAGTTATATTGCCATTTGATACCTCCATGTATTAAACAGCAGGACCCCTTGTAATCAAGTTATGTTGCCATTTGATAGCTCCATATATTTAACAACAGGACCCCTTGTAATGAGGTTACATTGCCATTTAATAACTCCATGCATTTAACAGCAGGGCCCCTTGTAATAAGGATATGTTGCCATTTGATAGCTCCATGTATTTAACAGCAGGACTCCTTGTAATCAAGTTATGTTGCCATTTGATACCTCCATGTATGAAACAGCAGGACCCCTTGTAATCAAGTTATGTTGACATTTGATAGTTCCATGTATTTAACAGGAGGACCCCTGGTAATGAGGTTACATTGCCATTTGATAGCTCCATTTATTTAACAGCAGTGCCTCTTGTAATGAGGTTACATTGCCATTTGATAGCTCCATTTATTTAACAGCAGGACCTCTTGTAATGAGGTTATGGTAGCTCCATGTATTTAATATCAGGATTCCTTGTAATGATGTTACATTGCCATTTGATAGCTCCATGTATTTAACGACAGGATCCCTTGTAAAGAGGATACATTGCCATTTAATAACTCTATGCATTTAACAGTAGGACCCCTTGTAATCAAGTTATGTTGACATTTGATAGTTCCATGTATTTAACAGGAGGACCCCTGGTAATGAGGTTATGTTGCCATTTGATAGCTCCATGTATTTAACAGCAGGACCCCTAGTTAGGAGGTTACATTGCCATTTGATAGCTCCATTTATTTAACAGCAGGACCCCTTGTAATGAGGTTATGTTGCCATTTGATAGCTCCATGTATTTGACAGCAGGACCTCTTGTAATGAGGTTACATTGCCATTTGATAACTCCATGCATTTAACAGCAGGACCCCTTGTAATCAAGTTATGTTGCCATTTGATAGTTCCATGTATATAACAACAGGACCCCTTGTGATGAGGTTATGTTGACATTTGATAGTTCCATGTATTTAACAGGAGGATCCTTGGTAACGAGGATATGTTGCCATTTGATAGCTCCATGTATTTAGCCGCATGACCCCTAGTTAGAAGGTTATGTTCCCATTTGATAGCTCCATGTATTTAACAGTAACACCCCTTGTAATCAGGATATATTGCCATTTGATAGCTCAAATGGCAACATATCTTTATTACAAGGGGTCCTGCTGTTAAATACATGGTGCTGTCAAATTGGATATATATCTTCATTACAAAGGATCCTGCTGTTAAATACATGGAGCTATCCAATGGCAATGTATCCCCATTACAATATGGCACTATCAAATGGCAATGTAATCTCATTACAAGGAGTCCTGGTGTTAAATACATGGAGGTATCAAATGGCAACATAACCTCATTACCAGGGGTCCTGCTGTTAAATACATGGAGCTATCAAATGGCAATGTATCCTGATTACAAGGGGTGTTACTGTTAAATACATGGAGCTATCAAATGGCAACATAACCTCCTAACCAGGGGTCCTGCTGTTATATACATGGAGCTATCAAATGGCAACATAACTTGATTACACATATGGATTATGGATTATTGTTTTGGGAAGGGAGTCCTCTTGTCTCCTCAGATGGATTATTTTTCATGCAAAGGAAGTCTTCTCATCTTCACAGATGGATTATTTTTTGTGGGAAGAGAGTCTCCTTATCTTCGCAGAGGGATTATTAGCTCATGTTGGTCTTAAATGAAAATGGTGCTACTCAGATATCCAATATGGCCACCACAGTGGCTATCTTGAAAATCTTGTTATCGGTAATCTTCTTGAATCGATGGTCATATCAACATGGGGTTTTCACTAAAAGACTTTTTATGATGTCTAGTTGATCCTAAATGAAAATGGTGCTGATATGATGTCCAATATGGCCACCACAGTGGCTATCTTGAAATTTTTTTTATTGCTACTCCTCCTGAATGAAAGTCATATAGACATATGGTTTAAACCAGAAGACTTATGATGTCTAGTTGGTCCTAAGTGAAAAAGGTGCCACTTTGACATTCAATCTGCCAATGGTGTCAATCTGACCTCCGATATGGCCACAAAAGTAGCCATCTTGAAAATCTTTGTTATCATTACTCCTAGATGGATATTCATATCAACATTGAGTTTTCACCAAAAGACTTCTTGTGATGGCTACTTAGTCCTAAATGAAAATGGTGCTGATCTGGCATCCAATAATGTCACCATGGCTGCTATCTTGAAAATCTTGTTATTGCTTACAAATATCGCAGATGGTTTCAACACTCAGAAGTTAAAAACCAGATATGGTCTTATCTTGAATTCCTGGACATTATTTTTGGGCAGTAGAGCATCAGTCCTTTCGAGGGACTCTTGTTTTTTGTGGATAGGTTGTTCTCTTGTCTTCATAAATAGATTATTGTTCCTGGGAAGGGAGTTCCCTTGTCTTTTCAGGTGGATTGTTGTTCGTGCAAAAGTAATCCTTTTGTTTTCGCAGATGGATTATTGTTAAGTCCCCTTGTCTTCACAGATCGATCATTGTTCTTGGGAAGGGAGTCTTCTTGTCATCACAGATGCTGAGATGACAACCATTCCTAATTTTGTAGAAAAACAAACTTTTATGTGAAAATTTCACATTTTGAATGATATTGGCGAACAAATTCCTGAATGTACAGATTGTATGGGATACAATTTTGAATACCGGTAGTTCTTTTTCTTTGTGGACACAGGGAGAATAGTATTTTAGCACGAGTAACTTAGACCAGTACATAGATTATAGTTTCTTGATGTAAGAAACAGTATGTAGAGAATGGAAATCAGTTTAATATAGAGAATAAATGGGTGGAAATTGGTGGCAGAGATGAAGAAAAAAGAAAGATGCATATAATTCCTGAGGAAAACTAATGTTTATAGTTACTGTTTTGCAAAATGTTGAAGAAATTCAGTGTACTGGAATTAGAGGAATGGGTACCTATTTATTCTCATTGACCTTACTGGTAATTGTTACTGTGCATAAAGGCTCATATGAATTTGCAATATGCTGGTATAGAAGTTTGCTAATTTAAAGAATGTTTTATCCATTCAGGATGTGATGCCTAGATTCCTAAAATTTAATGCCTGTATTCTTGATAAGCATGCTCGTGGGTTGGCATCTCTGTAGATGGATTATTTGTTCTTGGGAAGGGAGCCATCTTGTCTTCACAGATGGATTATTGTTCATAGGAAGAGAGTCCCCATGTCTTCACAGACAGACTATTGTTCATGGTAAGGAAGTCCCATTGTCTTCACAGATGAATTATTTTTGTGTGAAAGGAGTCATTTGTCTGCATAGGTGGTAGGTGGATTATTGTTTCATAAGAAGAGAATCACCTTGTCTTCACAGATTGATTATTGTTCATAAGAAGGGGAATCACCTTGTATTCACAGATTGATTATTGTTGATAAGAAGGGAGTCACCTTGTCTTCACAGATTGATTATTGTTGACTGGGTCTTTAGATTCTTCGCAACCACAAAATCTACAAACACTGGTTAATAATGACACTGTTTATGAATAATAGCATTTGTACTGTTGGTCATTGTGGGCTTGGATGAAGTATATAGGAAAAGCCGACATTACAGACACTGCAATTTATTTATTATATACCCCCATTTATTAAATAATAAATTGTATATAAATTGTTTTTTTACAAAATTAAAGTGAATAGCCAATATGTTTGAAAAGAAATTTTGTTCTAATTATCGTGAATAAATACATAGTATGACATGACATGATATTACATACTTTTGCATTATGATAGACCTACTGTGATGTAATATTATGGAGCAACAAACTTATGGGTCCTACATATGTACCGTATATACTCGCGTAATCCGGGTTCAAATGTAAACAACATAGACCCTGATCTGCCGTCGCATAATGCGCCGTCAGACCAGGGTATCTGTTGTTTGTTCTATTGATTACTCCTTACAAACTGCATAGACCCAGATCTGCCGGCGCATTATGTGATGGCAGATCTGGGTCTATGCAGTTTGCAGTTGGTATAGGATTATATATGAGTATATACGGTATGTTCTTAACAGCACCCAATAAGTGCTTGACAACATCCAATAAGTGTAATACTTACTGGATTACAGTCACACTTAGTGCATTTTCATGGGAAGTTACAAGCTGGGTTTATAATGATACAATGTATAACATTCCTGTGGTCACCTCTTACAGAGCAAAGTGATTCAATTATTTTGAATGATAATAATTTATACATTTATTTTTCACTACAAAATATTTTCAGCCAGGTAATTCCAGTTATGATTTTTTTTTATCCGGATAATCTGAGAATCTGAGTAAAGAGGTTGCAAGCCATTATCATGATTTATATGGCAATCTTTTTATTTATCACTAAAAGAAAAACAGTCGCACTGCAAGTAAAAGCCAATGTGGTATGTTTGAATCTTATCGTACATTATTTATTTACTGAGCACATTATTAATATGTTTTTTATTTTCTCCTCTTTTTTGCATCATTAGGTATCAGAGAAAACTGAAGGCTGCCACTGCCATGTCTTATAGTGAGTAATTTAATAATTTTGTGAGATAATAATTTTAAGTTATTGCTTTACTTCAAACACTACTATGTATGTATTGTATCTTTCACATTTCTTTTGCAAATTAAACAAGAAATCTAAACATCATTTTCTCTGTACATGTCTGACATGCAGCTGAGTGTTTCATATAAAGGGCATGTTTAGACATCAACCAACAGATCTAGCTAGCTGGAAAAATCACCATCAGCCATTTATCGGCTATATAATTAACATTGACTAAAATGGTAATCCATAACTATGTTAAGTATTTTGAACATTTTGCCATACTATTTTCATCTTTATTAACATGCAATGATACTATTTTAGCTTTATTTAGTAGTAGTATCAAGCATCTCCATCACTTGAGAACTGTATATACTTGCGTATAATGCGATACCAACTGCAATCTGCATAGACCCAGATCTGCCATCGCACAATGCGCCAGCAGATCTGGGTCTATGCAGTTTGTAAGGAATAATCAGTAGAACAAACAAGATAGACCCTGATCTGCCAGCGCATTATGCAACGGCAGATCAGGGTCTATGTTGTTTGCATTTGGACCTGGATTATACGCGAGTGTATACAGTACATGTTTAGGTAGAAATTTAAGTGTGGATCATTTCTCTAACTAGCATGATAAGAGCATTATTTGTAGAGCGTTGTAGTTATTAAATCAAACATTTATCCTAATGGCTGATGTATAACACACACACACACACACACAACTTCAAACATTGTTAATCCTGATGAGCTTTCACATGGTATACTGGTAGATCAAGGTCTACAGTCATAATTTTAGGCAAAAAGTGCTGACTCAGATCTGCTGGTACATTATGCATCTGTAGATTTGACCTTTTGCTGTTTTCAGTTTTGTATGCATTATACATTGATGGATATTTTAAGAAGTGACAACATTTTGTTTAAAATGGTAATTGGAATAAAATGGTAGAATTTGCTTCATCTTTTCAGTTATATAAATAAAGAAAAGAAATTTAATGACATCTAGGATTTACAAGCATGACTATCTTTAAGTAGAAATAGTTTTGTCTTGTCATTCATTTTCTTTCATAGATGCATGTTTTTTTATATAATCGTTGAGTAGTTCTCAAGTATATGAAAATGTAAATATGTTGTTTTTCATTTTAATTTCCTTGGACAACAGTTAACAAAGGCACAGGTATGGTTGTAAATGTTTGTCATTATTGCATGATTCATGTCCCTACTTTCATGTACAAACTAGTCCTATCACTGCTTTTTCTGATACACACTATTTGGTATGAATGTATGTATAGGGTTTAATGGCACATCAACACAATCCTGGTTATATAGTGCTGATGAAAAGCTAGGTAACAAATATGAGAAAGACAAATATTACTAAATCTCAAGGAAGTCCCCCTCCTCCAGTCAGAAGTAAATATTCACTAAGAGACAAAAGGTAAAAGGTAAGGTGTTGCAGAAGCTCTAAAAAAAGTCATACAAAATGAAGATAAAGGCAGAAAAGGTAAAATCTTTAAAATACAATGTCAAAATCTTTTCTACATAAACTGCACTTTTCCATGACTATCACAATTGGATATCATCATGGAACTCATCTTACAGCAAACCAATTGCCTCCATCTTTTGACATGTGGAAGGGTGCATTGAGCAATATTCTTCATCCATGAGCCCACAGGTGGCACACCATATGGGTAATGCAGAAGGGTGCATTGAGCAGTATTCTTCATCCCTGAACCCATAATGCAGAAGAGTACACGGAGCAGTATTCTTCATCCCCGAGTCCAGGGGGGGGGGGTACACCATATGGATAATGCAGAAGGGCACATTGATCAGTATTCTTCATCCCTGAGCCCACAGGGGCACACCATATGGATAATTCAGAAGGGTGCATTGAGCAGTATTCATCATCCCTGACCCCAAATTTGGCACACCATATTGACAATGCAGAATAGTGCATTGAGCAGAATTCATCATCCCTGAGCCCACAAGGGGGGACACCATATGGATATTGCAGAAGGGTGCATTGAGCAGTATTCTTTATCCCTAAGCCCACGGAGGGTACACCATATGGATAATGCAGAAGGGCACATTGAGCAGTATTCTTTATCCCTGAGCCCACAGGGGCACACCATATGGCTAATGCTGAAGGGTGCATTGAGCAGTATTCTTCATCCCTGAGCCCACAGGTGGCAAAGTGCATAATAACAATGCAGAATAGTGCATTGAGCAGTATTCATCATCACTGAGTCCACAGGCGGTACACCATATGGATAATGCAGAAGGGTGCATTGAGCAGTATTCTTCATTCCTGAGCCCACAGAGAGTATATCATATGGATAATGCAGAAGGATGCATTGAGCAGTATTCTTCATTCCTGAGCCCACAGGTGGAACACCATATGGATAATGCAGAATAGCATATTGAGCAGTATTCTTCATCCCTGAACCCACTAGGGGAATACCATATGGATAATGCAGAAGGACACATTAAGCATATTTTTATCCCCAAACCCACAGGTGGCACACCATTCGGATAATAAAGAGAGCAATACTAGTGGCACTGGAAGGACATCTGGAGATGCAAACCCCACCTCCTTGCACACATTTCATAACCAACTGAGAAAACTTGCATGCTGTATTCTACACACCACAATGGTTTAAAAGATTGCTTTTCTAGGGGGAGGCAACTCTGTCATTATTATTATTATTATTATTATTATTATTATTATTGCAAAATTGCAGCAGTTGTTGACTTAACAAACAAATTCCAAAATCTAATTATTAAAGCTATATTGTCAACACACACAGACAAGATTTATTGAAATATCTTCTTGCCTTTGCAGTAAGTGGATTGAGTAATCAAACAAGTCACTAGCTGTTTCATGTCACAGATACTGATCAATTCAGGATTCTTTTGGAATGAAATAGTATGGATTTATATTGATCAGTTGTTAATATTTTGTATGGAATAGGTTCTTTGTATTGCTCTAACATTGTTTGCAAAAGATAAGTGTGTACCTTGTTGTGCTGGTATGTGCACACTATATATGCCATAATATCACAATTTAAAATTTTCAACAGAATCTGTACATCAGCAGTGAATTAAATTAATTCACCAGATGTACTGATAAATAATGTGGTTTTTGCTGTTTTGGATAAGCTGTTTGAAAAATTGCAACACAGACAAACCTTGCTTGTGTATCATTGTTTTTGAAGGTTATTTACATTTGTTTGACAAATATTCAGCTGTCCTGGTTTCAGTAAAATTCTCAAAATTTCTTCTCAAATCAAGATTTTAGATTATCTTGCTTATGACACTTCAGACAATATCAATATTTTTGTCAGAGGTAGAGATAGTGGAAAGGATACAAATCACTTTTTTGTTTTAAAATTTAACACAAAACCTTGTTATTATTGAGCAAAGAGTTGATGAATTCCTCAGATTTGAGGAAATCCTCTAACTTTCCTCAGAGATAAGGTGTGACTCCTTAAATGAAAATTCCAGACTCTATGACTGCATTGTATTCCCCAATGCATGCTGAATATACTGTGAAAAAGAAATAATGTTACTAACCAAGAAATAAGAAAGATATTAAAAAAATCTTGATTTTAGGAAGACATTTTGAGATGTATAGTGAAACTGGGGCCTAGTCCTGGTTTCAAGAAACATCTTTCTTTTGTACTCTACTCATATTTTCAACAGATTTTATCCAGAAAGTAGCAATAAAACCCATGATCTCCAGTTTTTTGGGAAACAACATTTATTTGACTGTAATGCAAATAAAGAACCTTCTCAAGGGATGTTTCCATGAAATTTGGTCCATTCAATTTACATTGACGTAGGTACAAATGAAAAAACATAAACTTGTATGTGTATCATTGTATGTAGAGTATGTATGCCTACATTTATTTAAATGAGATGGTTATTGTCATCCTGTACATGTCAAGTTTGATGGTTAATGTCATCCTGTTCATCTCAGCTTTGATGGTTATTGTTATCTTGTACATCTCAGTGTTAATGGTGATTGCTATCCTGAATATCTCAACTTTGATGGTCATTGCTATCCTGAATATCTCAATTTTGAAGGTTAATGTTATCCTGTACATCTCAACTTTGATGGTTATTGTTATCCTGTACATCTCAACTTTGATGGTTATTGTTATCCTGTACATCTCAGAATTAATGGTCATTGCTATCTTGAATGTCACAACTTTGATGGTTATTGTTATCCTGTATGTTCCAACATTGATGGTCATTGCTATCCTGAATATCTCAACTTTGATGGTTAATATTATCCTGTACATCTCAGCTTTGATGGTTATTGTTATCCTGTACATATCAACTTTTATGGTTTTTGTTATCCTGAAGTGCTCAACTACAGTTTTCATGTCATATCCATAAAGTACAAAAAATTGCATTTATCATTTTCTTCTTTTAGGTGGGTGTTATGCTTTTACCACAAAAGTAGGCAACCTAGGCCTATATCTTATGTTTAACTTATGTGGATTAATTTGCTTAAATTCATTTATTACTGTTCATGCTCAATATCTGGCTTTCTTTTATTTATGTTCATTAAATTTCAAAGGATGTTTACCAAACATCAGAGTTCAAAGTCACTCAACCCTGAATTTTAATTTCTGCAGGACAGCTTGTGTTTTATTATGGTTGCTGAAGATTGCTTAATGTTTTGTTGACCCAGCTATGTAATTGTTGACTACCGTCTGATATTGCTTAGCCCTTGAGCAATGTCAGACAAAGGTATGTAATTGTTGATTACAGTGTGATATTGCTTAGCCCTAGGGCAGGGCAGTATCTGACAAGGCTATGTTGTTGTCTAAATTTGCTTAGCCCTTGGGCAATGTCTTACCTAACTATGTATTTATTGATTACAGTCTGATATTCATTAAACCTTGGGCAGTGTCTGCCCTAGCTATATAATTGTTGATTACAGTTTGATATTGCTTAGCCCTTTGTCTATATTGGACCTAGCTATGTGATTGTTGATTACAGTGTGATATTGCTTGGCCCTTGGGTATTGTCTGAAATATAGTCATGTTTGTGCTGAGGTGCTGTTTAACACTAATACATAAATACATTCTTACTCAAGCCAAATATTAAAAAGAGGGGATATCTTGTGAGCTAGTGCTTACTAACAACTCGTTTCACTCGGAATCTTTGCCTAATTTTTGTAATATCCACATTATTGGGAATTGAGACGTAGCATTCAGTTTTGCAACACTTAAAAATTGCATATATTTCCTAAACCCCTTGATGGATTTTCTTCATACTTTGGACCAATCATTATGAAGCTAAGACCATTCACTGACATGCATCCTTGCCCGATGACCATACTGTAAGGGTCATTGAAAATTTGTGTTAAGGTTTTGGGTAAAGTTTTCATTTGCTTACATTTCCCAAACCCCTTGATGGATTTTCTTCATACATGTACTTGGCATGAATCATTTTGAAACTTAAGACAATTCATTCCATGACATGCATACTTACCCCTTTTACCTTGTAGTCATGATCATAGTCATAGAAATATGCATTAAGGTTTTGGTTTAAAAAAAATTCATTTGCTTATATTTCCGAAACCCCTTAATGGATTTAGTTCGTACTTGGCATAAATCATTATGATGCTAAGAGAATGTATTTGTTGACATACATGTATACCCATTTGAAAGTCATAGAAAATTTGTGTTAAGGTTTTAGTTAATTTTTTTCCATTTCCTTATATTTTCTAAAACTATTGATGGATTTTCTTGGGATGAATCATTGTGAACCTATTCATTCTGCAACATGAGCTCTTGCCTCTTTGATCTTGGGTTCAAGGTCACAGTCATAGAAAATTGCTTTAAGGTCTGGATTAGAGTTTTTTTTATTTCCTTATATTTCCTAAAGCCTTGATGGATTTTGTTTTTACATTGGATGAACTATTTTGATGCTAAGACAATCCATTCTGCGACGTGCTTGATTAGCCATTTTACATTGGTGTCAAAGTCACATTTTATGGCAATGTCATGGGCTTGATGTGCAGGCCCTGGTCTTCTTGTCAGGGTGTGCATCCCCTACATTGCTTCAGGGAACCAGTACATGGTTCAAGCAGATCTAGTAATTAATTTAGGGATGCACAAAAATAAGGGATACATATTATGTCAGTGGTTATTTTCATAAAGTTTTCTCATGTTTCATTCCACTGTCAGCACTGATTTAATTGAAAATCAGGTTATCTATGATTAAGACTTAAAATGAGCATGGAGACTGTTTGAGATATTGAACAAAAATGAAAGCTCATGTAGTACTTTTGGGGTGTTTTCACTGTACAATTAATTCATGCCCAGCACTTCATAGTCAAAAGAATGGTTTTTATCAGTACAATGGTACATGTTGAAAGCAAGCTCCCAGATATCCGTCAAATTGTTTCCTTAAAACAGAATTTTATCAACATAGAAAAACATGCATGATTGTTGCATCTTTAATTAGTATTAAAGTACCTTGTATAGCTATTATATCTTAGTATTTACTAACCATTCTTTGCTATAAACATGTATAGTATGTTTGAGTTTCTCTATAATCATCAATAATAATAATAATAAGTCTTAATTTTTTTTTGGTAACTCAGTAACATGTATACAACAGTTCTCCCCCGAGGCCCTCTACTAACTAACTAGTAAATACTAATAGACACCCATATACCTGAACAATCAAATATATTCAGTTTAACATAAAGGCATTTGCAAGGATAAACAGACATGCTAAACACACATACATACAGTAACTTACACATGTACATATGCATACATACATGTATATGCATACATACATGTGAAAACATGCACACATACATGAAATTAATAAGAGAATATCATGTTAATGGGGAAGACTGTATGCATACCAGAATTCTTGTGTTGATGTAGATTTTATATTTGATGAGAGGAGATTCCAGATCATTGCACTGAGTATTGAATACTTCATTTGAATATGTCTCTTCATGGCTTTGGAATTTGGAGATGAAGATTATAATCATCATTTTCACATAAAATAATATCTTCAAGATAATCAAGAGCTGTTTCCATGGACACATTTGTATACAAGGGTTGCCTTTAAGTATTCCATTTTGTCTTGGATTTTCTTCCAGTAAATTTGGGGGAAAGATTATTAGAAGGGTTATCAAATGAAGCATCAAGAAATATCCATGCAGCTCTCTTTTGTAGTTTCTAGTCTCTGTTTAACTGTGACTTTGAACAAGAACCCATGCCATGGCATGGTAGTTGAAAATAGGCAAAATTTAGGAATTAAAAAACAGCACTCTGGTGTCATGAAGCAAATACTTTTCAGTACTGACAAGCAGTTAAAGTTTTGAATTCAGATAGCTTGATTGTTGTTTTTGCTTTTAGCTCTACTGGTCATGTAACAGAAAAGCTTATGAGATAACCTGTTGTGTATTTATCCATCTTCTGACATCCATTGTCTGACCGTCTGGCTGTTAGCACCAGTTTGTTATTGTTAACTCCTCCTAAACTACTTGGAGGCTTGCCATGAAACTTTACACACACATTCATCCCATGGTCTCATTGGTCCTAAATGAAACTGGTGTTGCTTAGCTGTCCAGTATGGTCACCACAGTGGCCATTTTGAAGATCTTGTTATTGCTGCTACTCCTGAATGGAAAGTCATATCGACATGGGATTTTCACCAAGACTTTTTATCATGTCTAGTTAGTCCTAAATGAAAATGGTGCTGCTCAGACATCCAAATGATCAACACAGTAGCCATCTTGAAAATTTGTGATATTGCTACTCGTCCTAAATGGAAGGTGATATCAACATGGGGTTTTCAATTAGAGACTTCTTGAAAATCTTCACTACTCTTCCTGAATGGAAAGTCATATCAGCATTGAGTTTTCACCTGAAGACTTCTTATGATGTCTAGCTGGTCCTAAATTAAAATGTTGCCAATCTGACATTCGGTATGGCCATCATGGCAGTCATCTTGAAAATCTTGTTATAGCTACTTCTTCTGAACGGACAGACTTCTTATCATGTTAGTTGGTCCAAATGAAAATGATGTGGATCTGACCTCCAATATGGCTGCCACATTGGCCATCTTGAATTTTTTTATTTTACTTATCCTCCTAGATGTATGGTCATATCGACATGAGTTGTCACTGAAAGACTTCTTGTGAGATCTGGTTGGACCTGGATGAAAATGGTGCTGATATGAAATCCAATATGACTGCTATCTTCAAAATCTTTTTATCACTACTCCTCCTCAACAGAAAGTCATACCGACATCGAAGATTCTTTATGATATCTAGTTGGTTTTAAATGAAAATGGTGTCGATCGGACCACCAATATGGCCGCAGTGGTGGCCATTTTACAAATCTTCTTATTGCTGCTCCACCAGCAGTGAGGGAAGTGGAGATGAACAGAGTAAGTTATTGGGAGCCAGCCACATACAATCCTCCAGCCCCCCTTTGCAACCCCTCAAAATGGCCAACAAACAACCAGACATCAATTTTTAAAAAGTCCTTTAAAAATGGCTACCAGTGGTAAAACAAAAACCATGCATGTTCGGAAAAAAAGCTTATCTTGTGGGTAACCTCTCTATAGATATAAGAGACAATTTCAGTGATGCAGCAGAGCGCATCTTTTTCTAATACAAGCCATTTTTTTCTGTTGGTGAGACTAGTAATAGAGGGCTCTACATACTCCAAAGGAAAGGTTATGACTGAAGGCATTTCACCATATACCATGACAGTGTAGTAACAAGCCCATGACCCCTGAGGGCAGTACTTTCAGCTGTTGTTGTTCAGACAGTGAAAGTGCAGTTAATCCTAGCTGCTCGTTGGGTGGCTTAGGATGGCTGGCTCAACTCCCAGTAACTTGCGTAATTTACTCTGTTCTCCTCCCCACCCCACCCCTGCTGCTCCTCTTAGATGGATTGTCATAATCAACATCAACATGGAGTTGTCACAAAAGACTTTTTATGATGTCTAGTTGGTTCTAAATGAAAATGGTGCTGATCTGGCTACCATGGTAGCCATCTTGAAAATGTTATCACTACTACTCTGAATGGATGGTCATATTCACATGGGGTTTTCACCAAATGATTTCAAATGATGTCTGGTTTGTCCTAAATGAAAAGGGTACTGATCTTATATCCAATATGGCTGCCAAAGTGGATAATTTGACAGTCTTGTTATTGCTCAAAAATATAAGGTGGTTTCAACATTCAGCAGTTAAAAAGAAGAAATGGTGGAAATTCTTTTTGGCCAGTGTCAGTCCCTTCGAGGGACTCTTATTTAATGACTTGCATGTATTACATGTTTCTGAAACTAGGTATATAACTGCTTATTGCTTATTAGCCGTTTCTCTGCTTCCTTTGACAGGTTCTGATTCAGACCTTAGGAAGCTGGAAATGCCAGGAACCAATCTACATGCTTATGAAAAGTAAGTATACTACAGAATCCCAAGGACACATATTAAGTTCTGTAGCATTTTTATATGCATATTGATTGTGTGATTTTAATTCATCACATATACAGGAGTTAATAACCAATGATACATTACTAATATACTATAGTGTGTTCATGATGTCAGTGTACATTGTTTATGTTTTTGTTTTGGATTTTAGTTCATTGCAACCCTATGGGTGAGCAGGTTCAGGGCATGCAAACCATCTGATAGTGTTCCATGGAGGGCAAGACCTTAGCTTGACACTATAAGGGTCAACAATAAACAGTCTCGTACATTGATATTTTGGATGCACTCTAATGCTATATAGTACTAATACAGTGGTCCCCCCCCCCAAATCTTTTGAGGGGCCCCCTTTATCTTGAGAGAGGCCATCCGCTGAACCTGAGGCCACCTCGCCTGACACCAAAATAGTATATGTGTACCATTTTGTCCCTGTCAAAATAAGCCATCCCCTGAATCTGAGGCCCCCTCATCTGACACCAAATAGTATATGTGTACCATTTTGTACCCGGCAAGAGAGGCCATCCCGTGAATCTGAGGCCACCTCACCTGACACCAAAATAGTATATGTGTACCATTTTGTACCCATCAAGAGAAATCATCCCCTGAATCTGAGGCCACCTCACCAGACACTAAAATAGTATATGTGTACCAATTTGTCCCTGTCAAGAAAATCCACTCCCATTTAAAAGGCAAGCTTTATCAGTGCAGAATTGTTGACCTCAAAAGAGGAGAATTATTTTATTGCTTCTATAAAATGTTATATTCCACCACTAAATATTTGAACTAAGACACAATTACAATTACAATTGAATCAAGAATCACATTAGGGAAAAATTACTAACAGTATGTACAAAAAAAAGCACAAATTCTGATCACTTTGACTATGTCATAATTTAACTTGAAAGATAGACACCATGAGAGAGAAAAACACAAACATTATATAACAATTTAACACAAAAATATGTTTTTTGCATCATTAACAAACCAAAATAAAAATGAATAATACAGTATGGAAATTTTAGACTCTCAGATAAGGTCTTAATTGACCTGAAAACATGTTCTCTTTAGTAAATTTATGCAAAGTGGATTATCTCCATACATGACAATATGTCACTTCAAATGAATGCGATTAAAAATTGACTTTGAGACAGTCAAACTGATCTGCTGATTGTTTATTCAGCAATCAGGTATATATATGAAATGTGTTTTGTAATAACAAAGTGCTCTAATGTGTACCATTTGCTCAATGGAATAGTGAATAGTATTTGTGATCAACAATAAAAAATGCAGTAAAAACCTTTTTTGATTTATGAAATGACTAATGTTTAAATCAGACACAGTAATTGATTTCACATTAATGTATCTATTCAGTATGGAAACAGTGTCAAACAGTATAGTACTTTTTTGATCCATACATTATATTTGACTTTTTTAAAAATAAACAGTGTCTAACATTATTCAATGATAGGTGCGATTTTAAAAGGTGCAAACTGTGCCTGACATTTAATTTTCTTCATCTTTATTGCAAATTTTGTTGGATTGCATAAAGTTTTAGTGAGGATTATTACAAATGAATATAATATATGCTTTGGGAAGTAAAGAAAGACTCAAACTGTTAGTTTGCATTACAATAGCATCAGAGTCTTGTACATTGGTTCAGAACTTTAAAGTTCATGATATTGTACATGCAAATTAATACTGTATTAATCAATTTCCATTGTTCATTATCTTTCATAAATGTATTACAATATATATTTCTGAGCACTGTAAATACCATTAAAATTAAAACAGACAAATTAGTGAATTTTTAATGTCAGATACAGCTGGGATGAGGGTGGGGGGAGTGTACTTCAGATATCAGCTTAGATAATATTTAGCTGTGACTTTAAATCAATGGTCTAGCTTACCCACAAAAACCACAAAAATTGGTACCCCATGAATTTAAAGTTATTGACAGTAATAACTAGTAATACCTAATTAAAAGTGCTTTTTTTTAAAAATAAAATTTTGTGAATTGTTCCCATCTCTTACTGTTGAGTTTATGTGTAGTAACTAAAGTGCTTTTTTTTTAAATCAAAGCTTGTGAACTGTTCCCATCTCTTATACTGTTGAGTTTATGTGAAACAATAAGTCAGCTAGGTTGCATCAAAAGTGAAATAAATATCTTGCAAAGGCAACTGACCATCTTTAAAAAAGTTTTTGCTTGCTGTCCACTGACCTATCAAAATTGCTATGACTGACTTTTTCCATGATTCCTGATGATTCTATGGACAAAATTAGCAATGTTGAAGATTTACAATTGTTTTGAAAAAATGCAGCAGAAATAAAAACATGTACACAGATACAAACATACATTCTTACCCACTAATAAAACTTCAGAGAATGGGAACAGCAACCCAAAATTGTTTTAAAGCATGATCTCACATCCATCACAGCATTTGTCTAGGGTTGCATTTGATAATATGATTTTAAGAAAATAATAAATTGATGGTAAGTTCACTAAGAGTTTATATTTGAGTGATTGTTTTGAATTATCAACATAAAATATCAATTGATATATGAGGTTTTAAAATCCTCAAGGTAAAGAAAACAAAACAACTACAGATGACTTCAGAAGAATTTCAGTCAGGAAAAATTGCAGCAAAAATAATCTTTCATGAAAGTTGCACTTGTTCCCTCATCCTATTTGCCACTGGTTCATACTAACCAACAAATACTAGGAATCCTGGGTTTTTTTTGTCTTCTTAAGAATACATTTTTGTTGTTTGTCAAAAAATGTAAATTTTGTCTATTCTTAAAATTTATGGAATTGGAATGAGGGTTCTGTTTTCTTCAGAGATTGATTATTGTCCATTGGGCTTTAAAAAATGTGGTTTGTAAGCAAACTTGAAATCCATGAAAATTTGTACTCCACGAATAGTAGTGAATTCACAGGAGATGTAACATGGCAAGATATCAGGCTGAAATATTGATACTTGGTAAACCTCTCATCCAATCCTGGGTACTATATCATTAGTTTCACATACCTTTTACTTATTGCTGCTAATTTAACAGAGTGTACATGGAAGGTGAAGACCAGACAAGATTTTAGCACTGGTAAAATTTCTTTTGGAATGATCAGATGTATTCTTGTTACATTGGTCAATGTGTTGATGTTCATTCGTCAGTATGTTCTTGTTATATTGGTCAGTGTGTTGGTGTTGATTTGTCATTGTGTTCATGTTGCATGTTTTTTTTTTATTAATTCATATTATAAATTATGTTCAGTGCACACAACCCCTTTACCTTCATTTATTATATAGTGTTCATTTCATTACAACTGAAAGAAAAAACCTTGCATTTTTTGTAATTATCTCTGCTTTTTTAAGAAAAGGTGCAAATTTTGTGATGCTGCAACGTGTTATCTCGCACAACTCTATGAAAGATGTTTATGCTAGTAAAACCTGTTTTGGAAGACTATTTTTTATTTTAGTTATTGTTGGAACAAGTTCATGAAGTCACTATCTTTTGGGATATGAAAGATTTTCAGATTTGCATGCAATATTCTGACCACATCCTCATAATTGTAACCTGAATTATTTCAAGACATTTTATAGAACCAAAATATTTCATGTACACGGTAATGCTGCTAAATCAAATGAAGCTATTTTTTTGTAAAAATATTTTAGTTTTCTGTTTTTTAATGTGAAGGTATTTCACTGCATGAACCATGGATTTGACTGGTGTAGTGTGAGGTTTTGTATGTTTGAAGGCATCTGTCATTTCAAGTTGTCAATAATAAAAGGAAGTTAATCATTACATTTTATCACATTTTTTTCTCTTAGACTTTGTTAAATAAGGATTGTCAGCTTTTCTGTTATAGAAATAATCTGGCTGCTTAGTTGCAGTCTGTAAGGGCACTGCTTCCAAGCCTGTCTGTCCCAGTTGCAATTTTTGGTATTAATTGCTATCTGCACTAATTGAAATCACAAGACATAATATTATGTGAAGAAAGAACCAAGAACAAGCAATATCAAATTTAACTTGAAGAAAGCTGAAATAAGCTTCATTTGTTAATTTATTACGCTTAATTAATGAAACAAACATGAAATGGAAATTGTGTGTGGTACAACATAATGTTTTCTTGGGTCATAGCTACCTTGATTGTTATGTCTGTTAATTTACTTAACATCTCTTAAATTGATTTTTCTCATTTGATATGTTATATTTTCATTATTTTACATATCTTATTGATGACTGGATTTATTTATGCTCTTGTTTTCTAACTAGGTTCAGCAAGTTAACCTGAAATTAAATTCATCCAACTAGATCTCAGATTCATGTGTATATAATCCAGTTTTGAGTGCAATATAATTCAAACAGTAACATTTATTTTATTGTTCAGTCTACCAATTGTAATTTCATCCAATCAGAAGCTGATACTTGAAGGTAGGCCAAGGTTTGATTACCATAGTCACTGGTAGGCAAGACTTTGTGAACTATAGAGAAATAACCATGTAGACTTACACAAGTAATGAGAGCCATTACCACCAAATTTCTTCTAGTACAGCCATTTCTTGTCTACTTTGTTGAAGGGGGGGGGGATTCTTTTGAACCAATTATATTTACCTCAATGCAGAAATAACATGTTTTGTTTCAGGGTGATCTCAAAATACTCGGCTTTAAAACTGGACAATTGTCTACAAAGTTTGAATGTATACATGTTTGGTCCGAAATCTGGTATGGACAGAGCCATACCACCTGTGATGGGCTTGTTAATCTTCCTATCATTATTTGCAATATCGAAAATAGCTAATATTTTAATTTTTAAAAAATGGTGAAATTCCAAATCAAATTACTTTTAGGAATTGCATTTCTTCGGTTTCTTTAGTAATCTTTTCAAAGCAATTTTTTGTGGACAAATTAATGATAGATTTTAATTGGTAAATTTCCAAACACTTATAGTTAAAAAAAGCCAACTGATGGTATTTCTTCTTGAGATTTTCTAGTCAAGACTGTGTTTGAAATGATACATTCCTAAATATTGATTTTCCTGCAAGACATGGGAGTCAATTTTGTGACAACAACATTATTGTTGTTTTTGTTGTTGCTGCTGCTGTTGTCACTGTTGATATTGTTGTCATAGTTGTTGGCATAAATGTCTGCAATAACTATTTGTATTTAGTTACTTTCTCGTAAATAGGTGCTCTAGGGCTGTAAACTGTAAAATTTGTGCATTTAATTATCTTCAATGTTAAAGACCTAATTTTTTAAACAATAATTAGAAATGTGTTTTATTAACCACAAAATAATAGCAATTGATATATGCAGATAAGATTTGCAGATAAAATCTTCCAGCTGTCAAAGCTGTTGGTAGATTTTAGACTTTCTTAATCAACTTTTTTGATCACTCTGTAAATGGAGTAATATTGACATTATCCAGGCTTCAACATTTTAAATTTGATTTCAATTTGTAAGGAAGCAAAAGAGAAATATTTTTTGTTACAGTTGGTACACAGTTTAACCTGCAATGAAATCTAAAAGAAGGCAACACCACCTCCGTCAAGTTCATTTAAATACATGAAATAGATTTGTATTTTAGCAAGGTAATATTTGAATTGGAAATTAATTACACTGTTTGTTGTAGTCAGGATTTTGTTCCTTTGTTCTCAAGAGGTCAGGCAGGAAAAAAGTTTGAATTTTACAGAATTTGAAAATCAGGTGATTTCCAGCCAGATTGTTTAATGGATATTTTGAAAGTAGGAGCTTAGTGATTTAAGTTGTCAGGAACAAATTGGAATTTAAAAAATCCTGAAAAAATTTCTCTCACTTGTGTGAATTTTTGCCAGCTTCAGATACAATTGTATGTTTGGGCTCCCACATGGGCAGATACATTGAAATAATTTAATTTTGTGGGTATCAATATTTGTGATTTTGACAACAGATAAAGAAAAAAAGATTGTTGTTATTTCAATTTGTGGATTGTGGGAAATTCCCAATTGTCTACACAGATGGACTGTTTTTAATTGGATCTTTAAATTTGTGACATATAGCAACCACAAAATCAGAAAAAAATTGATTTCCCTACAAATAACAATGAATTCATAGTAGCAGAATATGATATATAATAACATTCTGTTTATATTACAGCATAAACCCTATCTACATGGAAAAAGTGATGCTGGAGACACAGGATGAACAACTGTAAGTAGTTACTGATTGTCACCATTTATGCCTTCTATATTATGAATATATCCATTCTTAGATTGTTTGAATTACTTTCTGTACAATGCATCATGGGATAATAATATGAAACCAGCAGAATCAAATTGGTGCCATCAGTAAAGAACTTTACATCACAGCTATAAAGCTTATCCCCACCATAATCAGTGTCTGATCATTTTCTCCATAGGCTTTGGCCAATATGTTTGTTTTGGAGACGCTATGTTGGGTCTTAGAGTCACTGATCAAGGTCACTATTACTCTTTAGAGAATATTTATACCTGATAAAAATCTAGCAACATTAGTTTGCAGACTTTCTCTGTTTATTATGTAACAGTTTCTATGTTGCTGGTAAAAATCTTTCACATTTGATTTGAACTTTGGGTATTATCACTTCAGTTGAATATTTATGCTACCAATGAATCTGAAGCTGAATTGTGAAGTGAATCCTGAAAAGAGGTGAATGGCTTTGACATTTTCTTTCATGGGTCAGGAGTTGAGAAAATTGTCACAACAAGCAGAATACCAGCTTCTGTTTACCCAGTCTTCCTGTAATTGACATGTCATTAAGAACTAATATATTGGCTAAACATTATTAGCAGATACTTTAAAATGCCTGTGAGACATTTCCGAGGGCAAGATCATTTAGTCTGGTCCAGAGAGTAGTGTGTGTGGTTTTTTTTGTTGGAGGAGGGGGGGGGGTCAAATTGAGACATTTCCAAGGGAAAGATCATTTAATCTGGTCCAGGAGAGTATTTTAAGCGAGGGCATATGGAGACATTTCCAAAGGAAACATCATTTACTCTGGTTCAGGATAGTAGTTTCATGGAAGCAAATGAAGACATTTCCTAGGGAAAGATTATTTACTCTGGTCCAGGAGAGTAGTGTTATGGGAGCAAATGGAGACATTTCCAAGGGAAAGACCATTTACTCTTTTTCAGGAGAGTAGTTTAAGATTGGGCAAATGTAGAAATTTCCAAGGGAAAGACCATTTACTCTGGTTCAAAAGAGTAGTTTCTTGGGGGCAAATTTAGATCCTTTCTGGTAAAATAACCTTTAAGAATTATAATATGATCATTAAATTATCTCAGTCTCTGTTATTGAAAGGTTTTCATTCTATAGGGTTAACATCCACCAAAATGTTTTGAAGTTTGAGTTCTTCACTTGTTTTCATGCTAAACCAGTTACTGCATGATTATTTATATGCTTGATTCTGTGGAGTTTGTTGTTGGTGGTTTTTTTTGTTGCAGAGGCAAAATGTACCTTACATTATGTATCAATTTATTGCTCTGCTTGATCTAACAAAAATACTGCTTAGAGTTCAGAACAAGCTTCGGTCATGGAGTAACTAGTGCAATTGATCCTCTATATGTTTAGCTCCTTCTTGCAGAAATAGCCTCAGAATGACTTTCTCTTAAAAGTTTAATTAACAAGGATGCCAGAAAGATGAGAGGGCAAGATATTGTTCAGTTCTTTAAATGAATGAAGTTCAAAAACATTGCAATACATGTAAATGTTTTAAAAATAATTCTTCAAGATTTAGCTTCTAAAAAAGTCATATCTCTGTCTCTTTGGTGTCATCCACCTGTTTCCAACTTATCTGTTCATCGCTTGCAGAAGCAAAGTGATGTGTGATGTAAGTTTATGTGGATGTATTCACAGAACAACATCCCTTATTTGTCATTTCTTTTTTGGTGATAGAGATATTTTAGTTATTATTTTTTTCTTCAAGTTATTCTGACCCTTTTTTTTTTTTTGGACAATTTTATTTAAACATTTTTGTATTTTTAAAATTTTGACATAGATAAAACAGACTACTATTTAGAGAATTTATATTTGTACAGTCAGGAGTCGTTACAGTGATTTCCCATTCATGATGTCTTTTTGGCCTGGAGACATTTAAATTCCTAAGCAAAACCTATGGCATTCTGTCAGCTCTCTGTTGCTAAAAACAATCTCTTCCTAATAATAGGCAATTTTCTGTTATTTAGCTCTACTGACCTTTTGGCCTTGGAAAAGTCAGTTGGGTTATTTAAAGGATTAACACAAGTTTTAAACCTAAGAGGCAATGATTAGACTTAGAGTGGTTACCTCCTTTGATATAATTTTACAGCATCTGCATAATACTTCAAACAATACATAATCATCTTAATAGAAAATGCTCATAGAAGGTTATTGCTAAAATATTTTCTAACAAAATGTTTTATGAATTTGTTAATCAATTCCCATGTTAATAGATAGAAAGAAGAAAAGACTTAAGACATTACAAATTCAGGTTAAATGATTTAGAGGGATATTTGAATTTGTTTATGATCATAAAAAGACATGATTATCCATATCTCACAATAGATATTCATCCCTTTGATTCTGTTTATTGTACCATATTACTTGAACCCACCAAGCCATCAGTATTCCCAATACTTTGATTCATTTGTACTCCCTCCCTTTTATGTCCAGGGTGACTGAGCTCTGATATGTTATCCCTCCCTTTTATGTCCAGGGTGACTGAGCTCTGATATGTTATCCCTCCCTTTATGTTCAGGGTGACTGAGCTCTGATATGTTATCCCTCCCTTTTATGTTCAGGGTGACTGAGCTCTGATATGTTATCCCTCTCTTTTATGTTCAGGGTGACTGAGCTCTGATATGTTATCCCTCCCTTTTATGTCCAGAGTGACTGAGCTCTGATATGTTATCCCTCCCTTTTATGTCCAGAGTGACTGAGCTCTGATATGTTATCCCTCCCTTTTATGTTCAGGGTGACTGAGCTCTGATATGTTATCCCTCCCTTTTATGTTCAGGGTGACTGAGCTCTGATATGTTATCCCTCCCTTTTATGTCCAGAGTGACTGAGCTCTGATATGTTATCCCTCCCTTTTATGTTCAGGGTGACTGAGCTCTGATATGTTATCCCTCCCTTTTATGTCCAGAGTGACTGAGCTCTGATATGTTATTCCTCACTTTTATATCCAGGGTGACTGAGCTCTGATGTGTAAGAGCTGTTGTTGACTATATTTACTTTATTATTTGTCAAAGTTTTATTGCAAAGCATTTCAATATAATCCATAAGATGCTTTGTTTTATTCAGCAGAAATGGTCTCACAAATAAGTTTAGAATATATACTACACTCTTCTCCACAGCTTCCTTAACCTCTCAGCTACCATTGCCCCTTTCCCACCCACAAAGTAAAAAATGTATAAATTATATTAGGAGCAGCAGTACAATATGTAAGTCAGTGTCACATTGGTTATAGCACTGATCTGAAACCACAGCATGAAACTAACATGTTCTCAAGTCATATAATAATTGTAGTTAATTATTTCCTTCATTCACTTTTGTTGGAGCTTGCTCACAATCTGGATGCACACTTTATAAATATTTGTTACAATTTACTTTATCTGCATTAGTGTACTATCACATTTGTCACTTTTATATCTACACTTTGGCAGATATGTTGTAATTGATCATGTCTTTTTGTCTGTCCATACTTTAGTGTGTTCATGAGTACATGCATCCATCCAACCATCTGTCTGTCCATCAGTAAGTTCACATTGTAACTTACTCATGAGAAAAGTGATGACACTTATGATGTTTCACAATGATGATTAGATGATAATGGTTTACCATATATACTCACGTATAATTCTATACCAACTGTAAACTGCATAGACCCAGATCTGCTGTCACATTATGTGCCAGCAGATCTGGGTCTATGTAGTTTGTAAGGACTAACCAGTAAAACAAACAACATAGAGCCTGATCTGCCAGTGCATTATGCAATGGCAGATCAGGCTCTATGTTGTTTGCATTTGGATCCGGCTTATATGCGAGTATATACAGTAATATTTAGGATGCCGCCCCCTGAACAAGAAGGGCTTGTGGTCAAATGTCACATTTATATAGGTAATATTCTTGTAACCAGAACTCCATCTACACCAATAGAAGGAAAGTGTAGCATACTCTTACTTGGTATGATGGTTCATGGATGACAAGGAAGGTATTGGATCATGTATGCAGCTAAGAGGTTGAGGGTGGGTGGATGTTTTGGGGAGGGGTGCAGATATTTGTGATGGCCTTCATCTCTGGTTTCATATTGTACTGACCTAATATGACAAAGGAAGGAAAGATACATGCTGGATGAACACTTGATGCCAGCAAATTGAAAATGTATGAAGATAAACAGTGGTCACAGAAAGGCTTTTGAGAGTCATAGGAAAATACCTTTTGAAACAAAAAACACACATACGATTGTGAAATGTTTCAGCAAAGGAACATTTTCTTGACTATACATGGAAACAATGAACATGTAACTGAATTGAACATGTAACTGAAGTAAACATGTAACTGAAGCACAACAAGACAGAGGTCATGCAATGAAGATGGCTTTGTCGGTTTCAGAGGACACTAGTTTTGTTGTTTGAAGATGCAAAGCATTAAACCCATTGGTTTTCATTTAAGAAAAGATTATATTGTTGCTACTGTAAATGACTCTGTTACTGTACAAATATTAAACACCTAATATTTTTGAAGTCAAAATACCATATGTAAGTATTTCATAACAATTATCTTTCTTGGATTGTTTAAGTGTATGGAAGTCCAGATATCAGGTTTGTCAGTAATATTGAGTTATCTGCCTACTCTTAATAGTTTCTTGGTTTTTAACAGCACTTTGAGCACATGATTGGCTATATCATGCCAAGGAAATGGGAGCAAAGTGCCTTTCCCAAGAACACACAGAGGCAAGCAACCCAGTTGACCTGGGCAGGTATTGAACCTGTGACACTTGGATTATGCATCCAGTGCTCTGCCAACTAAGCTGCCATAATTCTCTTTCTACATTCTCTTAATAGCTGGTTGGTTTTTAATGCACTTTGAGCACATGATTGGCTATATCACATAGAGGACATGAGAGCTAAGCACCTTATGTGTGGACACAGGCAAGCAACCCAGGATGGCCTGGATGGGTACTGAACTTGTGACCCTTGGATTATGAGTCCACTCCTCTACCAGCTGAGCTATCATAACTTTCTCTTTGCATACTCTGAAAAAAATGTATATGTTTCCAACCTGATGATGGTTCACAGGGCTAGTGTTTATTCCAGTTGGCAAATATTTTTTTGAATGAGAATACTCAACTCTGTCTTTCCTCCTATTTTACAGATGTCAATTTTGAAATGTTTGGTATCACCCTAATTTAAAATTTCACACCATTATTAGTATAACTCTTTAACTACTAGTGCTACTGTAGTGGCTCACTACTCTGCCTTGCTGCTGGGGTCACTACTGCAGCTGATTTGGGGACTGACTACCAGAGCCTGAGCTGCTGCAGCCAAATGATGACTTTTTAGCTGATTTGGTGATATGGGCCAGTTGTTTTAGTTATTTTCTCTATTATAGACTTAAACCATGCATATATAGAAGCTATAACTACCTTATGTCTGTTTGATTCTTTTATCCTGCTGACATCCACAAGATTGGTATAAAATCCATGAATAGAATACAAAACACTATTTTTAAACACTAAAATTTATGTCAGTTTTTTATACAAAGTTATTGGTAAAATATATACATGTAAGTACTAAAAAATGTTTAACTAGTCACTGTGTTCTGCTGTTTCTTAAGTTCTTCTTCATGGTATTTATAGAAGCAGTTATGCTTTATACACAGACGGACAAAACACCTGAAAATTCTGATTCTCAATCGCCAGCATAGGCAGAAGCCATCTTTTCCACTGTCAACTACAAACACATGTATTAACTTACATGTGGTACAAAATTGCAAAAAATCCCCGGATTTAGTAAGAACAATCATTTGATAAGTCTATTTTGATTGGTTGAATGTCCTTTTACTTCCAATTATTGACCAAAAAGACCGATTGTAACATGAACATACAGTGCAGATCTATCTGTCACTGAGGTATAGGGAGCATAACCAGCAAGTGGACATATTAGTCACTGGGGGTAGTAGTGTTTTGTTTACAAGTGGATTTATCAGTCACTGGGGAGGTATGGCACATTTATAAAGCGGATATACACGTCAGTCGAAGTTAAAGAGATAAAACCTGCCTAAATGCTCAACTTAAAAGTCTTTGCTTATCACAAATATAGGAACAATACTAACATTATCTCCTAATTCTAACATTATCTCCCCATTGTTTTATCTTTCAGTGATGATTACTCTCTTGATGAGAATGCAGTTGATCCTGATAATGTGAACCCATACGAGGAGAAGGAGGTCTCCATAAACTTTTACAATGAGGACAAAAACCCAATAAAGATTCCACAGTCCAAACTGGACACTGGGGATGCGCTGTTGAATGAGACACTACGTCAGCATGAGGCCTCCAAGGCTCGAAATGGTTTAGCCACAATTAATCACACCCAGTTGAATAGTTTTCCTACCACAGAGATCTGAGGACATAGGCTGATTGCTCGTCATCCAGAGGTTGGCCTCACCGACTGGTCATTTTAATCATGTATGGAGATTTGGGTCTGTGGAAGTCCTATCAGTTTTGTAATATATTTGAGAAATAATAACTTAAACCTAGGCATTTTTTTATCAGTGGGAAATTTAGTATTATTGTGTACAGGTGTTTACTGAACACTGACTTGGCAAAAAATCAATTGATCACTTATAGCATTCTGGCAAGAGAGGTTCATCCTAACTGTAAATCTTTCTTACACACAAACACACATACACACAGAGCAGTCATATTTGTTATATTTCAGGATCATATTTAAAATGAAAACCATTCATTCATGATATACTTTATAGAATCCATGTGTCTAACATTTGTCAGTCTCCATTGTCTTTGAAAAAAAAAACCTGTTATGCATATCATGCTCAATTTAATGTATTTGCAACATCCCAAAACCCAAAGCTTTTACGTCTTTCATGAAGTTATTCTTAATTGTCATTGTATTAAGCATTTCCAAGATAAGTGTTCCTTATTGTAAACTTGCCATTCTAAGGAGAAATCCCTAACAATCAGGATTTCCAATGTTTTGTTGTCTTGCCTGCTGATCATAGGTGAGATGTTGCTATCATTTATTGATGGCATTGTTTTCAATCACAATGGCATCAACATTTTCTGGAACAGTTGCATGTACATTCCTGAAACTTGGTTGGAGCATCAGCATTTGAGTACTAGTCAATTGTCAGAAGTACTGTACTTGAAATAGGTATCTTTGTCTGACACTTAAATATTAGAAGCTAATGTTGGGTTCCATTTCAGGACCCAATAAGATTGCAGATTGCAAAAAGTAGACTCAATGTCACTTCAGGATTTGATAAAAGTTAAGGTCACAAAATGGCACATAACATTAATGTTGCTATAATAGCTCATTCATGTAGTGTAGAAAGCAGAAATTCTAAAATAACTGTATTTGCAGCACAGATCTGGTGGATCAAAGGTTTTCACTGACACAACCTCTGGCCAACCGAAGATCAGTATATCTCAAATATCATTTTATTAAATATTCTTTGAATTTGTTCATCGATTAAACTGACAAATAAACAATGTAACAAAGTAAAAAAAAAAAGGTCACTAGGTCTAGTTTTCAGATTGTTTCTTTGTCTGACAATCAATAAAAGTGTTGCCAACTAAGCTTAATTCAGAGATGACTAGGTTTAGTTTACACCTTGATTCTTTGTAGGTTAATCAATAGCAGTCTAAGCTTGTTTGGTCATTATTCTTTCCCATTCTATAGCCATAAAGCATAAAATGAAAGAGGTGTGAAAGTTTATCCCCTGGGCTTAAAAAAACCCCATATCATCAAACAATTCCCCAAAGCTCTCTGCTCTATATACATTAGTCGCACATACCATGTTTCTTATACTGTGTCAGTACATCATACCCTTGGAACAAAATATGTGAAGTCTGAATTAAGAAAAAAAAATTACTAGTAAAATAACAAGTAATGTCTATTATCATCCTCACAAACTTATTTGTGGGCCTGATCAATAAAACTTCACTATTTGACTTTACCAGAAGTTCTGGTCAATTAGGTGTTACATATTTTCAAGGTAGTAAATCTGTTGTTTTTTTCAGTTAATAATTAACTTTTTAAAAAAAACATAGAATGAAATAAAATACTGTTGTTGTGTGAAATTTTGTATTATAGTGTTTTGAAGAAAAATGATTTTTTAAAATAAATTATTAGTTTGAGAGGAAACCAGTCAGATAATGGAAGGATATTACTAACACTATAGAAGCAGCAAACCTGGAACCAAAAGTGTCACATTTCTGATTCATTTAATAATTAGGTACATCAGTATTTTCTTTTTTTGTACAATTTGTTATAACTCCTTTGAATGCCATTAGAATTTCAGGATCCCTTGTAGAAAGATACAATTATCTGACATTTTGTAAAACTGGTCTCATGACCCTTGCTCTAATTTTAGGGATACTTGGCAAGCACAGAATTTGAAATGATTTTAAATCTATCAATGGTAAAATCCATAGTGCAGAATATTGACCATAAGCATGTTTTTTTCTAAACAAATGGCATGAGACAAAATTTTAGTTATGTAATGAATCATGGACTATATTATGTAAATAGATATCAGTTGTGTGAGTTACACCTTCTATCTGTATAATTCACACTGAAATTATGATATGTATTGCTAGCTATGTGGTCTTTTAAAATGATAAATTGTGTCATCACAGAATAATTGAAAAAGTCAGTCAGAGTATGATGCAGATTTTTCCAAAGAACATGAGCCATTTAATGAGAGCTCTATTTTAAATTGTATTTAAGTGCTTTTTTTATCCTTGAATTTGTGATGTTTTACATTGCAGTCAGGACCTAGAACAGTGCAGCATGTCTGTAGGTGGAATTTTTTTTTTTTACAGTCACCCGAGCAAACTTCTATTAATGCCTATACAGAACTTTATTTACCTCACACCTGTAACCTCTGCAAGGTTGTTGTTAAAATTTATAAAATGTCACTTCACCACAAACTTAAATTAAAGTTTTACAAATGTGTAAAGGAAGACAAAGTTTATTGGTAGATCTTTTAATAAATTCTTAGAAATGTTGAATTATGTATAAATAAATTGGGCTGATGGATGTTGACTCTCATCAGGTTTCTCATTTTGTATCACGTAGGAGTCATTTCATAAAAATCAAAATGTACATGAATAATTCTGTAATGGAAGTGATTTTTGTGTGGTCCGACCACTTGCCATATCTGTGGAGGGGGCATGTAGTGTGACCCATATCTATCCATCATAACATATCCCATCGTGTAGTCATGTCTGTCACTAATTTCATTTCTGCTGAATAACTTTTGAAGGTCTGAATGGATTGAAACTAAATTTAATATAAACATTTAAATAAGAAGATCTACCATATATATTCGTGTATAAGCCGATACCAACTGCAAACTGCATAGACCCAGATGTGCTGTTGCATAATGCACCAGCAGATCTGGGTATATGCAGTTTGTTAGGACTAATCAGTAGAACAAACAACATAGACCCTGTCGCATTATGCAACGGCAGATCAGGGTCTATGTTGTTTGCATTTGGACCTGAATAATATGTGAGTATATACAGTAGATCAATTTTGATTTTCACTTTTTCTTACAATTTAGCTAAGTTTTGGTTCCTGTGTGACTCAGATATTACTATTCAATTATGGGATCCATTTTGTATGGACAGATTTCTAGTTATAATTAACTAATATTTACAAAGAAAATAATCATCTTGTACTAGGATCTATGTTAAACCTTGCACATAATAATGTGATGCCGCTTCATGTTTACCTTTTTTTTATATGACAAATTCACCAAAGTAAATGTACTGTTTTGTTGATATTTTTTACAATTAATAATAATATCAGTTTTCTCTTAACTGCTATAATTCAGACCATTACAAGTACTCCTTGTTTCCTATTGGCCTACTTTGTCAAAGTTTTAAAAGCCGACCACATGTAGATGTAATGAAATAAATTATTTGGAAAGGAAAAATGCATCAGATTCTTGACCCATAAGATCAGGTAAATTGAAGGAAAGGTCAGAATGCTGAAAATTGGTGTTGCAATTTAGGACAAATAATTTAGGCACAAAAGAAATATTTTGATCATGGATATACAGTACATTGTTAAACCAAGCATTCATGTGACCTTCAAGTCATGAATTGCCACCCAGGCATGGCCATTAACTATTTCATTTAGATTTTATGTACCAGGATCACAGTTTGCGTTACCCTAGTTAATGGCAATAGTTGATGGCAACAGACTGGGCTTTCAATGTTATCTTCGAAACACAGAAATAAACATTGCCATTGTTAATATATAATTTTCATTCTAGGGGAAATTTTCCATGATAGGTGTAGAGGAATTCCCAAATAGTAACACAAATTATGTTGTTACTTGACACAAGTAAATGATAAAGGGCAGGTACAAATGGGGACTATTGAAAGGCTGGGGCCACACTATACAAATGGGGACTATTCAAAGGCCAAGGTCACACTATAAAAATGGGGACTATTTAAAGGCTGAGGCCACACTATAAAAATGGGGACTATTTAAAGCACAAGGTCACACTATGAAGGCCATATTATTGGATCTGGTCTAATTCTCACACAGTCTTCTGTCTTCTGATTAAGCAGATATTAATGGAGAGTAGTTGATACATCAGTTAGGATACAATTTCCACACATGACATGATTGAGTAACTAACAGTAGACTTTTCACACCTCATTTCATTGTCATGATAACAAAAGGACACCAATCAAGCCAATCATTCTTAGGCAACAAAAAGAGGTCTGCCACTGTACAGCTTTTAAGCCCCAGTCCCACAGATGAGAGGCAAAAACCATTAGAGAGATCTGTCCATAATAGTTTTTTCAGCATTTAGTAGTCTATTTATCTGTGATAATTTGTAATGAACAATGATTCTCATAGTATTGTATATAACTTGTATTTAATGATACATGAAAAGTTTTCTACCAAGTGATAAACTACTGTTAAACCAATAAATAATATATGGAATTGTGGGGACTTCTGTAGCAGACGAAACCTGTCCAGTACAAGGGAGGCTGGGAGATTTATTTCACACCTTTGAAAGCAGTACCCTTCTTGTACTCTGTAAAATAAAGTACTGTTTCTAAAATGTATTTATTGCTATGAATATCTGTTTGATTAAATTAGATTACTTGAGTAAAGTCTAAATAACAATTGATGCAATATTTGCTTACAGTTATAGCAATGTTAGATATTTGCTTCTGATATCTAATATAAAGTGGGCAATCATTATTTAATTCTTTGACATTTTGCAGAACAAAGTCATATTTATATGTAGCATATTGGAAATCATAATGTGAACCACACATTTTTTGGCATATTTTTGAAATTTTAGACCAGATAAATACTATGTGAATAAGACAGGTTGAATAGAAATAAGAAGTCAAAGTTCTTGAACTTTATAAATGTATGTGCAGTTGTCCATGGTCTAGCTTTATGGTAATTACAGTGTAAGTTTCCATTGTATTGTATCATATTTATAACTTTGATATTGCTATAGCTAAACATAGCTGACTGCATGCTTTCATGATATAGAACAATATCATGATCAGCTGTTATACATGGATGGTTCGAGGTGCATTTATTAGTATGGTATATTAGTCTAGTCAGTTATTTTTGATATTTGTATATAACTATAATTTATCATTAATAATATTACAAATAGGTACTATAATGATTTATTTCAGTTTAAATACTTTGGTCAGGCTTGGACACACTATTGTCAATATTGTCAATTAAGCCACATCAGAAGACCCAACATAGAGTTGTCTTTTGCATTGATATCCATAAAGTAACAATAGATTTAATGATGTAATACAACTTGAGTATAAATCCTCTGCAGCAACTGAAACTCAGTCACCAAAAACAGCTTTCACTCTCTGCAGCAACTGAAGCACGGTCACAAAACACAGCTTTCACTGGGCGAGATGTGAGTGCTGACAGTAAGGTCATTGGTGTAGAAAAATACCTCTGAATCCAGCACTTGTGCATTTGGGACTATGCGACACTGATGTGTTTTTATTATCTTTTTTTTTTTATGCCTTATTAAAGATAGCATCCCAAGAAGAACAAATGCTCATATAGATCTACAAGGCTGCAGGTAAATAACAGACACTAAAAGCTTTGTGTACACACCCATCATCATTTGTGTTATCATAGCATCAGAAAGGATCTTTAATGTTATGAGAAGTCCATAAGAGGATAACGTTGAAATGTAACAGAATTCTTACAAGCTAGGAATAAGGTTGAAATGGAACAGAATTCTCACAATCTAGGAAAAGGGTTGAAATGTAACAGAATTATCACAATCTAGGAATAAGGATGCAATGGAACAGAATTCTCACAATCTAGGAAAAGGGTTGAAATGTAAGAGAATTATCACAATCTAGGAAAGAATATCAAAGAATATAAAAAGAGGTATTTTCACACACAAACACACACACACACACACACACACACACATATATATATATATATATATATATATATATATATATATATATATATATATAAAATTTACTTGTAGACATTGTATAAAATCAAGGAGTATTACATCCTATTCCATTTGTGTAAGTTGCTGTTTCAACTCTGAAACATATGAGTTGAAAGACTTCAAATATATAGATATGGTGGAGACTAGTACACTGCATATACAAATTCTTTGTTGTAAGGAATAGACATTGTATTGAGGTGAGCAGGCGAGTCATCAAAATCTCCTGAAACATTCCCAGTGATTGCATTGAATGTTAAAGGGGTCTAATTATAATTTTTTCAAATTAAGAATATCAAAAATGTTGCCACTATTGCCAGTCTTATAAAGATTATTTCTGTAATTTTGCAAGTGTTGCATGCTTTAAGCCCCTGCTTTAAACTCATTGTATTTCAGTACATGTAATTGTGATTTTTCAAGTATCATGAATAACTTCTTGGTACTTAGCAAATTAGAGTGCGTTTGAGGTTGTGTGAAATCAGAATATTTATTTTGTTTATTGGAACACTTTACATTATGAATGTAATTCTAGTTTTGTACATCATTTGTTTCATGCACCATATATTTTGTAATAAAATGACTGTTGACTTAGTAAATTTTCATGGTGTCTTAAATTATCTAAACAACATTCAAAGCAGAAAAGCAGCAGATTCTTGTGCTGTCTGTGCTCTGGCATTTTACCCCCCACACCCACCCCTTCTGTGAGGCATTTTCAAGTGGCCAATGCTAGATGTGTTGAATGTATGAAAGTTTTTTTTGTTGTAAGTAGTCAATAATGTAAATATGGATACAATATTTTAATTTAATAAGCTTCATGTTATATCCTTGGAAAGCCACCTCATCCACGGATATGCAGTGCTGAGAAATCTAAAAAAAATAGGAATATATGTAACAGAAAAATGGGAATATATGTAACAGAAAAATGGGAATATATATGACTATCCATTGTATGTAAAAGAACTGGGAATATATGTGAAAGAATATATATGAATGTATGTAACAGAATATATGGGAATATGTGGAAAAAAAAAATTCAGCCAAAGTAGAGATTTATTTTTATCACAGGCTCTTTTTGAGGTGATTAATCAAAGTTCAAAAGTCATTTTGCACACTTTAAAACTTGTCCCAAATTTGATATTTCTTGAAGTGGAAGAGAGTAATCTGCTGAGTAATCTCCCTTGACAAATTACTGTACTTTGTCATTTGTTGTTTACTGGTTACAGTTTTCAGTTTAAAAGATCTTGTCAAATAGATTTGTTTCTTCTAATACAAATGGCCTGAGTAACACGTTTTTATTATCCTCCCCAAGTGACAAATACACTTCTCAATGGACATATCTACGGATTACTCTTGGCAAATTTGTCAAAAAATCCATACGATGTTTGTGAAAATGCATTCAGATTATTTTTGTTCATTTGAACAGTTCTCCGCAATACACATTAAGTTGTTGCTTTTTGGCTCATTTGTATGCTGCCTGGCTCAGCAGCACAAATGTTACTGCAATTATTTTTTATATTTTTTATTATTCTTCTTTTCTTTGTCTTCTTCTTATTATTATTGATTAGATTTTTCACAACTAGCAGGATTTATTGTATATCGACAAGTGCTCGGTTCAATGTGATTTCCTATCCGAAATCAATCATCTCTACTAGATTTCCTTAGCAAGAGTTATTATTATTATTATTATTGATTAGATTTTTCATAACAAGGAAGATTTATTGTATCTTGACAAGTGCTCAGTTCAACACAATTTCCAAGCCAAAATTGATCATCTCTACAAGATCTACTTGGCAAGAGTTGATGTTGCCTAGTGGTATTAATAACTTACCATGTCACAAAAATATTCACGACACTAAAATGTTCAAAGTTTTATTAATATAGACTAATAAGAGTCATTGAATTTTATTCCTTTACTGCAACTTATGTCTGATGTTATAGAAATTGTGAAAACAGGTATGTCACAAATATAATATCTAAACATAATGGTACCTTTGGATGTCATTTGTATGTTGCCTGGCTCAGCATGGCAAAGTCTGACACTTGCTTACATGGGTTCCATTCTATGGGACCAACTCTCTACATGTTCTCAGGTTTTTATAATAGTGTTACAGTGGCTCATTTGGCTCAGAAATTATGCATTAATGGGACTCTCATGCTTGCATGTACTTTCTTGGTAAACACTATTCAGTTCATATGTTGCATGCTACACTCCTCGCCTTACATTTTTTTATCCCCTCACAAACAAAGTTTGAAGGAGATGTTGTTTGTTCATTTCCTGTCAGTATTTCATACCCCCTCAATATCTTATACCCTACATTGAAAATTCGAATGTAGTGCATCTCACGAAGAATAACTAGCCATATCAAACTCATACTTGCCATATTCCGAGACAGTGTTGGTTTTTTTTTAGACTCAAAAAGTGTGTTTTGAGGTCCCAAGGGGGGGGGGGGTCAGTGCACGTGATTCTCCAAAAACGACGTCATCCAAATGAGAATAAGCAATCTTTTCAAATCAGCCTATGGGGGTGCTCTGCAGATATTATGTACTTCTGAGAGAGTGACAGGTGTAAGGTGAAGTAGTTTGAATTTGTAACATGCACAATGAAGAGAATGTTGGCATACCTCTATGCTACTTTCATGTACTGTGGCTGAAATTTCTGTACATATTGTACTTATGGAAATTGTATATGATCTAACCGCACAGCTGACAAAAATGGCCACTCCCATGTGCTCAAAAAATCAGTCTGAATTAGTCCAAACTACACTATTTTTAGCAGTTATTAAAATAGGGAAAACTGATTTTGCCAGAGGAGCCAATACCAGCTTCTGGTGTACAATGAACAATGAATGAATTACAAAATATATTAAAAGTAAAAAAAAAGTTATCAGCTCTATTTTTTACAATTTACCATTGAAGTCTAGGAAGTGAAAATGACCAAGCGCAGCTAGCAGTTTTTTGATAGGTGCACATCTAAAGTAAGACCAAGCTGTATACTCTATAACCCAAATTGAACCCATCAATCATACACCAAAATAAAGAGAATTTAAGTTTCTTTTAATAATACCTAAGATATACAAGGTCTTTTTTAAATAGCCAGGATAACCAGTGAGGAAAACTTGGGAAATTCTTTTTCTTTAAAAATCTAACCCTATGCAAAATACAAAACTGTAGAGCAAATGACTGGAAAATACAAAACTGTAGAGCAAATGAGTGGAAATTCAAATATGAATAAAAGAAAATACCATCTATTTTCATTGAAGCATTTAATATACTAACAAACAAAAAAAATGGTTGACTTACCATTGTCAACTAACATCACCACACATATGTACACATGGTCACAACCTCACAGATATTAAATTACAAAAATACACCAAGTTACTGTCTTTAAAATCCATTGGACAGTTGAATGTAGTTTGAATCATGTTTTGCATATTATATATGGAGTAAAAATCCGACTTCAAAGAAATGTTGCCGCTGATCACAAACTTTAATAAATATGGCTTCAACATGCTCATTCAATGCAGTCCTTGATGTGTAAAAACATTTGTTCTTCGACACGCATATCTTTGATTAGTCCAACAATGTAAGACATCTACATTGATATTTTGTGTTGTTTGGCTCTGGGAGCAGAGGAATGCCGAAGTCAGTAAAGACGAAATAAGTGTCTTAAACGAGCTGCATAATTTTCATCGACATTAGTATATTTTTCTTCGTTTTCTTAAAGAAATAAACTCCAACTTCAACCGACTTTGGCATTCCTTGGCTACTGTCGCATTTCAACCAGCTGAAATGTATGTCAGCGGAACTTGACATGGCGACCACTTGCTTGTGTCAGAACTCGATTCAGTTAGGAAAAAGACATCAGAGTAAGTTTAGGTCGGCTAAAGCAATTAGACTTTAATTTGTGGAAAAGTGTAAATATGGGCTGCCAAGTGTGTGAGATATTCCTGAAAATTTGGCCTCCAGTTGCCCTGTCAGTCAACCGGGAATCACGCTACACAACGCCGTTTATTTGAGCAGTAAGACGTCGAGCCAAACAACATAAAATATCAAGATAGACGTCTTACATTGTAGAACTACTCTTTGATGTACTTTAACTTCAGACAAATTGTGTTGTTCCACTTAGTGTACTTTACCTATGCAAATTAGCCGAATGGGCTCTCCCTCAGTGGTTCTCAAAGAATTTGACAGGACACACCACCTAGCAAAGCACGTGTGCTTATAGCATTATGAGTAGATGCATGTAGATTAAAAGCATCATCCAGGTTGTTTAAATACTGAGGAACTAAACGTTGTTCTCTCAAACTATCATTCAAGTACTCCAGTGTCTTAGCTCAGTTTTCATTTAACTCTGTTCTCTGTACAACTTCCATGACATATTTTCATGTATAATTCTGTCTTCATCAGCATCACGAGGATAACAACAATTTAAATAGATAGTTGCTTCCTGCAAACGCAAGACCATTAGCTATTGCTCCTCCAATAATTACTCCCGCTGCTGCCACAGCAACAACATTTTGTATTTAAGAGCAACAATATTTTATAATGCTGCCAGTTTTTAATTTGCATCCTGAATAAGCAGGACTTGGTATAATTCCCAATCCAATTATTAAAACATTGTTCTGTTCTAGATAACATATACGCGATTCTTGTACACTGTATAAAAAAAAAAAAGGTTGGGATTCTTTTTCGATGTTTAATGAGCACACAAAAGGTTGGTCAGATACCTCTGATCCAGTGTTAACATCATTATTCAAGTCAATAAATCTTATGTGCACAATAAACAGATTGACAAAAATTGTGTTAAAGTCCGATTTGTTTATTTGAATGACATATCACTGTGAAATACATATTGTGTGTAACGGATATTCAATCAAATGTGATGGAGCACAGGGGAATACATGAGTATTGGTTATTATTTGGGCTGTTATTTCAGCTTTAAAAATATCTATACGGTAGTTCGACTTTGTATGCCTCAACTCTACCACTTAATGTGAGTCTTGTTGTCTCTTTCAGTTTATAATGCATCTGTCAATATTACCTTGTATCACACTGATATTATTAACCAGTTCATAAAAAAATATTCACCTTCGAGTAAGTTCACATAAGTCCCCAAATCATCAATTAAATCCAAAATCCAAAAGTCTCTGAGCACTTGTATAATCCAATGAATATTTTAAATATTTCCTCTCTCTGAATTTGGAATGATTTTTCACAACTATAATGACTCTTTAAAGGCTGATGGTAAGGTCGAAACTGAAAACTGTCCACTAAACATGGTATATATAAAGATAGGTCACGTGACAGAATGTTCTAGAAAATTATATTGTGTATGTGACTTTTAACACATAATTCTAAAGGAAATTCTAGTTTTATCTGCAAACAAAATCAACCCTGACCTCGAATTGAATCGGCAACTTGTTTACCAAAACCGTCCTTGAACGCAAATACTAAGTAAACAACCTAATTCAAATAACATTAAGGTTTGAGCAAATATTAAAGTCAAGAAACATTTATAATTTCCTGAAATATTTATAATATTATATAAACATCATACGTAACAACCTGCATTAAAACAAAATATTAAATCTGACAAAGTTGAAACTATTTGGAGTTCCCTCTATTGATTTTTAGTAAAGATGGCTAAACTTTACTAGAACTGTGCTAGTGGTGATGATTTATACATTGATCATTTTACTCTATGTGCGTCTTTCAACCTTTCTGATCCAGATCAATTAATAAAGTGTTTCAACTAGTTAAACATGAAGTATATGATAGCCAGCGAAATCAGACAAAATAAATGCGAATATACCATCCAAAAAGATACATAAGAAAAGAAGAAAAAGTTGATTTTTGTATGTCCATTCTCTTCAGTTCTTTTTCAGTTAAATTTTTAGTGTTTATCTCTTTGTATTTTCCATTTTCAATAGTTACATTCAATTCATGTTTGCATTCTTCAAATTGTGCCGAACGCACACACGCAGAGCTCGATTATGTAGCAATCGGGCTATTGCTATTTTTGTCTTTGACAAATCTCAATTCTTTTTAAAGCTGGGCATGCCTTTGGCACACGTTGTCTTAGACACGTTTCTTGTCCATTTACCAATGACAAAATCTTCGCTATTTAACAAACCGAAAATGGTAGAAGGCGATGAAGGTTTTGAACTGAAAGAATTTGAAAAACTTTTATATCAAGATGATGATTATATTGTGGATACCGAACCTTCAATCGATGACACTATACGTCTTGATAGTGGTTTTGATGAGCAATGCCTAGGACAACGCGATACTGAACAACAATCTATAGAACAAATAGAATTTAAATTGGAGGAACTGTTAAGAAATTCTGGCATATTAGTCTTGAGGTGATAGTAAGTGCCAGTTCTGGCTTACTTACAATATTTAAAATAGTGCAAACTGTCGCCCACGTACAACAAACAAAATTTTTAAAAAAAAGACCTGTTATGTTCAAGATTCCCAGAACAAGTACATAATATAAACTCTAGGTCCCTACTATCGTGCGGCAGGTCCTGAAACACCCTAACTATTACAATAAATGGAGATGACAAAATTCTACGATTCTAGTACTGAACAATGACTAAAACTAAATGGATGCCAGATGCCGACGTTGTAGAGACTGCTAATTTAGGAAGCAGTTTGAATGCGAATTAGTATGAGCGCAAACATAATTTAAAGTGTTTTCAACAACATAAATAATCGTGCAAAAATATGATATGACAAACTCGTCAGTTTTCAGAGAGGTAATATAGATATTTAATGAATTTAATATAAAAACAGCAATCATAGTATCAATTGATAACGTGTATTTGTTTACAGTTTTGGATGGCATAAAAGTACGGTTAAAGCTAGTTGTCTTGCAAAACATTCAAGATAATAAAATGTCTGATTTGTCGATTTCAGAAAAGGTACAGATTTACAGATTGTATTTAATGATCATAGCAGATCGAATTTGTGGGAAACAAAGTTCGATTTAAAACAGCACATGGTTGCTAAGCATATGAAGTAGCTGTCTTTTGAATCAACCATAGCAATGGCAAAATTGGACATCAATCTGAAATGATTCACATGTTTGAAATGATTTAAGAAATGTTGCAAATAGCTGAAAATTAAAGTTCCAGTTGTAGATGGACGTCCTCTTGGCTTGTTGCTAATTTGTCAAGCGTAAAGTATTATCTTCATGTTTTTTATTCCGTTTTAAATGGCTGACGTCGTAGACTTTGCAGAGCAAAACAAAGAAGTGTATTTACGACAGTTTTACTACTTACATACGTATCACTAAACTGTGGAAACACTTTAAAGGGACAAAAATAAAATAAAATAAAAATACGCACATTTGAAAGAATGGTTAACTTGGCAATCTACCCACACACAAGGAATCTAGAAAAATATTTCCATATAGAAAGGTCTATGTAAGACAATTGCTTCACCAGTGCAAGACAGACATTGTTGACATGCAAGCATATGAAAAATACAGTAATGGATACAGATATTTATTATATATTTCATAATGAGATACTGAAATATATGAGGGGGAGAAAAATTATATCGCCACAGTGGCGATACCACTTTTATCGCCACGTGCCGATATCACTTTTGGAACTACTTTCTTTCCCCATTTAGGAAATATGTCTGCCCTTAAGTATGTTATTCAAATCTGTATTTCCATATTTATGCCTATTTCATTTTTCTTTTTCTTCTTCGGACCCCCCCCCTCTCTCTCTCTCTCTCTCTCTCTCTCTCCACATTAGGATGAACAGGTCTTAAAATGCGTCAAGACTGTAGGCACTCTAGTATACATTTATTTAATAAATTAGGAATTAGGAGGCACCATAAGAAAAATGCCTAAAAATAAACTCGAATGAACCAAAAGTAGGCTTGAAGTATTAACTTTTTAAAAATTAGTTTTCCACACGAATCCTGCAAATTATTAGTGACTGAACTTACATGAACTATTGCTATTAGATATTCTGTTACCCATACAGTCTGCTTTTTACACTCTACGACAAACGGACACATTTTTAGGAAAAACTCTTGGTTATATATAGTAATAAAATTGTTTCAGTAGCGATTCTAACTCTTAACACAATCATATTCATGTTTGAAAACGATGGAGAAATCGGGCATTGATTAGTGTTGATTGCAAACCGAAATTAAGTGACAATCGAAAAATGGGTGCAGCGTCTGTTGCAGAACTAGACTGCAAGGTTGCAAAGGCTAAAAAAATTCACGTTTGAATGCAGAAATGAACAAAAATAGAAACAGAATCCATACAAGTAAACTCCCAATCAATAAAATCTTTTGTTTCAAGATGTTACGCTCTGAAATTTGTCGGATGTGACCGCTCCGTTATATTTCTACAGAGTTCCTATCCCAACAATGTTTACTGTATTAATCCGCGCAAGAAATGTGTTACCGAAAATAAAAATCTCTTCATTTTCGTTTGAAAACAATAACTAATTTGACAAAATACACAATTTGAAGCATTATTTGTACAAGCTAAATTTGTAAAAGGTCGCTGTCCTAAAAAGTTCTTGTAAATTTCGGAACTTCTTTTAATCGATGTAGTAATGCAGCCGTTATTCGCATTGGCACAGAATGAAGCAAAGATCCACGCAACTAGAAGGTTTTTGCATTAAAAAATATGTAATAAAAAGAAAATCAAATTTTTTTTTTTTTTCTTTTTGGACTAGATATAAGGAAATATTACACTCGTGAAGTGGAAACATTTTGTATTGTCACTCGTGGCTGTGCTACTCGTGACAATACAATGTTTCCCACTTCAGTCGTGAAAAAAATAAATAAAATAAAATAAAATAAAAATACAGTGATAGAGGTTTTCTCAAAATACTCTTGAACGAAGAAGAAAAATGACATACATGGTGCTTTCAGAAAAGTATTCCAAGAGAGAAAGCCTGAAAATATACAGTTTGATGAGGAAAGATAATTTTACAACAGGAATGTTATGGATTTGTTGGAAATGGAAGACACTGACTACTTTTCAACTTACACAAAAACCTAAAGACTAATATGTAGAAGTATTTCACTCACAATCAAACGAGAAAATGGGTTGACGTGTTTCCAAAGCTGATTGAGTAATACAACAACACTCATCACGCATCAATATATATGAGTTGAAACGACCAAGCAAAATCACAGATCAAAAGTGCAGATCAATATGTTCGGTTGCCTGTTCGGAACTCCTAAATGTAAAATTGTCGAAACAGTCAGAATTTCGAACTGCAAAGCAATATATGCAAAGGATTCTTTCCTAACAGTACCGAGGAAATATTCAAAATCAGGAAAGTAGTATTAGGTGATCCTTTAGTTTACAAACTTGAAGACGACAAGGGGGTGGATATTGAGCAACATATTTGAGTTTAGCATCCGAATGAGTGTGATATTTATTCAAGTCTACTGTTGAGACATTTTGCAAAATAGCTTGACAAGTTTGATCTTTCAAAATGTATCTGAGTAAATGTCTGCTCTTCAAAGTTATCTCTTTATTCAATACTAGGCGAGTGTTACTATCTCTTGTCCTTTAAGTACATAACGGCAGCTGTCTGTCATATTTTATTTGATAGGATAAAATTCAATATGGTGCTATCGCTCTGTTTTTGCGATTCATGAGATGCTTAAAAAGTAGTTTTGCAAAAAGATATCGCCTACTATGGGGCACTAGACTTTGTCAAGCAAAGGGATATCGCCTACTATGGGGCACTAGGCTTTGTCAAGTAAAAAGATATCGCCTACTATGGGGCACTAGATTTTGTCAAGTAAAAAGATATCGCCTACTATGGGGCACTAGTCTTTGTCAAGTCTTCTGCTTATCTAGAGTCATCACCAAAAACTGTACAAAGTGCAGTTACAAAACGAAAAAAAGACAGAAAGACAAGAAATAAAAGAGACTTTGCAAATCAAACGTACTGTGGAAATGTTTTATTTCGTATTTTGCATGCGTGCTTTGCACTAGTTTGTGTACTTTGAATGTCAGAGATAAAGAACATTGTAAATGTCATTTACCGCGCATCGTTGAAAACAGTTTTAAGAGTTTCGTTCAGCAGACTGATGCAAAAAGTAGTTGTTTATGTAATTATATTTCTGCAATTATTTCAGCCGTTCAAAACAGTATATTTGAATTGCTTAGTAAGATTTTGTTCTGCGGCCGATTCATTCCAAAAGGAACGCAAAGGTTTCCACGGAAAGCGGTGTCTCACCTGTGAAGCGCATTATCGTGACAATTTTCTGCTCCCACAGTTAAGGTGGAAACATGTACATAACTAGGGTACAAACATTAGACTTGTTAATATTATCCCAAAGGAACGCGGTGTCTCAACTGTGAACCAGATTATGGTGACAATTTGTACTTACATAGGTTAGGTAGTAACTCGTACATATTAGGGTATTAACATTAGACATATTTAGTTCAATAGTTTATTCTCACAAGCATGTACATACTCATACAGTACATACTACAAGTATTATCAAATCATATACATACAACGTTAAATGGAAACTCAAAAATGGTAATCATCAAGAGCTGGAAAGGAAAGGACAGACAAATATAATCAATCTTTATAACAAATTACCATTAAAATAATAATCTATCTCTTATTCTAAACGCTGAATAAACAAATTAAGCTAGTGAACATATTTTATTCTTATTACTAGAAGTTAACAATTCAATGTACTTATGCATGGATGGTGTTCTACTTTTGGGTTATTAAGTTTACACGTAAGTTTGTATATACTGGAAACACTAAAAGAAAATTATATTGTAGCGAATAAGTCGGCCACACAACCCCGAGTCTTGCCTTCTTAGTTTCTTTGGATAGGTATTTATGTTGGAGAGAAAGCCCGCTTTATCCGTCTAAGTTTTGGCGCTCCAGAATGTAATCGATCTCTGCGGCAGCGGAATTTGTCGTAATCAGCTCGCCGCCTGGTTTCCGACTAGGTCGTTGTTTTGGTCTCTGATTGTGTCGCTCTTATCGTCGACTATATCTTGCTGTGAGTCGCTGACTGGATCGTATTCTGATTCGCCGGCTGGATCGTGTTCTGTGTCGTCGACTGAGTCGTGGCCTGAGTTCCCGACTGATCGTTGTTTCAGTCGTCGTTCCTTCAAGATCGACAGAGAGACGAACAGAGATGAAGTAATGAGAGAAGAGGGATCTTCAATAACAATATGTATTCTTGGAAGATACTGGTTAATAAAATCTCCATGCTTTCTTAATGGGCCTCGAAGCTCCCCTATTCTGGTCGACGAAAGATCTAAACCTTAATCTTTCGAGGTCTGTAAGTCGGCATTATCCTATCCTCCAGCTGGGTGGCTTGCACTGCTTCGCTCAAAGGGAACGTCTTATCTTGAGCTCTTGCTTATTCAAACCACAAGATCACACCACGCCACCATCGCAAGCACACTTGGTTGTGTGCGTGTGTGTGTGTAAATATATATATATATATATATATATATATATATATATATATATATATATATATATATATATATATATATCGAACAGGTAGGACCACGTGACCAAAAACTAAGACACTAAACGACGCTGCAAAGTCCTCGTACATTTAAAATCAAACCTGTAACTTTCACGAAACGAACTTACTATTCATGTGTTTTTCCTATCACAATATTCATCTTCAATATCATGGTTGTCATTTAGTATATAATATTTCAATAAAGTCTCTTGTTTCTATATCTCTCAGTTTCAGTTCTCAAATTATGAGAAGACATACGAAGTATTGTCAAAGATGATTTTTGTCTTTGGTTACACAAGAATTAAAAAAATCTTCGAGGCCGAAGTCAGTTTTTACATGCTTATATGGAGAATTATTATCAGAATTTGGTAATTCATTATTCCAGTCTGATAGGAATCAGAATTTGGTAATTAATTATTCCAGTCTGATAGGAATCAGAATTTGATAATTAATTATTCCAGTCTGATAGGAATCAGAATCTGGTAATTAATTATTCCAGTCTGATATGAAAGCATCTGTAATCCTTTGTTCAAAAAGTGAAGAAAACTTGGAACAATTTACAGAAAACAGGAATCATTCAAACTTCACCAAACCCAAATCTGTTTAAAGTATATTTCAGTAGTTTAAACCAGTTAATACAATTATTTGATTCACTTTCAATAAATACTGCCTATATGCAGTCGTCAGTATAATATTTACAGACGTGTTAATTCGAAGCCAATACTTGACTAACTTAACTAAAAATATATATTTAAATGGGATTCTTCCAAGTTCATCGTAAGTAGTAATATGTGCCACTTGAAGTACGTACGGGAATTAACATTACTCCGAAGGTTTACATTGGGGTACGTATGGGAAATCTTATGTTAAATATGCGCATTGTTTTAACATGCGGGGGCCGTTATAAGGGTCTACGGGAAATGTAATGTTAATAATTTTAGATACTATCCAACACAGCACTTTTTGAGTACTATTCAACACATCTTTTTTTTAGTTCTATCCGATACACCACTTTTTGATTACTAACCAACACCCATTTTTTGAGGATAATCTACACACCACTTTCTAATTACGACCCAAAACACCAGTTTTGGATTACTATCCAACTAATACATACTATTCAACGCACGGCATGCAGTGACTAAAAACCCTACGCCTACTATCCACCGGAAAGATTAGGAATGCTTACATTATCACGGAATTGTGTGGCGTAAAATGTTCATGAACGATATATATATATATATATATATATATATATATATATATATATATATATATATATATATATATATATACGCAAATGAACTCGTGTTTAGTTGCCGCGTTCAGTGTTCGCCGAGGGTGGTTTATTTTTAGTAGACGTTATTGCAAAATAAAGAGTCAAGTTTACCCACTGATGCACGCGTAAATTGCCTGCAGTCAGAAACCCAATTACCTCGAGTTCTCTGGTCGTAGATTTGACTACAACCAGAGTACTTATAGCCCAAGATTATATCTGTATAATCACAATACAACGAGTTTTGTCAGGAAGCTGTCCACTTTAAGGAAGCAATCTTCAGCTGTAGAGATATGTAAAATATAAAATTTCATTATTTCTTGTTATCCGTTTTATGTGATAGAAATGTTTAATATATTTGATGTTTCATAATTTATTCTAAATTTTACAGAGTCAGACCTATGTAGCATAACGCCAAGCTATCGTTCAAGTTAGCCATTTTTAGAGCTAAAAATAAATCACCCCCAGATAATGCTGTACGCGGCAACGAAACACGAGTGTATTTTCTTTCATATATAATGCATAAACATTTTACTCTACACAACTCCGTGACATACATACACACAAACACACTATCATATAAGAGAGGGGGGAGGGCTAGGATGTAAAAGAAGGAGGATGAAATATACACACACTATGACACACAAGCAAGGAAGGGTGTTTATAGACATACTATACCCACAAACATACTATCACACACAAGAGTTTTTTTTTAAGTTTTAGTTTGGTTGCGAACATAGACATAGACATACACAAACATACAAACATAATATACATAGCTTGTTGGAGATCTGGGTGGCCCTCTATATCGAGGACAACTGCGCCTCCTGGGTCCGATTCGACAACAATGACACATCTGGTCCAAGTATCTGGTGGATCTGCTGACGGAAAGATTTATCCTAAAAGGAGGTTCGTTGGTCCCCTTCTCCCAACCCTCTTCCGTCTATTCAGGGATCCAATATTTTACTCCCCTCTGCTTCATTCTCTCCTGCACTTTCATCCAGTTGGCACTGAGGCGTGGGAATTTGCTCTCTCTCTCTCTCTCTCTCTCTCTCTCTCTCTCTCTCTCTCTCTCTCTCTCTCTCTCTCTCTCTCTCTCTCTCTCTCTCTCCTATGGCGCTCCCTTTCTCTCTTTTCTTCAGCCCAGGCTGTCTTGATCTTCACCACTTCATCGTTCATGACTTCTCTGAAGAACTCCTTCGCTATTTTCAAAGAAGTTGTCTCCCTCTGTAGGTGTTTCTTGTGGGGGTAACACCCCATCTCCTCTACTCGACCCAGGCATCCATCAATTTTCCTACTCTGCAATGTTCAGCCATTCTTCTATTACACCGGATTGACGATGAATGGCTAAACTGGCAAGTGCAACGCTTTATATGCTTTTTTGAATGTGAAGGAAAACATCCCCCTATTTTGGTACGAGGGCGTGAAGGAAAACATTCGTAGGTGTAATGCACAATACATGTGATGAGAAATCACACTGCCCTAAAATAAACTATCCTTCTTATTTTCAAATAGATTTTACATACATACACTATACCCACAAAAACACTATTACACTGAGGTAGAAGGGGTGAAAGTTTTAGTTTTTTGTGGAAGACAAAGACATACACAAACATACAAACACATACATTGGCAATTATAGAGTAGTATATCTTTTCTAAGAGATGTGATGGCACTGAATAGGGCTGTTTGTTGTTGTCCCGGATCGTTGAGATGTGACCTCAACGGTCTCCATCTTCCATTCCTCCACCTCTTCTCACTTCTGCTGCTGATTCTTTTCTCATTTGACCTGTTATTTTCTCATCTCCTCTCACAAGACTTGTTCAACATGGTCTTGGATCATTTTGAGGAAAATGGTTGTTTTCTTCTCCATTTTCCTCTCAGTGAGGTAGTGCCTTACCCTGTTCATGTGCATCATGGCTTCGGTTAAGTTCCAAATACTTTCGCTCATTTTCTTACGAGCTGTATGGTCGACGATGGATGGCAAGACTGATATGATACATTTGAAATTAGACTCGTGTGCGGTCATAGGGCCATGTACGAGTATAGACCTGAAGTGGGTGCGAAGCACCCAATCAGGGATTAAGATGCGTGTTGAGCACACTATTAAGTTACTTGTCAGACGAGTTGCTGAGCTGAAAACTCGCCTGATACATTACTGAGCGCGAACGCTCTGCTTGATTAGACAATGTCTGGAGTGGCAAAGGCTGCACGGACTCGGCATGGAGGCGCGAAGCGGAACGGAAGACTAAAACGCCAATAACGTACATGAGATCAAATTCTGCCCAGTTAGCTAGACGGGCTGTCCCTTAAACCAATTATGTGTAAACCACATCTTTAATTATGTCAATCCTATTAGTTCCAAATTTCTTTATTTATTTCGTGTCCATTCAGGAATAAATTTTGCGTACAAAGTGTACATAATTTTCCAAAAAGTTTTAACTAACCCATGAGTGCAAGTTACTCCTTTTCATATTTTTATTTTTGACGGTGGTTCGAAATTGGTCAAATTTGTGTTTTTAAAGAGTATATCGAAAGGGGTTTTCAAAAAAATTTGAAAGGAAAACCCTATAGTCAGGCAATTTTGATCAGTCTGCCACGGAGAGGTCTTGCGGCGTAACTTCAAACTCCTATGTTTTCCTCCTCGGGCAGGCTGACTTCCCCAGCCGTCATATGCAGCAGTCCCAGGTGAAGTGGTTCAGCAGATTAACCCCTCATCCACTTGCTTTCTTCCTCCAGCTTACTGCATTCTGTAACTGGTTTCCTCCAGGCGGTATTTTCCATTCCTGTGGTTGCCTCGTTACGTCTATCTTCACTCTTGCTACGTCGGGGTACTTCCCGATGGTAACCCCCAGTGGTCTATGCTAGCATCGAGTCCTATCGTTTGTACTCCTCGACTTTGGTGGCAGGGTAGGTCGGTCTTCTCTGTGTCGTTCTGCCTCGTATATGCAGGTATGCCCCTGACTTCCTTGGAATTCTCAACAAGTAGTAGACTGGTCATTACGTGCACGAGGCTGCCCGTAAACTCACAGGTGGCCCCCTCCCCTACTCATCCAACAGCAGGTGCGGCGTGATATTTCTCTAGCGTGATGTTTCTCGTCTGACGGCTGGTTGCTGAATGTGGAGAAAGAAAGATGGCAAGACTGGTGAACGCACCACTTTATATGTTAGAAGCAAAATGTGAAGGAAAAACATTCCTTCGATTCGGTAAACGGATGTGAAAGAAAACATTACAAATGTAAAGATCGACAGAGGGAATGTGAAAGAGCATGTTCAAGCACCATTTTTTTCTAAATCAATATGGTTAGTTTAATAAACCCTGCTCACTGAAACGTCAACTATGAAAAGGAAGGGTTAGGGCACGTCCCTTCCTCTTCATTTACAAACTACGAGAACATTAAACATGAACGAACGTATTTACAAGGTTGACAACGTCGTGGAGTCAGACTAGACTTGCAATGATCTAGTACAGTGTCATAGTGTCATTGATGCACACTATATTTTTGTGCTAAAGAAAATAAATAACCATACTGTTCACAAACCACCTTTCTATTTTATCATTGTTTCTAGAGTAGTCAAAACAAGTCACTAAATGTTCTAAGGGAAATCTAAGACTGCGTTGATGTAGAAAATACACACACTATTGTCCACACTTAATGGAATCTTATCCTTATAATCTCACAGTATTGAACTGAGTAGATACAGCATTTCTTCTCATATAGTAAATGATGTCGTCTTTCAAATGAGGTAATCATTAAGAATCAAAATATTCCACGCTATGATCGTTGGGAAAGTTGACTGCTACTCAATGGGTTCCTGGGCGATGACTGTCATCCGTGCTGATGACATAGGTTTGAATGTCCTTAGGTTTTCGATGAGGAAGTTCATCTTTAGCACACACCACTGGATTCCAAGAAGCTGTATACGAACTGTGAGTCAGAAGGTAATGAAGTTCCCAGGTATTCATTCCTTTCACAGGTAGCGATAAGTCATCAGTTTGCGCTTGACTTTTTCCTTGAAAATATCTGTCAAGTAAGTCGATCAACTGCCCATCTCCCTACTCTGTTGCAAGAGAACTTCAAAGCGTTTTGTTTGCAAAGAAGTTAATGGAAGTGAGGAACGGTCACTCAAGTTTTTATTCCACTTTTTCAAAATCTTCTCTTCTGAGATGAGAGTCAATGCATCTTCTAGATATTCGTCCAATTTGTCTTCTTGACTCATCACCAAACATTTGTCGTGTTGTTTCGGACTAGGATGATCAATTTGACAACCATGACAATGTTCTCTAGACAGTTGTGCGATTGTTTCAGCCAAGTGACGATCAAAACAGGAGACTAAGTGTTGTTCTTGTCCTGGCCAGCTTGACATCATGATTGTTTTTTTGTCTTCTTCACTTGTAGTCTCTGACTGCTGCTGTTGTTCTGGATAGAAAACATCCTCTTCATCTATCTCCATAGGTTTGTGTTCCATCTTATTTTTCTAATAGTCTTGGATCACTTCTCTCAAACTGTCGATGTCCAGAGTGTTGTCGAATTCTACACACAAAGTGACGTTCACTGTGTTTGCCAGAGTTACTGAAGTTCCACACGAAGTTGACACGATTTTATAGGGTGGAAATGTCCCTCGTCGCTGCCTTCGTCTGGAGTGAAATCAAATCACCACAAAGCATACCCTCCTGCATAATCTTCGTACGAAATGCCGTGGCTACTGATGGTTCTTAATTGTCCTGTGACTTCAAATAGAGTCAAGTAAGATCTCAAGTAATTTTTCTCGGCAAAATTAAATTCAAAGGGTTTGGTACACAACGTCTGGCCATTTCGGGTGACTTCTCTCTTAGACACGTTGAAGTGTTGTAACTCGAAAGGATTTTGATCAACAGCTCCGTTGAGGGTTGCATCGCTGACCTTGGATCGGAGTCCAGAGGCAATGGTAAAGGTATTTACTTTCACTCGTCATAGAGGATACTTAGCCGCCATACTGCTCAGAGTTTGACTGATGTCGCTTCCCACGTTAGGTAAGACCAGTACACGTCGTACGTAAAGTCTGGCTTCTTCGCTGCTTGTTTTGTACTCGTTACCATTATCCATCAAATGAAACACGATACTTCTTTGATTCAGTCCCAGGCGTACATCCGTTCCATTCGACAAATCCTTGTCTTGCAACCACATGTCCAAGCACAAATGATCCATAATTTCGAAACTACGTCCTTGTTTGATTTTCTTAAATTCAACATTGTGAGGATCGTCATCCGCAGTCAACTCTGTATCGTTTAACTTGTCAAATGTGTCAGGTTTCCATACCACTGACGCAACCAGATGTGTCTTCTTGTCGTCTTGTCCGTGCATCAAGACATTTTTCGGCTACGCTCGATAAGGGTAAGTCTCCATGCTGCTGCTGACTAGTTTGTTATTCAAGTACAAATCCACTTCGCTGAACAACGAATGCATGACATAGCTGACGGGAGCTACTCTGATATCGGCACCTAGATTGCTGTTGTCTGTTTTGAGAACTTTGACATTCAGGTACAAATAACTGTTATTCAAATTGATGTAGTCTTCGGTTTGTCCTTAGATTTCAAATTCGATTGGTGCTGAGGTGGTCAAAGGATGAAATTCTACCCATTTGGATTCTTGTATTGTCATCATGGTATGGCAAACAGAAAGAGTTCTGACTTCATAGTTCGATGGTTCTGGTCTCCGAAGAGTCACTCGTTGTCAAAGGATTATTTTCCAAATGTTCCAGAAGAGGACTGCTGATGTGACTGGAGGAGTTCTTGGTGTGACTGGCGTTGGCGGCGAGACTACCGTTGTTGTTGTTACTGTCGGTATATTTCAACGAAGGACTGGAAAGAAGATAGCCAGTACAACTGCTGAGTAAAATAGTGCACAGTTTATCTCCTTGTTGCAAAGTCAAATATACAATGGCTGCTCCGATGACACAATACACCACACAGATATGGCAGAAAAAGACTTTGATTTTTAGGGACACATTCTCCACACCACACCCTCAGGGATTGTTTTTGTAGTTCTTGAAGAGAGGAACTCTGAGAAGGAGAGGTAGCTTCTGTGTTTAACGGCATGGTGGTAACTTCTACTTTTTTTTTTTTTTACAGTCGATGACTTGTAAAACTGCAATCCAAGAATCGAAACTGGTTGGATATCCTTTCCAACGCACTTAAATTTATTGAAGGCGACGTTTTCCCAGTTTACGTATTCTTCAATCGAGGAAGCTTTCTATATCGTACACGTCGTCTTCATCTTAGTCACTCATTGTAACTCACGCAAGTAAAAAGTTCCTTTCAGCACTTCTCCGTTCATATCTTCCAATTTATAGACAGAAGGATCCGGTCCACGCACTTGTCCAGTGGCACGAAACAATTCAGTCTTCCAGTTAGGTAAATAACCTTTATCGAAAGTGCGGTTTTCGTTTTCATTGCGAACCCAATCTCCTGTGTTCAACACTTTTTTCTATTTTTCATGTGTCACTTCTTCTGGAGCACATCAGCATGGGTAGAATCCGCCTCGTTGAACGAGCATTTTTTTTCTTTTGACTGATGGGCATTTTATTTTTTACCATTTGACGAAGGACGTGACGATGTCGTTCTAATCGCTCTTTCTTTATCTTGGTCAACGACACCGTTCCTTTCAAGACGATCAAACAACATTTATACACGATATCAATGATTTCTTTTGGTGCTTTTGCATGACTTGTTTTCGCATCAGAGCATTGGATTTGGTCAGTACTAACAAAACATCCCAATGTTTGGCTAAACGAAGAGGGAGTCCCTTTTTTCCTTTTTTGGAGGAAGATTTAATTGGACGTTGTCGATGATGATGGTGTGAATCTTGTGACATCTTTGTTTCAGGAGGAATAATCTGATGTGAATCCAGTCCAACACTTCTTCCTTTTTTATACTGGAGTTCATCTCCACTGATTGTATTGACGTTGTACCAACTTAACTATGGGCAAAACTCGACGATGGGGTGTTTTCATCGGACTAAATCTTGCCATGTCTAGAATGTTGTATCCACTTGTCTTCAGTTTCACACAAGTAATGGATGCAGCGCAATGCTTGGGCGGAATATCGACGGCAGACAGGGATCGTTATCTCCGTGATCCAGAAATAATTGCCAACATTTTCCACAACACCGTCCTAAAGTGTCAACATCGGATCGACAATAGTTCAACATTTCTTCTTGAAAGTCAAAAGAGTCTGAAGTGTGGAGTTTGTACCAAGCGTACAAAGCTTCTCGTTGTTCTGTATGCAAACCGCCGGGGTCTTAGTAGCGAACTTCAGGCAAATGCGTTAGCACGACGTGTTGATTAGCTTCGGTATTGAAAAAGTGTGGAAAATAGCCCTTAGCTATTTCTCTCATTCCAAACGTTTTTGGCATTCTACTTAAAGGCATAGCCATATAACTCGTGGAATCTTTAAATTGTACATTTCGTCTCCACTCTTAAGCAGTTGATATTGGCTCCGTTCATGGTCACTGTTGGAAATTGGGTGCCTTGTTCAGAATAATATTTCAAAAGAAATTGTCCGTCGTATCCGGAGAAATTGTGAGCAATGACTGTAGCATATCGATGACAGTTCCCGTAACGCTGGATTTCCTCTTCGCTCCAAGTGTCGTCGGTGGGGTCAAAATCCATTCGGCAAAATCAGTTCGTGTACGAGAGCCCCGAAATATCGTTTCTTGTCCTCCTGGAATCACACTGTAATTTGGACAGTGAAATAAAAAATATAAAGGTTTTTGAATGCATTTGTAAAAAGCCCGATGAGCTATACAAAAATTAGGAATGTGAATTCCAGTCTGTTGTGAACATTCAAAGTAAAAAAAAGATAAAATCCACATTCTTCTTATTATTCTTGTTCTGATCGTCATTTAATACTTCCTCGAGTTCATTATCATATCTTTGAGTGTAACACTGATGATTGAAGTCCACAACTTGGTCACAAAAACGGCATCTTTTCTTTCCTGGCCAAAGGTGTGACTTTCGGTTATTTGTTTGAACAAGATGTCCAGAAGTGAAGCACACTCTCAATAATTTGCAAGCAATTTTCTGTTGTTGAAATTGTTTCATGCGACCGACGTCGCTCGTAACAGGTTGGACTGACAAATGTCCGGCTGCGAGTAGAGCAATGAATTCTTTCTTTTCCTTCAGGAATGCAAGGCCTGGAAGCTAAACACCCACGACATCTTTCTCTTCAATGAATATGTTGCTCCCGATTGATAAATCCTTGGTCACATTTCTCGTAATAGTAATTGTATCTAAGAAATCCTGTGATAGTTGTAATAGCATCGAAATAATCTTGGTAATGATAAACGTGAATGTATTTTCCATCTGGGAAATCCGGTCCTCAAAACACGAGAGCTCCACGAACGACTTGAGGGTATACTTTCAACGTATAACGAGGCGCCAACACGTCTTGAAGATTTTGCACAAGGTTTCTTTGGAAATACCTGCTTGCTGCAAAAGGAGTTCGGCTTCTTTTTGTTGTTTAACTTTGTCCCATCGTCAATGCTATTCCATAATCTTTTTCATTCCGCTGTATCGTTCTTCTCGGCATAAGTTTGCACAACTACGATGGCACGAGCTAATCACATTTGATCTTGGTGGTTGTCAATGTGAACGATACTTCGCTTGGTACTGCTAAGTTTATCCGCCGATAGAACTTTGCGTCGTCCTCTACCACTTGGAAGTGAAACGTGCGTCATGTGAAGAGTGGCTTTTCCATAGGTGATGCTAAACTCGTCGCTCGATTGTTGGACGTTTTGAGTGAACTTGTGCTAACAATTCATATATATATATATATATATATATATATATATATATATATATATATATATATATATATATATATATATATTGAAAGTGATGTCACGCGTCCGCTGTCTTCTGATTGGAAAGGAGACAACACACATTGACTGAATTATATTACACGCATTCTATTCTGAATGGTGGAACATTCTAATCCGTCAATCCGTTTCAATCAGGTTATAGACTATATATAAAGGCGCTTTGTCCCATTGTGTCATCCTTTCTCAAGACAACCGAAAAGATGTGGACAAGCGTGGAGTCGTGGACTATTGTTTCAAGTATGCTTTTCAATCCAGACTTTCTGGTATATGTCAAGGCATCGTGGACCATTATCATTATCACAGATGCAACTATGAGGAAGAGACGAATCTATGTGGAGAGGTAAGTCTATGGATGGGATGTGAGGAGAAGTTTGCGGAGAAGAACTATGAAGCGGTGTGGTATGTGTTAACCCTACTCCTTGGTTAACAACTCCAACTTCCCTTTTCAGGGCCACCCACGATCTCTAGAAAAAAGAGATATATTACTCAAAACTATTAGCAAAAAATAATTGTGTTTTATGTTTGAATGTCTGTGTCTATGTTCAAAACCAAACTAAAACTTAAAACAATACCTCTTGTGTGTGATAGTATGTTTGTGGGTATAGTGTGTCTATAAACACTCCTACCCTTCCTTGCTTGTGTGTGATAGTGTGTGTATATTTCATCCCCTTTCGTTTACGTCCTACTCCCCTCTCTTGTGTGATAGCATATTTGTGTGTATGTAAGTATAATGTGTGTAAGCACTCCTACCCGTTTCAGTGGATAGTAGGTGTAAGGTTTTTAGTCACTACATACGGTGTGTTGGATAGTATGTATTGGATAGTAATCAAAAACTGGTGTGTTGGATATTAACAAAAACAGTATCGGTGATAAAACTCCACTTTGTATCAAACCTACACCATACTCAAAAAGAGCACTACGAGTACCCCAATGTAGACAGAACGAAGAACATTGATCATTTTGCCATTTACACCTTGTCTGAAAACCTTCAACAACATTTTCATTTCTGCAAACACTACCAAATACCTTTTTAATATCAAAAAAAGCTGCGTAAAACCTTTTTACCGTGACTTAAATATTTAATAATCAAACCATGTGAAAAATAATTAGCTTCAGTAGTTTTAACTCCTTTCTTGAAACAAAATTGCGCATCTGATAGTTTTTCATTTTCCTTGGCCCAATTCAAAAATCTTAGATTTAAAATACTGGTAAATAATTTTGAAAAGCAATTTTGTAGAGTAATACCTCTATAACTCCCTGCATTACAAGGATCACCAGACTTAAATATAGGTACAATTACACCCTCACCCCAATTAGGTGTATAAATGACCACTATCGAATATTGCATTAAGTACTTTACATATAAAGGGTCTAAGTATTTCTACTCCGTTTTAGCAAAAGTCATTCAAAAGATAGCAATCGCCATGTTGTTTCGAAGTTTTTAAGATTTCTTATCGCCTTTGTAATTTCATAACCTGTTATTTGTTTGTCTTGATCTTCATAGATTGCTCTCCTTTATGCAGTAAATCATTTATATATATATATATATATATATATATATATATATATATATATATATATATATATATATATATATATATGTGTGTATTTCGTATAAAATTATTCGTTTCACGATTTGAAAAGGCTTCGCTTTGATTGTGCAAAGTACTAGAATACTGGACAAATTGTCTAGGCGAAACATTTCAGCAGAAGTCACATTTTTATTTTTATTTTTCATGGGATTAGAATTTTCGAACTATATAACTCATGTGATAATTTCTTTTTGTATTGAAACTTGCCTTTCGTACACATATCTTATACATTTTCTTTCTTTCAAACACTAGTAATATCCGTTTCTGTCAATGTGTTCCGATAGATTGATAACACATAACGCTTATAGCGATCCCTCTATAATACATCTCAAAATATGGCTTCCCAATATCCGTAAACTCTCTCACAGCTATATCTTTAATACAAGGAATGTGAACATAAATATTTGCTATACAGTTCTCAAAAGGGGCCTGGTTATTCTAATCTTGAAGAAATGCAGCAGCATGTTGCAGATCCCAGTTGTACCAAATCTTAATATATTCAACGGTCATGTAATGACAAGTTTAAACTCTAATGATGAATGATCAGAATGAGTTGTAATATCGTGGACATAAAAATCGGAAATTAATGAAGCAGTACTATCAAAAAAGTAAAATATAGTCTATAACGCTACGTACACGAGGACCTGTACCAATCTCACAATCCCTAAAATTCCTGCCAATACATATTCTCAATCCAGCTGCTTTACACAAATCAGCAAACAATTGCTAAGTACATTTGTACCTTTAACCATAAAACGCTCATATTATCATTATCAACATCAAAATCAATATGGTTTTATATAGGAACAGGGCCAAAATTTACGGTAAAATCAGGTTTTATAGTTCAGGCATTTAAATCGCAAGTAAGTATAATATCATAGCTTACAGATTTGTACTTATTTAAATAATTCTGTATTTCATCAAACATATTACTTGGTAACATGTTATATGTTATTGATCCCTCCGGTATCAAATAAAGAAAACAAATAAGGATATATTTTTGAAGATTACAAGCAACTTTATCTAATTTACACCAAACATAAATATCTTCTTTTAAATGTATTAGCTTGATACTATTTTTTAATGTTTCTCTATAATAAAGTTCAAGCCCTCCACTATTAAGTCTGGCCTTTTTATGAATTAATTTCCTATACCAATTAATATGTCTATACCCTGCTAAATCTAACTAAAAATATTTCGTAGACCATGTGATAAGCAACTTAAAATGTTTCGTAGACCACGTGATAAGCAACTTAAAATATTTCGTAGACCATGTGGTAAGCAACTTAAAATGTTTCGTAGACCATGTGATAAGCAACTTAAAATGTAATTGCCAATCTTATTAAAAGATTTTTAAAATTAGGTTTCATTTTACTGAGATTCATAAACTCTTCTTCTTATGGTTTTGGAAGAGAAGTGATCTTACTGAGCTAAGTGATTATACTAAAAACCGACGTTAAGGGAGAACAATGAGACTGAAAGTTAATAATCTCCTCTTTGAATTCCATCCTTCCAAGATTGCAGCAAGTCGATCGACTCGGTACTCTTCAATCAGTTCTAAACTCTGTCATATTTAGATGTGCGGTTATTGTTTGAAATGTCCTGTTTTCCGCTTATATTACGTAGGTGACTTTACATTTGATTTAATTTGGTGAAAGATCCCATTTTTTACTTTATAATGGATAACCATAGACGCTAATCCCTAAATGCGAGATTTCTGTCGTGTTGAATGTTTCAGTACTACCGTCTTATGATGTCACATATCTGAGTCTATTACACTTTATTTCCTTCATTCAGATCTGACAGTTTCCTTGATTTTATTTTCGTTCTCATAATTCTTGATTATTAGTTAAGTCTAATATACCGATGCATAGATAGATCGGTAAGTAGGTAGGAAGAATAAACAAATAGAAACCAAATTATATATGAGAACGAGATATAAACTTTAATGTTTCGAATTGAACAACTTGCTGACAAAACAAAATATGAATGTCGACTAAGATAACACCAGAAGTGGTGTGCAAGAGATTCCTAATGGGACGATGTATTCCTAATTTGAAGGATTGGAAGAGGGTACCTTAATTATGAGCATATTCTTGATGCTGTAGTTACTATACGCGTCAGGAGTCATGTGTAATAAAGAGTCACCTGATATAATTTTCACAATACTCTACCAATCAAAAATGATCGACGTTTCCATCACAGACTGGATATAAGTGGCTATCGCTGAAGATACTTTCCACACTGTGATTGTCTCTGCACACAGTGATTTATGTCTCTCCGTGCTCAGCAATAAACTCAGCAGCAGCAACAGCGTGTTGATGACAATGGAGGTGCAAGAGAGGATGGGAAGCAACGAGGGGGTGGAATGCCAAACAACTGAGGTAGGTGAATGTAATTTTTAGCACATGTACAGTGAAAAAGTAATGTACAGGCAATGAATAGCACACAATTGTTCTTGCTCTTTTTTATTTTATTTTTTTATTACTCGACTTTTACTTGTATTTGCATTTTGAAACTTTCGTCGCATTTCACCAAGAACTTGTTTAAAGAAGAGGAAAATCTTTGAAATTCAGAATATAGTGTGTCCGTAATAATAACATTTTGAAACATTGAAACATTCTTCCAAGAATAGTGGCTTAGACTATATAAATCTGTAAAAAAAATATTTTAAAAAAATATTGTCGGACCAGAGAACTGTAACGAAGAGAGGGTAATACGATTTTATTTGTCTGCTTTTTCGTTTAATGCATTGACGATAAACAATATAGAGTCGAACAAAGAGGGAGACAAGCTCAAAGTAGACCAACTGGCATTTATAAAGATTGGTAGCGCCTACACTACCAAAACAATGTTTTATATCCTGGTTGGTATGTTGCTTCTGGTCTATTTACATTAGTCGCAGAGGCCTGTGCCCATACAATTATGGCTTAGTGAATACAGAATCTGTACAGTTGGCGATAGTTAGCACTAGACGCGATTAAAACTTTTGGCCAATCTACGAGATCGAAGATATACTGCCATTAAAGAAAGTTTTTATAAAATGTTTTTGTAGACGAGAGAGAAAACTCGAAGAGTTACCAAAGGAACCCCAATATAGAGACTTTAAAGACCGGAGAAAAGCAATTTTGAAACAGACAATTAAACTTGCGAGAGACTATGCCAAGAGTAAGCTAGAGATACGCTGGTTACAAGAAATGGAATTAATAATAATTAAATGCTTCATAAAAAATATTTTAAAAAAAAACACGAGACAGCTGGACAATAATAGAATTTATAAAATTTTGGCTTTTTGTGTTGGAAAATCTGCATTTTTGGGTATGTTCATGTATGAAAGGGACTGAGAGGTTACTTTTATTCCAGCATCTTGAAAGTCGAGATAGAGATAGAAAAGCCAGATTTAAGCTAAAGTTTCTAATTCGCATGGACAAGGAAAGACCACGCCAACAAAACATAAACGAAAGCAGATTTTTATTTTTGCATGTCCTGAAAATTCTAATGCCTCTAAAAACTGCGGGACGAAGTTGATAAATTAGAGTACGAAGATACGAAATTAGGCGACATATTATTATAACCATGACTTTAAAAGGAGGAATATATTTGTGATCGTCCAGGTGTTCCGCGTTATTATCGCATCCCATTTTAAGTCTGGAGTTCGGGAAGTTATTTTATCCAATTTTAACGAGGGATTTCCTTTTAATTTCTTTTATTAATTTTGTGGAATGGTTTTATTTTTTTATAGCATTTTGCTGAAAATATCTTCGTTTTCTGTTACTTTTTCTTGTTTGTGGTCTTTTACCCCTGCTTGTTTAAATTGTGTGTGTGTGTGTGTGTGTGTGTGTGTGTTTTAAATTTATTTTTTACTGTCTATTTTCTAGATTGCACTCAGGGAAAAGATTTAAAGATAATGATAGGTATTATAGCCAGTCCCATGTTTTTACGAAGCATCTAATTATTATATCTTCCATTTTTTTTAATGCAACGTACCTATAGTTTACTCTCGGCATAATCTCTGGCAAGATTATTATTCTGTTCCGTCTCAGCATAATCACTAGCAAGATTATTATTCTGTTCCGTCTAGGCTTTAAGGTCTCTATATTAGGTTTCTGTATGTATCTTTCGAGTTCCCTCTCTCTTCTTCTTAAACATTTTGCAAGAACTGTATTGAGTGATTGTACCTCTACTGAAGGAGAGCTTTATCGCGTCTAGTGCTAAATATCGCCAACTGTACAAATTCTGTCTTCACTAGGTCATAATCTTCTGGGTAATGTAGGTGTTACCTGTCTTTCTCAATGCCAGCTGCTCTACTTTAAGCTCGTCTCCCCCTTCGTTAAACTGTATATAGTTTAATGGCAATGCATTAAACGATGAAATAGACAACACACTCCTTTTTTTTTTAAATTATCCTCTCTTCGTTACAGTTTTCTGGCAGTTTATATTCTATTCCAGTAATTAGAGCTGTCTGTAGATTAACTCAGAAAAAGCAAAACAACGTCAGTTCTTTTAGCTCTGTTGTTGACCAGACAAAAGTTTGTTACAGATTTAACTAGTCAAAGCCACTGTTCTTTATAAAATATCCCATCTTGGATAATCTCTCTACTAACGTTATAAATGTTAAAACTTCTTTATAGTTCGTTCGTGTTCCTTCCAGTCTAGTTATTCAATATTCTCTAGCTACCGGGTTTGCAAAAGTTGATGCCAGTCATCTATCTGGACAGTTAATTCAATCTAAAATTTGGAAACAAGTCTGTTTATTTATGTCATGATAGCTGGCAGAAAAATTCACTGTAGATCTTAAATCTATTGTTCCGTATCCACCAAAATAGACAAATAATTCCAATGTTATTATCATTGTCGATTAAATAGGATGGATGTTCACCTTTTTACCATACCAAAGTTTTCTTTATTAAAAAGTATTTTTCTATCTGGTTAACGAAAATTCCACCGAAATCATATGTGGTGTCGAAGTCCATAAAATAGAGATCATTTTTATTTTGTTTTTGCATAATCTCTAGACATTTAGCCAGTAGATACTTAAATCTACTACTTCCTACTCCGCCTTGTACGGTGCTATTATATAATTATATACTTTTCCTTTTTGTTTTTTATTATCTCTTTTGCGACATTTCTCGTGTAGCAGTCTGGGATTTCGTATAACATTTGTCCTTTTAATTTTTACAACGTGTTTTTGAAGAATAATATCTAGTAATGTCATCTAATTATTTTATTTGTTCCTAAAAAAAAAAAAAATAATACAAATGGCTGAAAAGAATTGGGGGTAGTACGCATTATAAAAAAGGGTAGTTGGACGTCACAGATAATGCACGTGGGGAACATAAACTCTTCTACTGCATGAATGTTTTCTCGCTTACTTCTGCAATGTGTATGTAGATTTCTTGGCTAATCGTTTCTTCAAATCAGAATATTTTTATCGGACTTTGCCTTTGCTTTTATCACGGTTTATTTGTTCCCACAATTAATTTATAACTGTGAATGCGAATGGGCTTTCAGGATCATAATATAGAAATCTTATATAACCTTCTTTATCCGTATTTAGATTGAATTTCATACTTTTGACCACCTATTTTCTTTCGACTCTTGTTGTGAGTAAACATGTGTACAAAATTACATGCAAAGTGAAATTTAAACAAAAATCCATTTTTCATTAATTAAACAAGATTTTGTGTATGTATATGACGAGTTCCGAACACATACTGATAGTAACATTGTGTTCCGAAGTCGTAAGCACTACCTACACACCATCAAGACACTTAAAAGTCTTCCTTTCAAAAGTAAATTTTAAGTAATCATTCAACCTTTTTGAAACAAGGAATTAAATTAAAGTAATTTTTCATTAATAATAAAGGACATCACCATAAATTCATATAATTTTATTATATCAGTTCGAAATTTTAAAAAACTTATTTGCTTAATAATTTAAGGACCTAGTTAATAAAATAACCCTAGAAAATGTTTACAGTATACATGTCTGATACACAGCTGCTGGACGATACAGTACATAACTACATGTTGATGGTGATAACATTTTAAGCTGTGAGATAAACAAACAAGTTCATGCAGAAGAACACTACGTCTAGAACTTTGAGCAAAGCGAACAAGTCCATGTAAAACACTACAGAGACTACTGCTTTCAATTTTATGTACTTACAACGGCATGTGTGCTACATTCTGACATCCTTATTTTTAGTAAGAACGTGTATACGCATGACTATGACTCATCACGCGGTTTAAGCCTCGCTCTAGTCATTGCAAACTACGGCTATGTGCAGTACTGATTTCTGAGTGTTATTGGTTATTTAAAATACTTTGTTTGCATTAAAGTTTCAAAACAAAAAAAATATAATGTGAGAGGCGGGGATCCGCTTAGCTCGCTACTCTCGTTTAGCTTTTAGGGTAAGACTTTTTTTGAAAATACATTTTCATAATTTTATTAGTGAATTCTTTACAATTATTTAGTTTCTAAAATAAATCTAGTTGTTTCATCTGAAATGACATACTCTGTCAGGACACAGGGATGACGTCTGTTGTGCGAGAGAAAAATGTTCTTTGGATAGACCTCATATCCTCCAATGAATATGTAAAATGTTTTTATTTTCGTAAAATATAAATGATAATTGAGATTTTATTGCTAGATAATAGATAACTGGCATACCAAATCTGGTATTTAGTATGTGGCTTTTAGATAAAATCTCTATTTAATCCATATTTAGATAACAGAAGTTTGTAATGTACGAATAACAAAAATTTAAATGAAAATGTGACTAGGAGATGCTTAGTCTTTCTCACTTTATTTGAAACGCTGTAGTAATTGGGCCAGAGTTTTCATTTTTATAACTGCAACATTTCTTTCTGAGCATTAATTAGGTAGTACTATGCTAGAATAGGATTTTCTACCAAAAGGTTGGTAGGGTAGCCTTGTATTTTTGGAGATATTTCTTTTGTCGGTGGTCAAGGATTTTTCAAACAAACCTGTAGATGGAGTGGCCTAGGATTTTTCACACCAACAATTGCTTGGTGATAGGATGGCCTAGGATTTTCCAACTACAAAAGAAAAACATTGGTGGAGAGTCGGGTGGACTAGGATAAAAAAATTTTATCGTCGGTAGGATATTGGGAATTCTCCGTCCAGTATGGATATGTAATATTATGCTGGCCTAGGATTTTTTCAAGAAAACAAATTGGTGGATGGGAGGGTCATTACTGCCTAAGTTTTGTTTTCAAAACAAATTATTTTAATGTTTGTAGGATTAGGTGTTGGTTTTTGAAAACAAAATATGGGGAATCTATATCTTCTCTATACTGATCAAGTTTACGAAATTAATAATAATATTTAATTTCCACAAGATATAGATCAGAGTCAGATGGCTCCGGAGGCAGAGACAGAGCACACAATCAAATCATATTAGTTGATCTCTTGATATTTATACTTTTTGCTATCTGTTTTTTCTTTGTTTAACATTTTGTTTTATATAAAAAAAAACAACTAATTATTGTTGACACAAACTCATGCTTTTTATAATCATAACTGAGGTTTCCATAAAAGCATGCTTAAAGTTTTACTTACTCCAGTTCAAGGTTACAAATTTTTAAGAATATGTTCCTAAATCTTTTATATCCTAATCCTAATAATAAATGTGAAGAGAATGCCATACTCTCCTTTAACCTGTATATCTTTAACTCATGTATCGATTTTATGTATTACTATGTTCCGATTTTATATATTATTATGGACCGATTTTATGTATTACTATGTACCGATTTTACATATTTATATTTATCTTACAAAGTATTGCATGGTTGATTTGTAGACAGGCGACAATGATCGGAATCAACCATGCCTACATTATCTTCTGTAAATTCCAAGCCTCTGTGTAATGATATTTTAGGTCACATGCAATCCTCTGATAGAACTATGCTTCTGTCTAGTCAGTCAGATGGTATTATATAGGAACATGTTTCAGTTACATGTGCACAAAATAGTATTAAAGACAAATTTGGGATTCTGGCGCACTTTTATTTTTTGTTTTCTTCTGTTTTCGAGGGTAAAGAATGGTATACTTTTAGTGTTTTAGAGGCTTTTGAATGATGTTTTATGCGTTTTAGAGGGTGTATGGACGGGCTCCAGAATGGTGTTTTTCCGCGTTTTAGAGGGTATATATAGAATCATGTGCTTGGAAGGGTTGAATAGTGATATGTTCATAGTGTTTCTCAGGTCATTTAATGAGGTACTTACAGTGTTTCTAAGGGTCTGGAATGAGACGCTTGTTGGAGTTAAGGATCATGATCTTTATAGTGTTTTTCGAGTCCTTTAATACTTATAGTATTTTGGAGGCTTTTATTATATACAGTGCTCTAGAGGCTCTAGAATAAATTTTTTGGTGTTAATTTAGCTTTTTTGTTGTTGTGTGTTTTAGAGCATAAAGAATTATATACTTATAGTGTTGTAGATGGTCTATAATGATATATTTAGAGGGGTTCTAAAATTATATTTTCATAGTGTTTTTTTAAGCTTTAAAATGATATCTTTATAGTGTTTTTTAGCTATATGAATTATATATTTCAAAAGTATTTTTTGTAGATGTTTTAAATAATCTTTTCATGGAAATTGAAATTCGTATGTTTGGATCATAACAAATGAAGTTTTCCTTTCGGGGTTTATTGAAATTTATCATTAAAATGTATTCCAAAGGGTTAATTTTTCAAAGGATTATTAAAAAAATCAGAATTTTCAAAGGACTTTTTAAATACTTTTTCAGAATTTTATAATATATATTCCAGAGGGTAAAGAATACATGTGTTTATCATTTGTTGCTATGTGTTTATTATATATCATACAGAGGCAAAAAAAGGTCCGATTCCCCAATACGACTTTTTTAAATAACGTTTTCAATAAATTTTCGTTATGAATTTTTACAGACGATGATAATCTATGTTTCCAAGGGCACTTTGCTGTAGGTCCTTATATTATTGAACACATCATTTTTGTTTCTGCGGGTTTAAGTTGTGATTCCAATTGAATTACATAAATTAATCTTTCTCATATTTTTAAGTAAAAAGAATAGAGCTGGCAAATGGTAACTAACTACTCACTTCACCATTTTTTATACTTTTGTTCCCATAGGTATAAGTTTTTACTCCATCTTCTCTAACACATTTTGTTGTATCTAGAGGTGACAGATTTCTTTTTAAATTAATTTTGTATAACCCCTTTAGATGAGTATCACGTTTTATGGAATACATAATACTCTTCATCTCTTCTTTTTCAAATAATAATTTTTATCAGCGTGAACGATTTAATTCCTCTTTAACGATCGAAATTGATTCTATCTTGGCTTTATTAATTTATTTATCATCAATCATTAGCGAATACATTTTAGGCCTTAAACCAACAAGTTATGTTACCGGTCTTCCGTTACATTCATCTGTAAATTTATCAACAACATTTGTATTAGGTGTATTATACAAAGTATATATGATTGCTTATCTAATTGCTTGTATCATACAATGTGATATCCTTTTTCATATCATCATACATATTTTCTGTTGTAAATTACAATAAAAGATTATCAGTGTCTGTATATAACAATAAAAGATTATCAGTGTCTGTATATAACAATAAAAGATTATCAGTGTCTGTATATTACAATAAAAGATTATCAGTGTCTCTATATAACAATACAAGATTATCAGTGTCTGTATACTACAATAAAAGATTATCAGTGTCTGTATATTACAATAAAAGATTATCAGTGTCTGTATATTACAATAAAAGATTATCAGTGTCTGTATATCACAATAAAAGATTATCAGTGTCTGTATATAACAATAAAAGATTATCAGTGTCTGTATATTACAATAAAAGATTATCAGTGCCTGTATATAACAATAAAAGATTATCAGTGTCTGTATATAGCAATAAAAGATTATCAGTGTCTGTATATAACAATAAAAGATTATCAGTGTCTGTATATAACAATAAAAGATTATCAGTGTATGTATATAACAATAAAAGATTATCAGTGTCTGTATATAACAATTCAATGTTATTTTCAAATGTAGCTTTTAAGTTATTATAATAAAAGTCGTACATGAGTAACTTGGATAAATACTGACTTGCCTGAGTAAATTATCTTTTAAGCATTCATTCTGATTTAAGTCTATGAATCGCTATATATTGCTCATAAAATATTTTTCTTGATTCAAATCCTGGGTCGGCTATTCGTTTTTATTTTATTTTTTATATTTTCTTAACTTCACCAGGCGTAACTGACTCGATATTTACACTTTTTATGAAGTTACCCATAGTTTCCCAATACTGAGTTATTCATTAATTTAAAGAAATCTTTCTCAAATTCATTTTAGATCGTGGTCTAAAATTAGTATTTAATTGGATATCTGGAGTCATCCATTTATCTTTGTTAAACTCTAGTACCCTATGAATTTTTGAAATATTTTAGTCAAACATAATGATGGGTTTCATATTCGTTTATTAACAACAAAATCGATATTACTTTTTCTTTCTTTTTCCTTAGAAATTTGGAGTGGATATAATCCATTTACCCAACCAAAAACATTCACAGATATTTCATAATTTAATTTTTCAAATTTATGAACATGTTGTAATGAAAGTGGAAATATAATATTGTCAAAGTTCAGTTTCCCAATATGTTCTTTATACAAAGATGTTCGCTCTCCATCATGGTCTGCTGGATATAGTCCTTCTAATAAAGACAATTCAAAACATATATTATCCTCATTCTTGATATTAATACATCCTTTTTCTAATGTAATTCTTTTGGTAGTTGGATATAGCTTTTTCCTATAATTGGGTCATATTTTGATACATGTATCAAAACATACATAATTTTCTCAAGTTTCTAATCAGAACCTCTTGTTCATAAATTCTCAACTGATGCTTTTATTCCTTCAAATACATAACGCAAACTATCACCAGTTTCATCTGTTCTAAGTATGGTGGCCGCTTTATTAGTGAAAACAAATCCATGTGTTTCCTCTGACAGCATTCATTCCCTGTAAAACCATATTTTTACTGTAATATTGTAATTTATTCCATTTTTAAAAGCAGCATATTGCTAAGAATATCTACAATTTCGCATTTTATGCATATTAAGAATGTATTTAAATCCTTTTTATTCTTATCATAATGCAAGACAACATAAACAAATCAACAAGCAGGATATCTTAAATATTTTGTTGTGAAAAAAATTACGATGATTCAGATATCAGTTTTTCAGGTAGTATTTCGGCAGGTGATCTTGTAAACTGGTTTTGGAGTTGGTTTTGGTTTTTAAAATTTCTGTTTCACATTTTTTGGAAATTCTATACCAAAATCTAGATCAAGTATTTTTATTAACTGGTTTGAGCGTTGGTTTTGGTTTTGTAGGTACCGGTTTTATTTCTTTTTGTTTTGGTTTAATGCTTTTACGTAGTTGTTTAATCTTTTCATTATCATCTGATATTATCTTTATCTAAAAAATCCATTGAGCTTCATCTAAAGATTGTTAACAAATCTTATTATGATACTTCCCCATGTAATCTACTTCCACTATTTTTTAAAAAATAAGATGATTAGTTAACGCCTTATCAACACCTGATTGAATTGGTTATATTGTAATAGATCTATAAAACATTTTGTTGAAAATCGTTAAAATTTAAACAGGTTGTTATTATATTATTACTGGAAACAAATTTTCATTGTTTAAACTCTGAAATATTTTCAATTTTATTATTACCATTCATATTTTTGGTAGGTTTTATTTTCGGTCTACTTTTTTCGCTCATTAATTTATAACATCAACATTCAGTTAAGCCCTTTTTGCTCGAAAATTCCTCCATTTTGACAAATATGACTATTTTTTAACGAATTGTTAAAAAAGGATTCGAGAAATATTAGATATATATTATTATAAAAATGAAGAGAACAAAATCAAGTAAAATTAAACATATTAAAAATAAAATTTGATTTAAGACAAAACAATAAATTATGCAAAACACCACTCAATATTAACTAACTTACAAGAACTTGAATAAGAGATAATAACATAGAAACAATACCGTTAGACATGGACAATCTAATTAATTTACAAATACTTGGCCTAAGTGGTAATAAATTAAGAACAATACCACTAAACATATACAACATGCAAGTACATAAAATATATTTTAATAAATTACAAACAATTCCACCGGAGATAGGTCAGTTATATAATTTACAGAAATTATCTTTAATACAAAATACTTTTTTAAATACCACTATGTTTATATAAATTAATAAATTTTTTGGAGATCTTAGAGCATGGTTTAATAAATTAAAACAAATTCCACTTGAGATATTTAAGATGACTAAATTATAAATTCTGAGAGATTTAGTTGGTGACAAAAGTTTACTGACTTAAGTATTTTCAATAAAATACAGTTTTATTTTAACTTACAGGCAATGAATTATTAGAAAAATGGCTTAAATCAATATTAAGCACATGTATAATATACATGTAAGATATAGAAACAAATTTCATACAATATGGTCATTTGTCAAATGAAGAAATATTATCTAAGTATCTAAGCTTGATTCTTATGTCGATTGGGAGAAGTTTAAAACTGAAAGAAACATCGAATAATCATTTAATAACAAAGATATTGAAACCAACAACAATATAATAATAATAATAATAATAATAATAATAATAATAATAATAATAATAATGAGGACTTAGTACAGCGCTTAATCTTTAGAAGCTCTAAGCGCTTTACAATATTAGTTAACACACAAGGACATATATATGGACACGATTGCAAAAATAAACACCATGGAATTACCAACAAAAAACATGCTGCACATAATTAAGCTAAGAAAACATTGCTTAGTCTTAAGTCTGTTCTTGCACTCGAAATAGGTGAGTTTTAAGAGCACTCTTGAATGAGATCTCAGTGTCATTGTGTCTAAGTTCAAAAGGCAATTCGTTCCAGGTAGCTGGGCTCTGGAACGCAATAGAAAAATGCCCTTAGGACTTCGTTTTGACAATGGGAATAATGAGAACACGAGTGTCGGAAGAGGAGAGTAAATATCTAGAAGGGGTGTACACGTGGGTGAGGTCCTATAGGTATTTTGAACTGGAGGCAGTCAACAAAATGTAGCATAGAGAACAGATTTTGTGTTTGATTTTTGAGCGAACAGGTAACCAGTGGAGGGTACATATCAGGGGGAAGGAGTGCTCAGTTCTTGGTACTCTAATGATGATCCTAGCAGCTGTGTTTTGAACTTTTTGAAGTTTCTGTAGAAGATACTGAGACGAACCAGTTAACAGAGAATTACAATAGTCCAGTTTAGAGAGTACTAAGGAATACACAAATGTTTTTTACTGGCATCAACTAATATAAAATTGCGAATGGAGCTGATATGTCTCAGCTCCAGATGTGCAACCTTGCATATGTTCATGACATGTTGGTTTAATGAGAGAGTAATGTCGAGAGTGACACCTAGGTTTCGTACTGATTGTGTGAATTTAATGTTGGTGTTGCTGATACTTATTGTTTGAGGTACAGGATGGGAATGAGAAAGTCTTTGTGTGGTGATCAGAATGGCTTCAGTTTGTTATCATTCATCTGTAGCTTGTTACATGTCATCCATGACTTCACTAACCGAATATATTAATACTTCTCTTTGGGTGTCATCGGCGTACAATTGGTAAGACACCAGATGACGATCTATGACACTTGAGAGGGGCTGAGTGTATAGAATGGAGAGAACGGTTCCAAGAACAGACCCCTGTGGAACACCAAAAGATAGATCAACCGGGCTGGAATGTTTTCCATTTACGGACACAATTTGTGTCCTGTCGACTAAGTATGACTTGAACCATAGTAAGGCTGTATTGTGAATGCCAAATACACGCTGGAGACGGTAAAGTAATATATCATGGTATATTGTGTCAAATGCTGCAGACAAATCCAGGAGGGTGAGGACTGTAATCTTTTCACTATCCAAAGCAGAGAGAAGGTCGTTAACTACTTTCAGAAGGGCAGTTTCGGTACTCTGGTGAGGGCGATATGCAGACTGTAAATTACTAAAAAGACTATTTGAATTCAGATGATATACCAGCTGGGACAGAACAACTTTTTCTAAGATTGTTGACATGAATGGGAGGTTGGAAACAGGACGGTAGTTATTTTTTTTTTTTTTAATCATTAGGGTCAAGCGTTGGTTTCTTCAACAGAGGCTTTACAGTTGCAGTTTTGAAAACTTATGGGAATTCCCCAAATGAGAGAGAAGTATTAATATATTCGGTTAGTGAAGGCAATATTGAATATAAGAACTCAAGCAGCAGTGATATCGGAATCTAATCAAGTTCACATGAATTTGGAGCATTCTTCATCAGGATTGTACGTAAGAAATCCGTAGAGACAGGCTCAAATGCTGTTAAAGGTTGCCTTTGAAATTCCGTATCACAACTGTGTGGTGACGATGAGTCGATTGAAATTGTGCTGTCAAGTTGATCTGTAATGGTTTGCGCTTTGTCACGGAAGAAATTTACTAACAGGTCCGGAAGTTCGACCCGGGAGAAGGTTGTTGGAAGTGGTGTACATTTGTTCCTTGACATTAGCTTGTTAGTAATATCGAAGAGCTCTTTGCAGCTGCAGCTTTCAGTGATCTTAGTGCCGAAGTAGGTTGATTTCGCTGCATGAACAATGTTTATGACATCCTTTCAGTGATATTCGTACTGAAATAGGTTGATTTTGCTGCATGAGCTATGTTTGTGACATTCTTCTAAGCGGCTTCATAGATTTGCTTATTAATAGTGAAACCGGATGAAAGCCAAAGCCTCTATTTATTCTATATATATATTATATAAATACATAATAAAATGAGCCTATTATAGATATTGGTGGTGGATTTGTTTAAATTGTTGTAGTTAGCATGGATATAAAATTTTGAAATGAATATACATGTTATTTTGTTGACAAATATAAAATTATAACAAAATCAAAATATAATAAGAAATATCATGTAAAAGATTTATTAGATGATTATGAAATTGAAAATCGCATCACTTTAAACTATACATTAAGAGAAAAAATACCCCAAAAATGTTTATAATGCAGTTGATTTACTTAAAAATCTTTTACGAAATAAATATATTTGGAAAAAAAATTAAATTTGATTATATTTTGTCAAAAATCTTTTAAATTTTATAACATCCATAATAATATACGTAAAATTTAAAAAAAAAAACACAATTGAAAACTCAGTCAGATACCTTATGGGATAATATTAAAAGCACACTTCAAAAGAACTTTAATTCAAATCCCACATAACAATAAAAGGTAGTACGGAAAAATACAACATAAACTTAATAATCTCGTTCGTAAAATGTTTTATCGTTTATTTTGGCATGCAACATGCTGCATGCTTATGTAATTTAATATTATCATATTCAAATTAAATTGCATCATCGTTTTCTAATTCTGAAATTTCAGAATTAGTCAGCAAAACATAATCATAATTTTTTTTCTTACAGAAAATTGTATAGTTTGATCTTTATTTGGACCATTATATAGTTACATTAACATTGTTTATTGTTGATTTTACTTTGTATATATATATACAGCTATTTATTCCATATATATTATATAATTATAATATAATGAGCTATAACATTTTTGTAACATTAAGATTGTTTATTGTTCTCTTGTTGACTTTACTTTGTATATATACAGCTATTTCTTCCATATATATTGTATAATTATAATATAATGAGCTATACCATTTTTGTAACATTAAGATTGTTTATTGTTCTCGTGTTGATTTTACTTTGTATATATATATACAGCTATTTATTCCATATATATTATATAATTATAATATAATGATCTATAACATTTTAGTTACATTAAGATTGTTTATTGTTCTCTTGTTGATTTTACTTTGTATGTATACAGCTATTTCTTCCATATATATTATATAATTATAATATAATGAGCTATAACATTTTAGTTACATTAAGATTGTTTATTGTTCTCTTGTTGATTTTACTTTGTATATATATACAGATATTTCTTCCATATATATTATATAATTATAATATAATGAGCTATAACATTTTTGGAACATTAACAGATGACATTAATGATGTAAAAGTGAATACTGCTAAATGTGCAACAAGAAATGAAGTTATAAATATTGAAAACGAATTGGCTCAATACTTCATCGTGGGGGAGATCTGCAGCCTGGTTCTTCGAAAACGTTGCAAAATCAAATTATTCTCCTAACAAATTTCATTGATAACCAATTCCAAAGAATTGATGAACAGTTACCGAAATTATATGAAATTTATTTCTTAAAAAGAAGTGATACAATGACTATTAACCAGGATATTTCCATGGACAAGGACGATGTAAGGCATATTGGTTGCGCTAATATTGCAGCTGGGAAACAAATGTATAGTTAACCTTAACTATGATTAAAATGTTATTAGTTACGACGAAGAAAAACTACCTATTACTATTCTATCTTCTGATCGATTGATAATAAGAACGAATGGTGACCAGATAGTTCAATTTGTGAATTCGGATAGTACGGCAACACGTTTTTTGCTAAAATCTTAATATGGGTAAAAAAAAAAAGATAACAAATCTGAATAATTCAACAGCTGACCAAGATGCATCCACCAAATTATTTGGATAATGTTGATTCCAATAATAACAATTACAATCACACAACTTTTTTTTACTGAAGCTGGCGATACAATGACAGGTACATTGGATATCGGTAAAAATAAAATCACAACAAGCTATGAAGCTATTGATGATGAGAACTTGAAAAATAAAAATAAGTTGATGGTAAACTAAATTTTAGATGGAGAATTAAAACGCCATCATTTTTGTTTTATCAAAAAAGTCTCAAAATATAATTTTCTGGAAAACAATAAATGCTGTGAGAAAAGAAGTAACAACAAATTCTTGGCTAGAGTACAAAAAGCAATGATATTGAAATGCAAATGTCAACACCACCTATAGTAGAAAATATTGACTCGGGTTATTCTAACATTAACTTATTACCTGGCACATACACAGTATTGTTTATATTACGAAACCCTGAAATCTACACCATGTCTGATCTTTCATGGATATTTTTTGTGATTATGATGGAAGAGATTTCAGTACTTGGCAAATCTATAATAATAATGTTCGGAAAGTGTAGTCGGAAACCTCTTCAATAAATAACATATGTACTGATAGTTTTGAAGAAACAATGATAATTAGAATAGGAACTAATGCTAAATTTGAGTTTGATGCTTTTATATCAATGTTCGGTTTTAATCTAACATAATATTGTAGATGTTAATTAGTACAACAAGTAACATTAGAGAATTATATGAGATAATTTAACGCGATTGTGTTCTCCGTATATGAACAGTTATAAATTATATGAAAATATATATATAAATCAACTACGCTGATAACAACATTTGTGAGTGGTACGGCGTCTATAGCGGTGATACCAGTAATTCCAATTTTTTGACAATATTGAGTGTTATTGCTGTAATAACGACATAGAGAAATAGTGCATTGAAATTGAATGATAAAAGATCACAATTAAACTTCAATCACCGATGTTTAAAAGACAATTTATACATGTAAAATCCAATTTCGATAGTGATGAAAAACAAACCATAAAATATGTGTTTGACGAAATAAAAAATATTCCAAACAAGTGAAACTATGAACAGCCCTTAGAAAGTAAATATTATAATAGAATATTCTATTTTGATGTTGAACAACCTAATAATATAAAATAAAAAAACTTTTTGTTGCCTGATTGTCATTACCTTATTGTTGTAAGTACAGGCCAAGTATAACAAATTTATTTTTGAACCTATTACATAAATATCTTATTTATGATAAAATTACTTTATATACACAATAATACACGGGCAAACTCTGCCATATTATAATAACTATTTCATAGCATTGAAGATGAAACAAACCAAAACACACATAAAGGTGTTATTCCCATAAAATAATTGGATAACGATACAAATAAAATAATGGTGTTTGATGATATAGAAATTGACGACGATACTAATATGAATAGAATTAAAGAATACTTTAGTTTGAGTCGTAATAAAAATTGTAACTTTACATATTAAACTCAGCCCTACTATGATGTGCCAAAGTATATCGCCTAAACACAGAATGTTTTTATACTTTTAATGGATTGGATAATAAAGACATACACTAACTTTCAGATGATGGCTGTTCTGGTGATGTTGACAAATAATGATTTTCAATATATGCAAGGAAGCAACACAATCCGTATAGTTTCTTAGTTTTTAATAAAACAACCATAAACACCCCTGAAAGATACTTCAATTGTTTCGACCATGTTTATATTGGTGAGTGATATTATTATATTTTATTTTACATTATTCTTCATTATGTTGCAATACTTGCTATGTTTGATTTGGCATTAGTTTGCATTATGTTACAATAAATATTATATAATATATTAATATTGACAATGTGCTTTGAAAACGTTAATAGTATGCAGAAACTTAGAGAGAAGTGTGCCTTAAAACAAGAAGAAACTAAATGCGTAAATTTACCAAAGAAAAAATAAATAGTAAACAAGAGTTTTAGCGGGAAGTTGCAGAACGATTAGCTGAACTAATTAAAACACTTGTTAACCGATTACAAAATTATTAAAAGTATTTGTAAAAAGAGACAAAATAACAACCACAGAGGAGAAGTCCTATGACTTCACCTTTTGCTACGTCCATTTGAAGTCGCAACTCTTACAGAAAAAGAAGTAACACAAATACTGGCACAAGAATAACCTCCCATCCATGCAAATGTTTCCCTAACACCTGAACAACAAGAGCTTCATATAAATTGGTAACACCAAATCTATCAGTCAACAACACGATGTGCTATAAGAAGCAATTAATGAAACAAAAAGCTTAAGATTGTTTGCAAGAAGAAAAAAAACATTAAGACAAAAGCATTAAGATTATATATAAAGATATGATATTAACAGAAATAAAATGAAGAATGCAGCGAGGATCTGTATTGACCACAAAACCAAAGAACAACCAGCAAGTGCAACCCGCCCCCCCCCCCCAAAAAAAATAATTAAAATTATAATGAAAATATAATAACTAAGACTGTGTATAAAAACATGTTTGACAAGTATCTATGATATGGTATATTTATATTATATAACAATGATATTTGAAACAACACTGATTTTAGATTCTGAAAATGCAACTTATTATGTACGTTTCAATGCTAAAGGGGATTTTAGTTTGGTATTAATAAAACTCACAAAATAGCACTGATAAGCTCAGAATAAAAGATTTTTAAAAGTGGTTGCACGAAAACAATATTGAAACGTATCGCACGTATTAAATAATACAATGTGGAAATACTTCACAGCAAATAACACAAACAAATATTTGGATGTCTTAATAGAAATTATAGATCAGTGTAAAAATACAAATCATATGAGTATTAATATAGAGGCTATTGAAAAAGAAACTGAACAATCTGTTTATATGTATCTCTGTGGTGATTATGTTTATGAAAGAGGAAAATCAAAATACAAAATAGGTGATATGTTAAGAATTTCTCGTCAAAAATAAACATTCGAAAATGGATATACACCCTCTGGAGCGAAGAATTGTTTAAAATAACAAATATCAGGTATACAAACCCAGTTGTGTATTAAATAAAAGACTGAAATAATGAAAAATAGAAGGAAAGTTTTATGAATAAGAAATTACAAAAAGAAAATCAAACTGTATTTAAAACAAAAAAAAAAATATTTAAACGCGATCATATAAAGAAAAAAGCTTTTGTCAAATGGAGAGGACATGGTCCAGAATATAAGTCATCAATACAATTTAAAGATATAATTTAATTGAAGTAGCTTAACATATAGTTGTGACCTTATTTACGTACTGTTTTGATTTCTATAACATGGAAATAAAAATACCTGTTATTTTGAGTAAATAAAGTGTGCAATACTATAAATACCAATAACAATGGGCCCTTGGAAACCGTTGCTATCATCGCCTGTAAAATATTCATCCAAAAAATGTAATGAACAAATTATTTTAAATATATATATATATATATATATATATATATATATATATATATATATATATATATATATATATATATATATATATATATATATATACACAAAAATTGATAACGGCGCAAATTCAAAACGGTTTCCCAACGTTTCGCGCTAAACTAGCTCTAACTCTACCGGGATATAATTTCTTTATTAAATTTTGATAATGGCGTTGAATTTTCGTTACGCTGTGTGTCCGTCCTTTGTCCTCAACCTGGAAATAATTCAAAACATGTTGGTTCCCTTTGTGATAGACACAATAACCCGCTTGTTTATTATTTTTACACAACTTTTATTTTTATATCTCTGTTGTAAATTCACCCTAGTGATTCTAACATGTAGGAGTCCAGAATTGTTCTTAGATTTTGTGTTTAGTGTTTGTCTTGTGTATGTAAGCTGTTTATTCCCCTGACTAAGAGCTAGTTTAGCGCGAAACGTTGGGAAACCGTTGGTCGGGAGTAGATACTGGTAAGTCAGTAGGTTTATAATACAGGTCAGTTTATATGTTCTCCTCCAGGAGGGTAGATTGAGTATCACAAAAGATGCTGGACCTGTTTGATGACTCCGATGTAAATTTAATTGTAGGATGGAAGTTATTGGTGATTTCAAAAATATTTTGAAATTTTTGAATGTTTCGATCCATTTCGATTCGATGTCGTCAATGAATATGTACCAGCTAAAAGGTCTATAGGGTGCCTCGTTGAGAAGCTTTTGATCGAGTCTTCCCGTGAACATACTGGCATACCAATGTGCCATTGTCGTGCCCATTGCAGTTCCATTAATTTGTAGGAAGTTTTGGTTGTTGAATACAAAATTGTTAAACTTGAGAACAAGTGTGAAAAGTTTGACCAAATAGAACGTTGTAGGGGAAGAACCAGGTCGACTATCATATGTTTCCTTGCAGACTGTGATACCTTCCTCCTGTGGGAAGTTGGTGTATAAGGAACATATATCCACGGTGACGATGAGAGTGTTATTTGGAAGGTTAGTTTTGGTGTTTTGATGAGATAGTCAGTGATATCTTAGTTATATGAAGGCAGTTTTTCCACGAAAGTAACTGTAAAGAATGAAGCACGCAGTGATTAAATCTCGTTTTATATTATCTATACTGCGTAAAACAAATAAAACCCAATCTACTCCGTTTCAAATAAACAAACCCGAATTGCGATTCTAATTCTTACTTCAGGTAAACAAGTTATGTACTCTTACTGAATCATGGGAACCAGGTCACGAATAATACATTTCACCACGCGCTACTGACGTGACGTCGTGTGTCAAGTTTAACCAACTGTTACGACTCTATGGTCTAAGAAAAATGTAACAGAAAGAAAGTGAAACCAACAAATCATGTAAAAAATCAACAAGCAATTTATTACTAGATAATTAAAATGAAAAATCAAAAAGTCACTTACAGTAATGTGTTTTGAAATCCTAATAATCCAATAAGAATGATTGTTCTAATCACAAGTCCTAAATATAGAATGTTCCGAATTCACGGCTGTGTCCTTGAATGTTATGATGTGCTAATGGTCTCCAAAGTCCTGATGGACTAGTAATCTTGATGTGCTGATGTCAAAATGAAGTATTCCAAAATATCTGAATAAGTTCACTTAAATTCCAAAATCATCAATTAAAAATCCAAAATCCAAAAGTTTATGAGCACTGTTATAATCCAATGAATATTTAAAATAATTCCTCTCTTAGAATTTGGAATGAATTTTCACAACTGTAATAGCTCTTTACAAGACTGATGGTAATGTCAAAACTGAATAAATGTCCACCAAACATGGCATATATAAAGATTGGTCACATGACAGAATGTTCTAGAATATGAGTCATCTTAATGTAATTTTACTTGTAAACAAAAATTAACCTTGACCTTCAAATTGAGAAAACATATTGATCAAAACAACCTAATTCAAGGACACTAGTTAAACATGTTTTTCCTGATAAACATAAAGATTTAAGCAAATATTAAAGTGAAGAAACATTTATAATTTCCTAAAATATTTATAATATTATATAAACATCATACATAACACCAACACTCCTAACAGAAGATATACATATAATCAATAATAGCGTTGGCTACTAAAAAGAAAAATAAATTATAATACAAAGGTCATAAACCAAATGAAAACTATATGATAATTTAAAAGATGATACATAATTCCGTAACACTTGGTTCACATCGTATCTCACTAACAGATTGTTTGTACGGGTAAATACATATCCGATTCAAGTCATATTTAAGTGGTGTTTCTCAAGGCTTTATATTAGGGCCGTTTCTTTTTCTACTGTTTGTCAATGAAATGACTTAGCCTTGTGTTCAGTACACTCTAACACAGGTCTTTTCGCTGACGATTCTACACTGCATACATGTGGTAAATCTCTTAACTTCATTGAAAATAAACTTCAAATCGACATCAACAATATTTCAGTTTGGTGCCAACAAAACAGAATGCATATTAATGCATCTAAAACTAAATGTATGAAAATCGGAACAACGCACCGCCTATCCACTAACATGGATTTACTTCTAACTCAAAATGGCTTCGACCTATCTAGTGTTAACAATCAAAAACTTCTTGGCATCTACACTAATCAGCACCTCAGCTGGAATATACATATCGATCACATATGTACAATGGTCGTCAAAAGAATAACTCTCTTAAAATTACTGTCGAACTTTCTACCACCCCAGTCGCTTGAACTTTATTTTTCAGGATGTATATTAAGACTGATAGACTACGGCTGTACCATATGGGGAAGCACATCCAATTATAATCTATCCAGAATTGACAAACTCCAAAAAATGGCCGCCCTAATAATTTTCAAACTTCTATTACTACTCCCTCGAATGTTTTGTTTTCACGTCTTCAATGGCTAAATCGTATTCTTTCATTTTAAAGGAATCGTGACATATAAGTATCTAAACGATCTTTCTCCACATTATATCTCTAACCTAACTGAACTAAGATAATCAAATACTGAGCGTAATCTCCGACCAACTACTAATAACGAACTCCAGATTCAGTGGTCGAAAACCAACCATTTCAAAATCTCTTTTTCTGTATCAGCACTTACCTTTTGGAATTTCTTACCTCTGAGGATACGTAACTCAAATTCCCTTGCTTCGTTTAAAACCTCATTAAAGAAATTCTTTCTTGACCAGCTGGAATGATATATTAAAGCCTGCCAATACTGATTTTTTTAAATTTTATCATTGTATCAAGAGACAATCTGTGTATATTTTATTCTATCTATGTATATATGACTTCTGACATGCAGAAATGTGTATACCTGTGTATAGTATATTGTTCATATATGTAACTGTTCACCTTTATAGTTACATATTATAAATGTGTGAGTGCATGTGCGAGCATAGTTGAGTGTGTGTAAGTGACTTTTATTTAACATAACCTGTTACAAAAATTGAGGACTACATGGAAGATGGGTCTTGCGTGACCAAATATGTTATCCTCGTTAAATTATTATTATTATTATTATTATTATTATTATTATTATTATTCCCACATACCAACAAATGATATAAGTCATGCATTCTACACCGTCCGGAATAAATATTATAAAAGATTTTGAAGAAAAAAAATATTATAACAGTACTTGGAAAATTTGATAAAGTATATCATTTTAAATCCTTTGAAAATTAACCCTCTGGAATACATTTTTAATGATAAATTATAATAAACCCCGAAAAAAAAACTTAATTCCTTTCGATCAACAACATCTATATTTCAATTTCCATACAATTATTTTAAAAGATCTGAAAAATACTTTTGAAAATATATAATTCCTACCGAAAAACATACATGTTTCAATTTCCATTAAACAAAAAATAAAAAAATATTAAAAAAATCTTTTACAAATACTTTTGAAATGAAATAATTTATACTTATATAAACACTATAAACATATCATTCAACGGCATTGAAAGCACTAAAAAAGATCTCCTTCCGTATCCTCGAAAATTATTTAAAAACCTCTGAAAAATAATTTTGAAAATATATCATTTATATCTGTCTAAAACACTATAAACATCATTTTAGAGTCTTTATACTACTATAAAAATATCATTTTAGAACCTCCCATAACATATAATTATAGACCATCTAAAACACTAAAAGTGTATCATTCTTTACCTTCTAAAACACAAAAAAATAACAAATAAAAAATCTGATTTTAAAGTCTTTATAACACTATTTTTTAAAAAATTCTGAAGCCTCTAAAACACTATAATTATCTCATTAAAGGTCCCAAAAAACACTATAAACATCCTCATCCTAAGCTCCATCAAGCGTATCGTTCCAACACCTAGAAACGCTATAAGTACCTCATTAAATGACCTGTGAAACATTATAGACATATCATTATTCAACCCTACAAGCACATCATTCTAGAGCACCTCCAAGTAAAAATAATTCTAGAGCCTTTATATACTATAAGTATATGATTCTTTACCCTCTAAAACTCAGAAAACATAATTCAAGAGCCTTTAAAACACGATAGTATATCATTTTTTAGTCTCTAAAACACAGAGAAAATGAAAAGTACTAATAGTGGTATCTATTCATTGTAATATATTTATCCTCTGTAATTCTCTGACAGATCTTGGAATTGTTACATCGGAAGCCTTGGTAATGTGATATGCATGGAGGATTAGCTTTAGTGTCTTCTTTACTTTGCCTACTTTTATCAATTCACAAAATCTCAGTTAATGACTTTCTTTAAATTAGGACTGAAATGTCCGGTATTCTTGTCCGGAAATTCTGGATAGAATATCCATAGTTTTTGGTGAAAAGTGGCGAAATCTTTTTAATAAAGACAATTTTTTAAAAAATCGGATGATTACTTAAGCATCAACATTTAAATATTAAAGTAAATTATTTCTATTTCGTCAAGAACACATTAGAATGTCAAAGAGAGCTTTTGCGCTCTGCTTTCTATTTCATAATGAATCTTGCATTTCTATGTGTATCTGCAGAGTGTATCCTTATGTGCCGTTGTAAATTAGGTGCAAAGAGGGTTTAAGAATGTTTAAGAATGTTCATTACGTATTAGCATAGACAGTGTGTACTTCGATTGCTTGACCTACAAGAAATAGAATATATACTTTCACAACCCAGGTCGCTCTATCATAAAACTTGACTCAACATTTCAAGTAATGTATGTTACTCCGGGTTTGGAAATCTTAATCGAAATATACCAAAGCGGCGTTTTAATTGGTCAGAATATTTTCAAGCAAGATTTGGAGTCGAGTAAAGTTTTACGATGGAGTGAGCCAGATCGACACGACGCTCAGATGAATGTGGAAATAACAAAGCACTGATAACAATATGTGAACAATGGAAATAAATAAGCTTAGACCGATGCCAACAAAGCACTGATAACAATATGTGAACAATGGAAATAAATAAGCTTAGACCGATGCCAACAAAGCACTGATAACAATATGTGAACAATGGAAATAAATAAGCTTAGACCGATGCCAACAAAGCACATCTTTAAGACTTATATGTTTTTATTGAATAAGCACGTCTCCATACAAAGCGTGCCTGAAGCAAAACCAAGATGATCGCTCGATCTTGTATATTCTTAATCATCAAGTAGGACTCTTTAGTTGGGCAACAATTACAACGTTTTCAGCATGGAGATAATAAAATCTAAGCTTGAGTTTGAGATGGTGTTCTACTATAAGCCAATCGGAAACGACCTTCAAATATAAGGTTTTCTGTGATTGGTCAAAACAAAAGCTCATTTTCAAACCCATCCGCAAGAATTGTATGATTTGCAGGCTTGTTGTCTATTTTTGTCACGAGTCTGTATACATGCACATTATTTCAATTTTTACATCATTTATTTTACCATTGTTTCCAACCGTTAACCATCAAATTACAAACCATTAGTAAAATTTTACAACTTCATAAGCTCTTCTGCCTGCAATGACGATACTTATTTATCGATATAATATTAAAACAATCACAAACATCGCGTAGAACCTCAGCAGAAATACAGAATGTAACCGCAGTCAGTACAAAATGACAGTCTAGGGACCAGTCAAAATTTATTGTGGCAAGCGGTAAAGAAACCTCACAACATAAACTCTCAAATTCAGTGGCCCCAGCTGGTGCTGTGTGGACTTTCAGATAATAGATTCAATATAATTCACCCTCTAAATGAGATGCGTCTCGCAGTATTTCAAATTAATTGAGATACTTTTTGACTTGTTTGGTATTTGCACTCAATTTAATTAATGACAGCTTAACCATTCCACCTGCTGCAGCCAGATTTAATAGGCTGTAAGATTCTTTTGGTCTTTTATGCGGTCAATGCAAACAGAGAAATTAGGGAATTTTTTAGGAGTAATCTGAAAACTAGCAACGTATACCTGCAGCGGTCGATTTTTTGCTGGTGAGAGTGAAAACATATTTTATAGAGCCAATAGCTTCTGGACAAACCTAAACATCTTAATAAAGTTATCCCCAGACTGTAAACTCAGACCGTATATTTCTTCAAACCACCAAAAGTACCAATTTAATTGTATTTTAGCATTGATACCCTTGAGTCCAAGACTTCAGTGAAAACAATAGAGGCAGATTCAAGTTTGTTTGTTTTTTTGTTCTTTACGGTCAAAGCAAACATTTGGGGCACATTTTGTTTTTATTGGAACACCTATTCTAAGTGCTCTGAGCTCTCAAAGATGCATTTTCTTCATTGATAAAATATATTACCTGAATCTGGATTCGTGTTACAGCAACTACGAAAACAAATATAGGTGAATCACGCACCGCTAAACACATTGGTTCAGAAGACAAATTAGAGGAATGCTATGGCTCGCCATCGCAAATCCCCACGCTTTTAAAAACTCATTCCAACCCTCCTTCCATACTCCCCCCGACTTATTCCTACCCCCAAATAGGGACTCGGGGATCATAATGCAAAATCCTTGACACATATGATGCGTTTCCCTCTGTGATTGCATATAAAACGTCTACACAAATATATTTGAAAATGTTATTTTAATTGAACTTTTCTTACATCCCACCTTTAATTCTCTCCCACCTCTCCAGGGGTGGCAGCCAAGTATTATACCCCTCTTGCAGATGGTTACCCAAAGGGCAACATTACTATAAATTTTCGTTCATTTCTACCCGGCGATTTAGGAGGCGATGTGGTAACGTAGATACAGATGGAGAGACGTAGAATATCACAATATCCCCCGCCAAAACGTGGAGATAATTATTCAACCAGTCCATGATTGTAGCAAAATCGATTGTAACAATTGCGTAGATAACAGGTATGTTACTGTCATACATTGTGATCACAAATTGTTTCGTCGCAAGCATGTATGTATGTATGTAAGTATTCGCACGTCGGAAAACACTATTTCAATCGACATACCCTTCTCTACCTCATTTGCTTTTAACATGGGTGAATAAGAATAAAAGCCATTAGGAATCTGAATACTCGTATATGTCTATGACAGACAAGTGTAAAGGATATGGTCTATGGATTGAACGTGGACAATGCCATTTCAAGGTGGCAACTAATATTGGACAATACGTTATGTTGGTCTTATCATTTTGTTGTTGTTGTTGCTACTTGGGCTGTTGCAATTAATGTGTTTCCGCTGACAGTTAAGTATACACAATTTTTATGACTATTAATTATTATTGCATACACGCTAACAACGCAACTTCTGTGATAAGCTTCGGACAAGCTTCGATTTAATTAAAAGAGGACAGATGTATATAAATTTAGATGAGGTGAAGTATAATTACGACCTATTGTGTTCCAGATACACTATTTCATCGAAGCAAAACATTCTTGCCTAATGGTGGTACCTGCTGCAGGTTGATGTAGAATTTAACTCTGACTACGAACTGTATAATAATAATAATAATAATAATAATAATAATAATAATAATAATAATAATAATAATAATAATAATAATAATAATCATAAACTGTATTTATAGAAGGAAGCTCAATTAGTGATATACTATCCATCTGAAACCTTCTCTACTGGGTCTCAGGAAACTGTGCCTTACAAATTATTTGGTTTTGTACCCAGTCGCAAGTAAATATTCTTGTTATTACTGGATGACATATTTATGAAACTATGTGTAAATGTATGTTTGGCTGATTCAAATCTTTTGCAACGTTCAATATGAAACTCACAGTTAGCCAGTGAGAAGAGAGACTTACCTAAGCACATTAATATCATATATGTCATATGATTAGCGATTTTCCAGAGCTGACACACTCTCCTAACTAGCTGCTCATTTCGATTATTGTCAATAGCACAGACACAGTTAATGTACACCTTTTTTATTTTTATTTTTTTTTTTTAAGATAAGATAAATATAGCTGCAATAAATTGATTGGGTTTTTAATAACTCCTGGCGGTGACATTCCATTTTGCTGCAATAAACTGTTACAATCAATCACTTGTCTCTGTAGGAGGATATACGTGGGTGAAAAAACAAAAACCTTTAAAAAATAACATTCACAAAGGTGTAATAACTCAGCCATTATGCATTCCATATTCGAGTCATAACTATTAAATCTTCAAGTCTCGTTATTTAATATACGAACCAATTGCTTTATAACAATATTAAGCGTTTGTTCTACATTGGAAGAATATTAACTATGTACAAGATTTAGATGATGACAATTCTACTGGTTGTATCTGAAAATGTGCCCTATGCTGCAAGCATTCCCTGTTATAGTAAAAAAAAAAGTTTACAGTGATTCTAGTTTGTTCAGCTGCTTTTTGTGTTATCTTCCCAATTCATGTCCACAAGGCATTAAATATGTACCTCACATTTTCTTTGCCTTTTCAGCAAGTGTATAATACGTCAGTGAGGATTTGCAACGGGACATGCGGGGTCCATGATGAGAGCTATCAGCTTCCCCTGTTAAACATGAAATACTGGATTGCAGTTGTCTACATCGCGCTGATGGCCCTAGCCTTCTTTCTGGGAACATTCGGAAACATCATCATCCTGGCGGTGTCCATCGGTGCCAGAACGATCAACAGAATAGGTCGCAGCTTCATAATTAACCTGGCTCTGGCCGATATGTGCGTCTCGGCTATCGCGGATCCCATGTGTATTGTTGGTGAGTGGCAAGATCGTTACAAACCTTTTATTGATTCACTTTTAATAATGATACTGGGACCTAGTTCCCTGGTCTGTCTATGGACCTCATATAACTCGTTAACAAAAGATTACACAATATCAAGCAGGTACCAGCTCAAACATAAGAGAAAGAAGATAAATATTTAAAGCAAGGCTCTTAAATGTAAAATAAGTAAATAAATAGATAAATAAAGTTATACTGAATGTGATGGATGTGGTGCATGAAAACATCAATGTCGTCTTGCATATTACGTTTCCTATATGTTCTACCTTGTATAGTTTGTTCTTGACCCGATATAATTTCTTTGAGTTAGCAACAGCTATATTCGACTCGGCTAAGAAGTAGGTTGATAAAATATATCAGTTCTGAACAAAAAGTTAAATTCAATCAGTGATAAACTTAATAACAATGTAGTAATCGGCAGAGTTGAAATCAAAACATATATGTAAAAAGAGCTCAGCATTATATATATATATTCCCAACACTAAACTTGTCCTTTTCACTTTTCAATTTTAAATTCGGAGATGCATATTTTATCTTTGTTTTGCTTCCTTGATTCAAGGGTAGTTATTCTCATTGCCCTTTGCGTTCAGCGGTATGGGGCACATTTTAGTACTTGTACGGGACATTGTTGGTGGAAAATTTTGGAAACTATGGGGGGAAGTTTATTGCGGTCTATATACTGTGCGAGAAAATTTGGGACACCATGGTGAAATTTTTTCAGGGATCAATGTGCTATGAGGGAATGGGAAATTTAACATTAAGGTTGAGACACTATGGACCATATGGAAAGTTATCATTATGGGTCACGATGTGGGCCTTTGGACATTTTATGTGGACCTATGGGAATTTAACATTAGGTGTCACTGCTGGGATGTATGGAAACTTGACATAACAGATGACAATTATCGGGGTCTGTGGAAATTTAACATTATGGGCAACTATGGGACCCTACGGAAATTTAACATGGGAATAGATTACATGGATAGACAGACAAATACACACCTATTTACAGACAATAACTCAATCTCAAGACAAACAATCGTTCTTGCAATCCAACTCACGTCCTTTCAAACCAACTATCATTTGTAGAGCGATAAACAATTTAGTTGTCGACTTTATTCAGTGCACTTAGTGACTTACCTACATAATACCGTATTGATACATTTGTGTAATCCAGTGGACTTTCGACCAATGCACTTAGCGACTTCGCTGCATAATGCCGTATTGATACATGTTTTCTCAGCGATCTGAAGGTTAGTTCACAACTTTGAGCCAATGGACTCATTGGCTTCTCTACGTATTGCCATAATTATAAATTTGTATAGAATGAAGGAAAGGTTGGTTGAAAACTTTATTCCAATGTACTTGATGGATTTTGTTGTTAGAATATTGGCCAATGTTTTAAGATGTTTTATTCTCAAACTGTACATTGACAATAGATAAATTTACAAAATGAAAGACAATTTAAAATAAAAAGTTCAAGAATGTCTCGCATTGATGGATAAAAACAATTTCACGTAAGAAAATGATTTAAAAATTATAATTTGAACAGAGATCATTTATTATTCAGGGGAAGAAAAAGAAAGCATTGCAAATTTAATGCCTGATAAAGCTTCAGTTCTATTCATTCCTATTCTGATTCTCGACAGAGCTATTGATGAGTGAGCTAGCAATATAGTGCTACACTCTGCCAAATTAAGGTCTAAAGTAATCAATTCAGCGCGATGTTTCGTGTACTTTTATATTAAAGGGGAGTTACTTTTTAAAAACAAAAGCAAGCAAAAGTACATTGTGTTTTTTTTTTTTTTTTTTTTTTTTTAAAGCTTAGGATAGTTTAGATGAAGAGTGTATGTACTGGTAAAGAAAATAATGACTTTATCAGATCAGTATTGTTTATAACGTTTTGGAGGAAATGTTATAAATATATATGAGTGAATAAATGTAGAAAAGAATGAATGAATATTGTGTAATTAAAACTAATCAATGGGAGAGAAGGGGTATGGTATGATAACTAACACACATACTTAACACCAACACATATCCTTAAAAACTAATTATATTTTGACAAACACTCGTTTTTAGAAACCAACATCCACATTTACAATCCAACACTCGTCCTTACAACCAATATCTTGGGAGAGAAGAGGTGTGATATGATGACAAACTCTCGTACTTAAAGTCAACACACACTCTTACAATAGAATATCTTGTTTGTAAAGCGAGGAAAGGAAAAAGTTAAAACATAATCACAATGAGCGACGTATATTTTGTTGTTTCCAAATCAACACTTTAATTTGCCCCGCTCGAACAAATCACTAACTAACTACCTAACTAACAAGAAAGACTGAATATAAAGACGGTACCCTATCTCGTGTGCAATGCCAAAGTTCTAATGGGAATGAATGGGCATACAATGCACAATGCAGTACAAAATTTAACAGTGAACATATTTACAGAGATGACAAACTTTGTTAGTTAGACCTGGTTTCCAATGCACCATCACGGTTTCGTATTGTCACCGACTTAAACTACTTTGTGGAGCTAAAGGAAGGAAACAGCCATAATGACCACGAAACCACATTTATACTTTTGCTCGTTTCTAGGGAAATTGTGTTAAAAACAAAAAAGTAAATGTTCTAAAGGGAATCAAAGGCTTTTTCTGATGAAAAAAAAAACATGATTGAATATGATCATTGGAGTATATTATGTTATGGTATGAAACGTAATACGCATACTTACAATCCATCACCCACACTCACAAACAAACTGATAATGGAAGAGGTAGGAGGTATGGTATGATAACTAACGCCCATTCTTACAAACCAACACCATACTTGCAAAGTAATGTATAAGGAGAGAAGGGGTATGAGATAGCATGATGAATAACACATATTCTTACAGAGTAACATAATACTTACAGACTAACACACATTCTTGCAATCCAACACACGTCCTTAAAATCCAACGCCCACTCTTTCAAACGTATATGTGTAGGAGGTTATGACATGTTATTTTATGATTGAATTGAAATAATTTTACAGAAAAGGGAAATATTACTAACAAACTCCAGAAGCATGTAAACGTTTTGTCCTGGTGTTTGGTACTGGATAACAAGGTTTCCGCAGAATGTGTCTTGTCTGTTAACAGAGTTATGATGACGTGGCGTTCTGCTTAGCAAGCGAGAAAGGAAACACGAGCATAAAACGGTCCACACGTATGCATTTAGCGATATTCTACCATAGTTTCAGCTGAATACAGAACTGATTTACACGATATACGTAAGACTGTCAAATACCTTTCAAGAAATAATCTCATATCTTTTAAGATTACGAAGCAAATGCTACCAGAAATGCAATATAGGAAGCCAATAATATATAAGTACATGTACAAGAATTCCGCAAGACGACCAATGCTGTTCTGGCTGGATAAAGTATCTTGTTCTCAAAAAGAATTTAACACGTGAAAATTTGTGTGTGTGTGTGTGTGTGTGTGTGTGTGTGTATGTGTGTGTGTGTTACGGCATATCAGCACATGAAAGATATATATCGTGCTGAAGACATATAGAATAAAATGATGTGCACAGGGACATATCGCAGAAGCCAATCCGGGCTGATACAATGAGAGTTTTCAAATCAGCACCCTTCTGGTCGCGAGTTTCATATGCTAACCACTGAGCCACCATAGCAAATTGGGCCGAAGGTCATACAAAGCACCATCTGAATCAGCTGGATTTAGGGATAAATGTGTGTCAAATTTTCTAACCATCTTGGAAGCTGATGTAGTAGCATCTACTAAGGTGTCAGAGTTGTCTCTGTCTGGCAGATTTTAGCTTGGACAAACAACTGGTAAAGTGGTAAGGACCACACGCTGCTCATATTACTGGCAATCTGATTGGTCAGCAGTCCGCGTTGATCACGGATAAACTGCAGTTGATTGACAGTTGTCGATAGGTCAACTCATCAGGTCACCGTCATTATTAAGGAAAGTTGACCTGAATACTGGGAAGGAGTCCAATTCTCTCACAATATTGTATTACATACACTCTACTGGACTAGTATAAAATTCCTACTGTTCCAGACAATATTGTATATTAGCTCTTTCAGTTATGATTTTTTTTCCCTTACAGTCTCTAGGTAGGAGTTCTGGATTTTGTTTTCAATATCTAACTTCCAATCTGTAGGGTTTTATTTTCTTAATAACCAGTATGTGCAGGTACAGCCGCAACATTGACCATTTGCATTAAATGATCAACGCACAAAAATCACTTGGTTTGTGACTCGGCACAGTATCTGTCACCTACTTTGATTCATCCTCTGCATCGATCATGTGGGTTAGTATAAGATACTTTCTTCCATTAATTAGCAATTGAACATAGTCTTTTTCTTCAGAAGAACTGAATACATTACATATGGGAGTTACATATGGTGAGAAGGTCAGCAAACTGTTGCTGTGTAACAATCAAGCCAGTCTGCCATTGCCATCTACATAAGGATGTAATGTCAAGAATCCAATTAAGGACAAAGAGGCACACCTGAATGATAATTTGAACCTTTTTTATTTTCTTAAGTATCTGGAATTTTACCTATTTTATATATTATTTGATTGTATCTATCCGATGTATCTGTCGGATTTGTTCTTCTTTGGCAAAGTGTGCGTAAACATGTTCAAAGCAGGTGGAGAAAAAAATCCATTGTTGGTGCAAAACTTTCTTGGTCCCATGTGGTTATCATTTTTATTTCATTGATACGAATCAACATTCGTCAATTGTAAATAATTGTTTACATCTTTTTCTTCCATATAAATGTCATGTATTTATTTTGTTATATAGTTCAATCCGCTATGCAGATTGTTTGTTTCTTTCGCATTCTTGGGTGGTTTACTAGTCTGACATATTGAATCATAGGTAGAAACAATGACATCTTCGGTATTTCCAAAACTGGTTTAACACAGTAGTTCAAAAACTGGAGCAATACATCTAGAATGGCTATTATTTGAAGATTTGTTTCTTTTATATCATCTCAAACATTAGTGAAGTCTTGGCTGTGGTCAGATTTGTCTAAATGTTCTCTCTCTCTCTCTCTCTCTCTCTCTCTCTCTCTCTCTCTCTCTCTCTCTCTCTCATCTTCTTTTACTGAATCCATTAACCAGATTGTTTATTCTGTTTCTTCTTCATCTCGCATACTAGTTCCTTCCACATTTTAAACTTTTAGCAGAAACTTAGTTAGAATCTCTATTAGCTTTGTGCCACTATTTTTCTGTTCATTTTCATCTTTGACAATGATCTAATATACTCTTTTATGTACATCAGAATCTGATAGATCCTTTGTGAAATAGTACTATGCTTTGTTGATCTTTTTCTTGCAGCCTTAATCTCCCTTTTGGACTCTGTGTCGGCTCAAAATCTGTATACTTTTTACAATTAGACATATTTGCATCCGAAAAAAGAATAAGCATCATTATAACAATATTGGGATACAGCCCATGTTTTGAGTGAAGTTCTGAAGTCATGAAATTGGTAAACAGTATCTCTATATAGCATAGAAAACAAACAAAAAAGTAAGGCCCGAAAAATGATAGAAGTGATTTCTATATCTAGATAAAATGGGAAACAGTGAGCTAGTCTGAGGGAGAAGTGAAGTCTGAATATAATTTTAATTGGCAAATGTATACCTACTGATTTAAAATATTTAAAATATAGTCTTTACTGTGTATAATATATTGTTCAAAGAATGACAAAGTCTGTTCTTGATAATGGTGAAACACTGAGGTAATCAAAGTATTATCTTCCTATATCTTGTGAAGAATTTTGAAAGGCATCTTTTTCACATAAGGTTTGCAAAAGTATAGCAAACTATATTACATTTTTATTTATTTATTTAATTATTAATTAATTATTTTATTTACTCGCTTCTAAGTTTGTCACTGAATAGTTGTTATGTGCTTAAATGGAAACAAATAAAAGGAGGTCTGGCTACTCGGTAAGAGAAAGCAGGGGTGCTCAATCATCGTCAAGTTTACTTAGGGCTTAAAACCCGATAGCAAGCGCCTAACCCGCCGCTTGGTGACTGACCTCGGCGAGCTAGACTTTCTAATGCACGACAGCAGCCAAAGCGGAACTGTTGTTGGTGAGCCACGTCTTGATCTACAACGACGGAAGTCAGCCACAATATGCCTGCCTGCGGGCCAACATGTTGGCCCATGCACACGTAAATCTTCTTGCCACGTTGCAGCGTTTTGGAGCCAATTAAGCTGTCAGAGTGGTTACAGATTCCATCTTCGTGAAGAAAACGCTCTACACAAGCTTGACCATGTAGAGTCTTTCGTTGGCAAGAAGGCATGTCATTGTAGAGACACCATGTGCATACCTAGCCTCTTGGGTGAAGAAATTCAGCCGCGTGTGGATCCAGAAAAGTGGCGTGCCAAGGGCGAGCGGATCTACGCCCCTCAAGAACATGTGACCTACATGCCCAAGCCGGAATAGTGGGTGGGAGGGGCAACCAAACACATCCCAGACTCTACTGCCACAAAGGCGGACGAGCGGCTAACGATACACAACACAAGCTACCTCAACGGTTGCGGCGGATCAGGAATGATCGCCAATGCGATTGACCTCTTTCGCAACAATGACCCATCGCCTGTATACTGACCCACCTGATCGCAAAGTAGCACCGCAAAATACTGGGGGTTCGCTCGCAAACATGACTCAGGTTCTTCCGCTGGAAATAGGCCAGAAATAATCCCGCGTGTGGTCTGGGACGAGGTCTGCATTATACCACGACCCATCCTGGATACCTTTCTCGACTTCCTCGAGCAGAAAGGCTACCAGGTCATCTTTTGCGTCGACCAAGGCGTGCTCCCACCAATCGCCATCGATAGTTCGCACGAGTGGCTTTTTGTAAAGCTAAATACTCTGAAGAGGTTACAACGGACTACCAAGCCAAGGAAGAGCTTCTGAACGACCTTAAAAAGAGAAGTCGGCTGCCGTCGAACAAAGTTCAGTGTCATCTCATGCGCCTCTCTTACCTGTAACGGTTTCTTCGAGCAGTGGATCTCATGGGACCTGATTGTGGCCTCGTGAACACCAGATCAGGATCTAACTCAAAAGCTCATCTTCGAACATCACGAGCAGAAGTTTGCAGGCTGTCATGTTCCCCTGCTGTACCACTCCAAGAATTCCCGAAAGCAGTACTGCATGGTAACCGTTGCAGATATCCAATACCAACATGAGCAGGTCTTGAATGACGTTGTAGAGGTTAGCATTGAGGCCGTAAACCAGGCTACACAATGGCGGTGCACAATATCCAGGGATTCACGGCTCGCGGTATCCTGAGTCGATTAGATGGCTCAGCAGGCAAGAGTGGCTGGTGTTTCACTCGGACTAACTGGGCAGGGTCTCGGTTGGGCCATCTAAGAAAACCTTTTTGCTTACGAGCGCCAAGACCAGGCTAAGAATCTCCCCTACAAGCTGAAGTAGATGACATTTTCAAGCTAAAAATGAAACAGGATATCCACTGCGCCACTTGCAATGCTGAGAGGCCCGGCATATATGCTCCCAAAGATACAGAGTAGTGTAGTGTCGATCAGCTAGACAACAGCCAGAAACGTGTGCAGGGCAACGTGAGCCTGACCTGTCTAGAGTGTAACCGAAAGAGAGGCGCTGCTGCTCTCAGCACTTGAGAACACAATCAGCAGTACTTTACTCAGGAAACTACTTCCAGGTCTATCTAGCAAATAATATCGCACTTACCCCCGGATATTTACAACTGTCTGCTTTAACCTGTAGATGTCCAGGAACCACACGGGGTCGCTTGTACGACGCCCTCCACTCTCCAGATCGATCGATTGGTATAGACGCCGGCGCTGGAGTGCAAACCTTTCTTCTCCAGGCCAATCGGTCTATGCGTCGGAGTTGAGTCATATTGCGTTACCGTGGTTTTATACCTGACGGATTCAGACGTATTTTATCCTGTCAACCGCGCGACCTCACCAGTAGAATAGGGGTCTCTTGAGATCCAAACGGGAGTCCTGTGCTAAATAGATGAAAGGTTTCTAGACCCAAACGGAAATTAACATTAAGCCGACATTGTGTTTTGGTGGGAAATTGTAATATTGTAATACGCTGTTTTATTTTGGAGGAAAATGTAATAGGTTGGAGTTTGTCGGCCCTCTAGCTGAAATGAATATAGGTTTATCATGTGTGGGGTTCTCTGGCCTAAAACAAGAAATGTAATGATAAAACTCCACTTACAGTATCAAATGCTTTTCGGAATGACTAATATTCAGTCATTCACTGACCACTCAGGGTAGGATGTAAAAAAAGGGGTTTAAAAAGTAGATTTAATTTCCTTATAAATAAAAATACCTTCCATTTCTTCCTACCACCCTATGATCTCCATTAAAAATAAAGTAAAAGTAAAAAAAACTCTAGGCCCTTTATAATCTCCTTATCCTCTTCTACCATCCAATTCACAGGATGATGTAAAAGAAGGGATGTAAAAAAAATATATAAAAAATTTAAATCTCATAAAAATATCTTCCCTATCTCCCCTACCACACTATGATATCCTTATAAACAGAGTAAAATTTCCATACCCCTATAACTTCCCTACTTTCGTTTGGAGGGACCAGCACGCACTCATCTACTGACCGCATAGGGCAGAATTTAAAAGAAGGAGTATAAAATACAATTTAAATCCGTTATAAACAAAACTAACTTCTCTATCTTTCCTATGACTTCCCTATGATCCCCTTATAAAGTAAAACCTCTACTCCCTCTATAATGTCCCTACCGTCACGTACTTTCCAATTTTAAACAAAACTACCATTCACGCAGGGTAGGGTGTAAATAAAGGGGTATTTTAAAAAAAAGGAATTTAAAACACTTATCACCTTCCACAGCCTCTTACCGACATATAATTCCCATTTTCAATAAAGTAAAATCTCTACCTCTCTATAATGTCCGTAACTTCCACTACCCTCCTTTTAAAAAACAAAACTACTAGCCCCTTACCATCCTCATAATCCATACAACCCTAGTAATATTACCGGACATGGAGAGAGAGAGAGAGAGAGAGAGAGAGAGAGAGAGAGAGAGAGAGAGAGAGAACATGGTAGGATGTGCAAGAAAGGATATACAAAATAGAATTGAATATCCTTATGAACAAAACTAACTTCCCAATAACGCCCCTATGATCCCCCTGTAAACAAAATAAAACCCCTCCATATGATCCTACCATCCTCTTCTAGAATAAAATACTATTCCCTTACCATCATTATAATTACTACAACCCTAGTAATATTATCACGCATGGAGAGAGAGAGAGAGAGAGAGAGAGAGAGAGAGAGAGAGAGAGAGAGAGAGAGAGAGAGAGAGAGAGAGAGATTGATATTCTTGTATTCCTCCATTTTCTGAAGATTTTAATATAATTTAAAGAAATGCAATGCAATACATAAAGACAAGAAAATAGGCAATTCAAAACGTATGAAGCCCTATGAATTAATTATAAATCAAGAATTAGCAAAATTATAAATAAATTAATATCAACACTAGCAATTACATATGCTTTAAAATATTACACTTGAGGTATGTGCATTATGCAAGGAATTATTTACAGTCACTTGTTTTAAGTTTCTATCAACTGGGATCATGTTTTCTGTTGAATCATGTAATATCCATCAGACATATTTGTTTTTGTATTTAGTTCTAAACTCGCTAATTCACAAAATTATTTAACTTTTGAAGCTATAGCTTATAAACGACTACAACAAAAATAGTTAATCTACTACTTGCTTTGCAGCTCAATACAATTATTTCTTGTATTATATTCAGTGCAAGTTCTCTCATCAATCGAATATATAATATCCTTTACCTTAATGAAATACTTGGTAGATAGTCTTATCACATTTATCCATGACTCGAGTTCCAATAGTTCTGAAATATCGTTTAAACCACCAAGTAGCATAATCAGTATACTAACATCTAACTGATCACAGAAATCACGGTAAATCTCTGAGGGCATAAATGAAAATAGATTGGTTTATGTCGTCCAGGGTTGAGGGACAATTCATTGAAATGTGTAAAATATGGTCATCACCTGTTTTCCGACATAGGAGACACAGTCCAGATCTTGCTTTCAATTCTCACTGGCATCCAGTTGTATTTTGTTTATCTCTTTTGCATAAGGATAACATATTTTTCATTGGTTATTTTTGATAACTAATGTTATCTTGCAATATTGTGGAATGAACATATATATTCTGTCCGTCTGCATTGTCTGTAATCTAGGCTGGCAAAGGCTTGTGCCTAAAATTACAAATGTTAAATTCCGTACCATGGACTGTAAATGTTGGTTTTACGCAAAGCGTGGAGAGATTAAACAATTTCCATGTCTATCTCTGTCGCCGCCTGAAAGCAAGTAAGGAAAATTTACGTAATAAATTGTTACATTTTTTTTTTCTAACCAATAGGTTATCGCATTCTGATCGAGTTTTTCCCCAAGTCAAATCAGTTGTTATAAAACATGTACACCGAAGACAATGTAGTGCAAAATATTATGGCCTATACCCAAGCTAAGATTTTTGATATACACAAAGCCAGATCAAACTTTAGATATCATATGACCAATGAAACGCACCCTATGAAGAAACACACAACGTTTCTACATTTCTTTGGTGTGCAGGTTTTTTGAAAACGACAAAACTAGGTAACATAGCCTTCTATTTCCTGTAATCATTGGGAATAGGCAAAGAGAGAGAGAGAGAGAGAGAGAGGCAGAGAGAGACAGAGACAGAGGGGGGAGTGTGGGTGTCTGAGAGGGAGAGGAGAGAGAGAATTTAACATGGAGCGGGTGGGTATCTGAGAGAGAGAGAGAGAGAGAGAGAGAGAGAGAGAGAGAGAGAGAGAGAGAGAGAGAGAGAGAGATAGGTACATTAGAAAACGTGTGTGTGAATATCTTATTCATATTTTTTTTAAAACGAATCAGACACTTACTCTGTTTCTAAGAGCATTGGGTGACCGATGTGTTGATAGTATATTGTGGGTGTTGGATAGTAGATAACTGAGTGTTGGTCACTCCAACGGCGTAGTGATAGTATAGTGAGGGCGTTGGATAGTAGATACATGGGTATTGGTCACCACAAAGGACGTATTTGTTAGTAAGTGTGAAGTATTTATCACTCCACTATAGTGTGAGTCATGAAAAGTATATCACTAAATATATTTATATATTGGTACCTCCATATGCGCGTTCATTATATAGTGTGGGTGTTGGATAGTAGACAGCTGAGTGTTGGTCTCTCCAACGAAGTGTTGTTGGTATACTGTGGGTGTTGGATCTAACTTGAGAAAATGCGAGGGCCTATAGGTTGTAAGAAATGTAACAATAAATTACCTAATTTGTATTTCATTTGCTTTCAGGCGGCGACAGAGATAGATATGAAAATTGTCTACTCCGCGTTCGCGTAAAACCAAAATGTACAGACCATAGCTTGGATTGTAACATTGCAATTTTTTGGCACACTCCTTGCGGAAGCCAGAATCATGAAAAATAAATAATAATAATTATAATAATAATAATGATAACAACAACTACCACCGCCACCACAATAATAATAATAATAATAATAATAATAATAATAATAATAATAATAATAATAATAATAATAATAATAATAATAATAATAATAATATTGTATGGTCTGTATCCTATTGAGTAAGTCCCTCCTCTCTCTCTCTCTCTCTCTCCGTGTGTGATAATATTACTACGGTTGTAGTGATTATAAGGAAGGTAAAGGGATATTAGTTTTGTCCAAACAACATATATAGGGGTTTTATTTTGTTTATTAGGGGATAATGGGAACTTTATAGGGGAAAGGGATTTTATTTTGTTTATAGGGATCATAAGGATGTTATAGGGAAGTTAGTTTTGCTTATGCGGTATTTAAATTCTATTTGTTATATCTCTTCTTTTACATCCTATCCTGTTATGTCTGTCTGTCTGTGTCTGTATGTCTGTCTGTGTCTGTCTGTCTCTCTGTCTGTCTCTCTCTCTCTCTCCATGTATTACAATGTTACTAGGGTTCCATGCATTATGAGATTGGTAAGGGGATAGTAGTTTTATATATAAGAGGAGGGTAGGGAACATATAGAGGGATTTTATTTTGTTTATAAGGGTATCATAGGGAAGTTGTACGGGAAAGGGATTTTATTTTGTTTATAAGGGTATCATAGGGAAGTTGTACGGGAAAGGGATTTTATTTTGTTTATAAGTGTATCATAGGGAAGTTGTACGGGAAAGGGATTTTATTTTGTTTATAAGGGTATCATATAGAAGTTGTACGGGAAAGGGATTTTATTTTGTTTATAAGTGTATCATAGGAAAGTTGTACGGGAAAGGGATTTTATTTTGTTTATAAGTGTATCATAGGGAAGTTGTACGGGAAAGGGATTTTATTTTGTTTATAAGTGTATCATAGGGAAGTTGTACGGGGAAGGGATTTTATTTCATTTATAAGGGTATCATATAGAAGTTGTACGGGAAAGGGATTTTATTTTGTTTATAAGGGTATCATAGGGACGTTGTACGGGAAAGGGATTTTGTTTTGTTTATAAGTATATCATAGGGAAGTTGTACGGGAAAGGGATTTTGTTTTGTTTATAAGTGTATCATAGGGAAGTTGTACGGGAAAGGGATTTTATTTCATTTATAAGTGTATCATAGGGAAGTTGTACGGGAAAGGGATTTTGTTTTGTTTATAAGTGTATCATAGGAAAGTTGTACGGGAAAGGGATTTTGTTTTGTTTATAAGTGTATCATAGGGAAGTTGTACGGGGAAGGGATTTTGTTTTGTTTATAAGTGTATCATAGGGAAGTTGTACGGGGAAGGGATTTTGTTTTGTTTATAAGGATATCATATGGAAGTTAGAGGGAAGTTAGTTTTGTTTATGAGTGATTTAAATTCTATTTTTTATATCCTTTTTTTTACATTCAACCTTGTTTTTTTTTTTCTCTCTCTCTCTCTCTCTCTCTCTCTCTCTCTCTCTCTCTCTCTCTCTCTCTCTCTCTCTCTCTCTCTCTCTCTCAAAAACAAACAGGAGTGCAGAAGAGCATGGGGACAAAATAGAGGTGCAGAGATTTTACTTTATTGAAAATGGGAATTATAGAGTAGTAAGGGGCTAGGGAAGGTATTTTTAGTGATAAGGGCTTTAATTCTTTTTTCATACCCCGTCTTTCCTACCATGTGTGAATGTGATGGTAATTTTGTTTAAAATAGGATAGTACACGAGAATGAGGACATTATACAGGGGAAGAGGTTTCACTTTATAAGGGGATCATAGGGAAGTTAGAGGGGAGATAGAGAAGTTAGTTTTGCTTATAATTAAGTTCTATTGTATACCCTTCTTTTACATCCATGTGGGGTCAGTAGATGTGTGAGTGCTGGTCCCTCCAAAAGAAGTTACGAAAATTATAGGGGGATGGAAATTGTACTTTGTTCAAAAGGGCATCTTAGGGTGCTAGGGGAGATAAGGAAAGAGTTTTTTTAAATGATGGATTTAAATTCAACTTCGTTATATTCCTTCTTTTACATCCTACCGTGTGTGAATGGGATGGTAGTAAAGGGTAGGGAGATTACAGAGGGACTAGAGATTTTTTTGCTTTTTTTTTTAAATGGAGATCATAGGGTTATAGCGGGATAGGAAAGGTGTTGGTATTTATTAGGAAATTAAATTCTATTTTTATACCGCTTCTTTTATATCCTACACTGAGTGGTCAGTGAATGACTCAATGTTAGTCATTCCAAAAGGCTTTGTAAATAGTAAGTGGAGTTTTATCATTACATTTCTTGTTATAGACCAGAGAAGCCCAGGCATGATAAACCTATATTCATTGGAGTTAGAGGGCCGACAAACTCCAGCCTATTGCATTTTCCTCCAAAATAGAACCAGTATGTTACAATGTTACAATTTCCCACCAAAAACAATGTCGGCCTAATGTTAATTTCCCGTTTGGGTCGAGTCTTTTACCCTATTTAACACAGGACTCCATTTGGGTCTCAAGTGCCTCCCCTCCCGCTACTCTCACCTTTAAAGCGGCAACTACAGAGGATAGCCGTTTGACCAACTCAATGGATCGTACTCCCGAAGGAAGTCTCATTTCAATGGCGTATTGATGGCCAAAGAGTCTCTTGGCAAGCGTTCCGTTAAACCGCTCGGCAATGCTATGCGCCCGGTCGTTTCCGATCCCGCCCCGTCTAACCCGCACTCCGAGCTTGGCCAGGAGTTGCGATACTGCGCCCATAAACTCCCGGCATGGGTTAACCTGGAGCAGCTTAGGCCACTTTAGAGGTGAACGAGTACCTATGTGTCTTGCGGCCGACCTTTATCCTTGGGAAGGAAGAGCGAATCTGCCTGGTGTACCTCCTTTGGTTGGTTGACGTCATATAAGGGCCTTGCGACACGTCTTAGGAAGGTAGATTTGCCAAATGACCTGCATTATTAGCCATACCCTGCCAATATCTTAGGAGACCTTGACCACATCTGAAAGTTTTTTTATTACGCCAATGTCGCACCAATAGCCATTTGGGCTGTAGCAGATTTGCTGCAACTTAGTGTCCATCACGGGGATATTCCAGAAGGTCTGCGAGCCTCCAACAGGTCTGCCAGGTGCGGTCTGTCAGCTGATCTGTTGTCGCCCGTAGATTGGTTTGGTTATCTAGCAGCATTGTTGCAAAGCGGCGGGACCGCACCGCAGGAAGAAGCCTCCAAAGATCGAGGATTTCTCGACCCATGTCGATCTATGTGTGTGCGAACAGACCTAGCATCTTTTCTTCTCAAGCGCTATAACCCAAGTCACGCATGGTGAAGACAAGATCGTCTTCCAGCATTTTGTATCGAATTACAGGCTATAACAGACCGAGACAAAATCACCAATATTAAGTAGGTAGAAGCCACAAGCGGGACGACTCTTTACTTGGCGAGCTTATAGGCAAGGGCCGTCGCGCCCAGTGTCAGGAGGACGAAAGCAATCTTGAGGCATATTTGGTCTTGATTGTGAATGCAAAGGTCACATAGGATGGATTCGCAAGTTAGTGAGTCGATTTTTTTTTCTCAGTGACCATATTGTAGTGCCGGAGAGTTTGTTTTTTATTATTATTTTGATTTAAAGAAATATAACTTCTCTACAGTATAAAAGTACACGAAACAATAGGGCGAATTGACAACATGTGAATTTGTTTTCACAAAATAGAGCAATATGTCGCTGTCGTATTTCTCAATAGCTCAGTCGAGAGGCAAATAAAACTGAAAGTTTACCTGACATTTTATTTGCAAATATATATTTTTCTTCTCGTGAATAAAAAATGACCTCAGTTTAAATTAAATTTTTTTTAAAAATTTCAAACGAAAAATTTTTGTTATCCACCAATGCGGAGACATTTTTTAACATTTTATTTTAAACTGTATTTCATTTCGTAAATGTAAATATTGTAAACGTAAAATAATTGAGGATGAATGTTTTACAAAAAAGGACAATATCCCACACCCCCGCACACCAAACAATAAATCCGTTTGGTGATATCTAATTTAGTTATCAAATATATATTATTATTACGGTATTATGTTGAGAAGTCACCGAGTTCATTTGAAAAAAGTAATGAACCAGCCTTCTCATCGCAATAGAAACCTTTATCAAAACGCATTTTTAATGAGGTTCCTTAGTGCATTGGTACAAATTTCACAACGAACTTGTTTATCGCTTTGCAAATATTAATCAATACGACAATCTGTAAGGAAGTCATTGAGTGCATTGAAACAATGTCGACAATGAACTTGCTTATCGATCAGCATGTTGGATGGTAAGGATATGTGTTTGATTGTAAGAACGAGTGTTTGTCTTTAAAGAGTGAGTCATTGTCTGTAATTAGGTTTGTATTTATCTATATATCCATGTGGTCTAGCCCCAGGTTAAATGTCCATAGGCTATCATAGTGGCACATACTATTAATTTTCATTGATCCCCATAGTGTCATCCATCACATAAATTTTCCATACATCCCCATAGTGACCTATCCTTGTTAAACATCCATAGAACGCCATAGTGATACATAATGTCATATTTGCATAGTGTCCCATCCATTATGTTTAATTTCTCTTTCCCCCGCAGTACATTCCACTCCCCCCTCCCCGCCCCCCCCCCCAAAAAAAAAAAGAAAGATCTTGTCCTCAGAATATATCGATCCCACGGAAATGTAGCCACATAGTGTCCCACATTTATGCACATACCTTCCACCATAACTACTCACGTTGGTATCTGACACGGAATGCGTGCTCGTATCAGGCAAATAGTTGCTCCATACCGGATTATATCATGCATTAATTTAACCAAACTAGCCAATAAAACACAATATATGTTGTGTTAGGTCAAATTATATACATTATTGTTCCAGGAGTTATTAAAGGAGAGGTTTGGTTTCACAATCAGTGGTGGTTATGCCAGATGATCGCAGCAATATGCACGACAGCGTGTTTCTGTGCCTTCATTAACCTGACCATGCTGACAGTCAATCGCTACGTCTTTCTCTGCCACAACCACATCTACAACAAGATCTACAGCAATGTCTTCTGTACCATCATGTGCGTCGTCTGCTGGGTTGTGGCCTCTCTCTTGGAGTTCCCAAACTTTATTGGATGGGGCGGTTATTACTTCGATCAGAAGACCCATCAGTGTACCTTGAACCGGACTGCAAGCTTCTCCTACTCTTTGTTTGTGTCCACTGTTATGATTGCTGGGCCACTAGTATTCATGGGAACTATGTACGTGCTGATCTTTCGCCGTATCTGGGTCAGAAAGTTGAGTGTATACAAGCTTAATAAGGATGACCCGTTATGGTGAGACATATCTTGAATATTCTATATACTCTCATTATTTGCAAATCAATTCTTAGTTGCGCAAGTTTTGAATCTTCATGTATGTTAAGTCTGATAAAAAGCCTATATTTTTTCAGGTGGTGTGTATTATAAAGACGGCATTCTGGTATTGTCATATATTGCATTTTCAATCTCATCTGTCCTTCTCTTTCATTTTCACTCGTTCAATCTTATACAAAGCATTGACAGCATAATTCTGTAGAGTATACAACATTTTTTGCATGCATGTTAATTGTTCTCACCTGTAACATGACTTTATAATAATTCAAATTGTACTGAAGACAAATTTAGTCGTTTACTCTCATGTACAAGGTTGGGTTTCTTCATTTTAAATGCCACATAGTGTTTAATTCTGTACACTGCGGACTGTTTCTTATTTTAACGATATTCAATATATTCCAATCACTTCCACAAAAAACCCCCCAACTTTAACCTGTAAAAATTATACAAATTACAACTGCTGAAAGTTTACAGTGATAAAGATATGTCAGCGATTTGTGGCAGGTGGGATTAATCTGAAAATAATATTGGTTAATCAAAGATAATTTCTATTACTTAATGAAATGTTACATTATGATCGTATTGCCCGCATAATTTTCTCATGTCTGGCTGAGCAGGTTGCGGAAAGCAAGGAGAGATACCGTCCGCAGTTCTAGGACTCTATTTGTCGTATTCTTGGTGTTTCTCAGCTGCTGGACACCCTACGTCATTGTGACTGCTATCGACACAACGAACAGCTTCTCCGAGGAGATCCATCTGTTCATCACCTTTCTGGTCCACCTCCACTCCAGCCTCAACTGCATCGTCTACATTCTCTTCAACAAGTAAGTCAATTTGACATGATACAGGTTGTTCAATTATTCAGTTCTTTATGTGTTGTAATATGTGTGACTAACAGTTGCTCTTTAATAGTTATATTCGACACGGTGTGCTGTTATACACATTATCCGATATGCAGTCCTTGAAAGGTATGTCGGTCATTTTGTGTTGAAAGTATGCCATGGTACATAATCTTCAGCAAATATGTACGATTGTCGGCTACTGGGCGATGCAAAATAAAAGACGTTTTCGTAAAAACTCTGTTAGCCACTGTATGTAATATGTTTGACTTGATACATGCTCATCAAATAATGTATCTGTTGTACATGATAAACATGAGATGATATAGTACATTCTCTTCAACAATGATATCGGTCACTGTGTACTGTAAAACCGTGACATGTTTCTAGCGTTCAACAAATATGCCGGTCATGTTACTGCCATGTATAATGCGTGACATGATACAGATCTTTAATAAGTAAGTCCGTCTTTGAGTGTTACAAAACAAGTGATATTATATATACTTTAAAAAGAATGTATTTTGACTCTGTGCTTCAAAATACATTACATGATGCATTCCTTTAATACATAATTCCGTCAATATGCTGCAAAAATACATGATATGGTGCATGCTTTTAACAATGTCTGTTACTGTGAGCTGCCAGAAGCCAGATTTAAACATTCAATAAGTTAGTATAAAACACATGGCATGGGAAATTCATTCAATAGGTAAGTCACTGCGTGCTAAAAGGCACATGACATGGTATATGTCTTACAGAAGTAAAGTTGTCACTGTGTGTTGCAAAAATGTATGACATGGTACATGTCTTGCAGAAGTATAGTTGTCACTGTGTGTTGCAAAAACACATGACATGATACATGTTTTAAAGAAGTAAAATTGCCACTGTGTGCTGCAAAACACATGACACAATACATTCCTTCAAAAATAAAGTATGTCACTTTATGTTGAAAAACATACATGACATGGTACATTCCTTCAAAAAGTAAACCGATCTCTGTATGCTGCAAAACATATAACATGGTTCATACCTTTAGTAAACACGTCCATTATTGTTTGCTGCGAAACACGTTACCTGGTACATGTCTTCAATAAACAAGTCTATCACATTGAGCTGTAAACTCTGACATTTTAGATTCTCTTTAGTAACTATTTGAGACATCTAGTGTTTTCTAACCGAAATCTTTGGCAAGGCAGCATATTTCCTTACGTGTGTGTTAACTGTGAAAATAAACTATTTCCCCAGCCCTCTCGTAGTTTAAGAACCCTATATTTTCTAGTGGTTTTGTATAAATAAAGCAAGTATGACTATTTCATGCACAATATTTAAGTTGTTATCTCTTATGATAATGAGGAATTGATACTTTCTTACAACCAGCTGGACGATAATGTAAAGAAAAACTCTATCGAGATTAAAACGGTTCAGCAGTTTTTATTCACTTTAAAGCGGTTTTCAACATTTTTCAGCTAAAACGTGACCGTTCGCCAAATATTTGACTCTATTTAAGCCTTTTCAACGTATGAATGATTTCAAATTGATGTCAAATTATGTCATTCCTGTGGATGATTCGAAAACAGCTACTTCATATAATGAGTCACCATGTGCAGCTGTAAATCGAACTTTGTTCCCCATAATTTTATTACTGTTCTTTATTTAATTCTTTGTAGACTGAGGTTGCAAAATTTACGAGATCTTTGTACTGTAAATTTAGTCGTTTAAAATTTTTAAATGTATGCACATCACATTCCTTTATCTTACCGTACTGTTTTGACTATATTGCTATTTACGATTGATAATGCTTATCCAGTTGTTAGTATCATTGAATGTAGTCTGAAACTTTTTAAACGTTGCAAGATATCTTTTTTATGTGTAAAATTGGCAAATCATTTTTTATAATTTTCTTGCATGTTATTTTCTAACACAACAAGCATTCACCACACTTTTATCTAATCCAAACTTGTAAACATAAACACATGGTGTCTTTTTTCTGAGATTGTTGCTTTATGCTAAACTCATTCAATAGTTCAAACACGTCTCTGAAAACTGTTGAATCTATTACAATATAGCTTTTTGCCAATATTTATGTTTAAAAAATTCATTCTACTTTTGCGCCCCCCCCCCCTCAATGCACAATCAAGAAATTAGAATGTGGTTTAGGGAGTAGAGGGACTTTTTTCTTTCAAATAATGAGAAGAAAAAAAATGAGTGGTTTAGAAATGTTCTATTTATTCTTTGAAACATGTATTGTTCTTTAGAATATCTTCGTATCGAGATACGGGATTCTACATTTTGATTTGAAAATTTTTTTAATGGTCCAGCACAGAAATACTATAATTTTCCAGCTCTGAAATACCACTATGATCCAAAGACTTTGGGGTATTTTTGTTTTTTAAAAAAAGAAGTGGTCCAGAAATGTTCTTGTAAAAGAATGATAGAATTTAAAATTTCGATTTAAAATTTTTAAATTGGCGAAACATGCTCTACTTCTTTCTACTAGATAGAGAGCGACGAATAAATGAGAAGAGTGACTTTCAGTTCAAATCTGTATTCTTGGAAAGTGTTGTTCTTCATTCGAGTTCCAAGATGACCATAACATCACAAAATGGTTTGGCTTCCGTGAGCACGCAAGTGGCTGATCAGGCCAATTTGTGCTCTGAACTGTCTGTGGCACACTGGACAGGAGATGCCGCTTGGGGTTGCTTGATCAACAGAGGACGTGCCGCAGTTCCGATATTAACGCTGCTCGCGCTCCTGTATTGCCTCTGCAATTCTCCTTAGCTCATAGTCTGTAGTGTCAGTATGGATGAGACTGCGACAGCTGCAACGATCCGTGAGAGATCTTCCTAAGACTCATGATCAACGTTGACATGTTTCAAGGATGACTTGAGTCAATCTTTGAAGCGTTTCTTCTGTCTTCACTAAGATGGCTTTCCCACCTTCAGTTCGTCGTAGAAGATCTTCTTTGGCAGTTGTCCGTCTAGCATCCTAGTGACGTGGCCTGCCCATCTCATCTGTGATTTCATCAGCAGAGTGTGGATGCATGGAATGCCTGCCAATGTAAGAACCTAAGTGTCATTCTTATCAGTTTCATCAGGCAGCCCATGTAAAATGGTTCAGCATCTTGTCATGGCGTCTGTACACCGTCCAGGTTTCGCATGCATACAGCAGGGTGGGCAACGTAATGGCTTTGTAGACCTTCAGTTTTGTTTGCAGACTGATGCCTTTGCATTCCCACACATTTGTGCGTAGTATGCTAAGGCCACGCTTGCTTTGGCAATTCTGCCGTTGGTTTTGTCATCGATATGGACTGCACGCGTCAGAGTACTGTCAAGGTAGGTGAACTTTTCCCCTGCCTGGAGGGTTTGGCCATTCACTGTGATGATCATATCTACGTAATGCTTTCCTGATGCAGGTTGGTGCATCGCCTGTCTTCTTGATACTGATTCTGAGACCAAGCTGAAGAGAAATGGTCCATACAGTGTTTCATGTCAGACTCTATATGCCATTCAGGGAACAGTCATCAGCAAATATGAGATCAGGAACAGTCAATTCCAGTAACTTCGTCTTCGCCCGTAGACTCCGATATCTGATGTTGATCCCAGTGATAAAGTCACAGAAGGCACCTGTAAGCATGGCAGAAAACATGATACTGAAGAGGGTTGGGGCCAATATACAGCCTTGCTTAACTCAATGGTTACTGGGAATGGTTCAGATGACTCACCATCGTCCACGACGTGAGAGAGCATGTCATTATGGAATTGCAGAACCATAACCATGAATTTCTCTGGGCAACCAAATGTGATGTACATCATGGCGATGCAGCAGAATGCTGGCGATGATTTTGCCGGGTAGTGAGAGCAAGGAGATGCCCCGATGGTTGTCGCAAAAATGTATGTTGCCTTTGCGCTTGTACAAGTGGACGATGGATGCATCCTGGAAGAGTTAGGAACGTTCTGGGCCATTTCGAGCCTCAGGCTAGGTGGAATTCTGTTGCTATAACATCTGCTCCTGGTGCTTTGCCATGTGGCAGCAGGTTAATTGCTTTCTCAGTTTCAGTCAGCGTTGGAAGATTATCAAGTGATATGTTAATTTCGACCTGGGACAGTCGATCAACAGTTTCCTCCCTAATAGATGATTGAAGATTGAGGATGTTGTTGACGTGCTTTGCCCATCTTTGTAATAACTTTTCTTTGTCCGTGAGCAGTATGGTACCGTCAGCAGTCAATATTAGAGATGTTCCAGATGACTGTGGCCTGTATATTGTCTTGAAAACATCATAGAAGTTCTTCATGTCATTGATGTTTTCGTCGGACTGACTCTCATCAATCCTATTTCTCACCCATTAGTCTTGTAACTCTCTGGGTTTGCATTGGACAATCATATTGATTTTGTTGAAGTCTGCCTTTTTAGCTGATGAAGAGCTGATTTGTAAACAGACGTTTTGGAGCCGGTGTTTTTCGTTCAGTACTCTCCGTGTGTCAGCATCGTTCTCATCGAACCAATCTTGATGTTTACCTGTGGTGGGACCAAGGGTTTTGAATGCAGCCGAGTACACAGAGTCTCGAAAGAATGCCCATTGTTCTCGACGTTATCAGAGTTCGCATGAATTGCAACTAGTTGGCAATACAGTTTTTCAGCAAACGCCTGTTTCGCATTTTCCTGTTTCAATTTGTAGAAATTGATCATTTTAGGCGCTTTTTTGCCTTGTGGTCGTCTGCTACTCTGAATCCGGATATTGAGCATGAAGACCATGAGCCTGTAGTTAGTCCAGCATTCTGCACTTCTCATGGCCTTAGTCACTCGGATATCCTGCCTGCCTCTTCTCCTAGCGATGACCTAGTCAATGAGATGCCAGTGCTTGGAGCGCGGGTGCGTCAAAGAGGTCTTGTTGCGGTTTGGCAGGCGGAAGACTCAGTGATGGTGATTAAGAGGTCATGTTCAGCGAATATCCCCAGTAGGAGGAGAACGTTGTTGCTGCATTTGCGAAAGCAATTTTTGCCATGACGCCTGGCCATGTCTGGTGATCTGTGCCAACTCTATAAATCACCAAGGATGAAGAGCTTGTGTGCCTTCGGCACTTCTGCGATATGAGACTCAAGGTCTTCAAAAAGTTTCTCCTTGATCTCATATGGGTTGGTCATGGTGGGTGCATAGGCGCTGATGATAGTTGTATTTCTTCTTACAGACAGTGGGCGTCTCATCTGCATTAGTCTGTCATTCACGCCCTTTGGGAGCTTTCTGAGCTTGCTATCTAGCTATAATATGATGCAAACCCAACACCAGCTTCACATTGCTCTTCTTTACTTCGGCCAGTTCAGACCAGGTGTACCTGACTCTTACTTCAGTGAATTGTCCTTTCTCAGCTAGGCGAGTTTAACTCACGGCCGCTATCTGGATGTTGAATATGACCAAATAGAGCTGCTCTTCATTCTGGTCCATCTGATGATTAGTGTGTGCTCATTCTTAGCACCGATAGTGAGTTACGTTTCCTATATCTTTGTGTGATTTTCGACCGTTAAGGTTGGACGCCCATCAGCCGCGGTATGCTGACCAGGGTTAAGGTGAAGCAGGCAATATTTAGGGCACCTTTTCTAGCCCCTTCCTCATGCTACGAAGGTGAGCAATGTGATCCTAATTAAGGCTGCTCAGTCGCCCACGGGGCTGCCAAGTTTCACTGCTGCTTCGGTCCAGTGAAAAGCAGCACTATGCCCTGAGCAGCCTGTACAGGTCTGCAGCTACAGCTCCAGGTCTATCCACACCTGCTGCTTAGCCGCTCGCCCATCGCCGCAGGACTAGAAGGTAACTGGTGGGGGGTTGTGGATTGTGTTATGACTTGCGCGTGAGTTGAATTTATGTGCGTTTCTGAATCCAGAATCCTGTGGCAAGACAATGTCTGGATGCAGTGGATGGCCATCATGTCCTACTGGACCTGAGCCAATGCAATGCACTGTCCACACAGCTCTTGCCATCTGACTTCACAGACGAGGGGATGAGCATATCTGCTTGACCGCTTGATCCACCAGACTGGACTTTCCAGAGGGAGCCAGGTGTAGCTGTCCACTCTGGGTCAACAGTTGGAGGTAGTACCATCTACTGTTACGTACGGTAGCAGGCATAGCCTGACCTGACCTTAGAACGTACTTGCAATACAAAGTCGCCGCGCGTCTTTGCGATCCTCGAGGTTCTCTATTACTTGTCGAAGAAGGACCTAGTCCCTAACCTTTTGAAATCCGTCTAACTCGGCGTTCTCCTATTCCGTAATGTACGATCAAATGTGCTTGATCCAGCTGTGTGGCTTAAACTATATCACTTCAATAGGAAGCCTTAACTCAAGCTCTTCCTTATACCACACTACCATCGCAATTACAGTTGTCCCTAATTTATACAGAGCAGGCTGTATCACGTGGCTAAAAACTACTAAATGGCACTATACAAATCCCCGCTTACATTTTAAATCAAAGTTTTATTTTTAACGGAAATTGAACGATGATTTGTGGGAATTTAAAAACTGGCAGGAAAGTTCAAACGCTTGCTGGAGCATAAGAAAATTTTTCCTTTGTGTTCAAAGTCTTAGCCGAGTGTTACAGAGGACGTTAAATTCAACACCAATCGTATATAATCATTCCAAAAGAAATCCTATATCTATGAATCACTAACATATGAAGTTTCCTGTTAAAGAATACTTGAGCTTTATGTGAAATCAAGTTGGTTACTGTCCGTCAGAATCTGGTTTAACCGCCCGGGCTGGCAGTGTGCCGCCTCCGCCAGAAGTTCCACTCCACCTCAATGTCGCCTTCAGCCATGGTTTGCTATTATGCAGGTGATGTAGCTATGAAGAAAGGGCACATGGATTCCAATAGCACCGCCATTCACGCAATTAAGTTGTTGGAACAGCAAGCTTGCAAAAGGATGTCTCAATACGGCAACAAACTCGACCCATTCCGCTTCCACTGCCGCGCTCTTGAAGCAAAGCGAGCCCGGATCTGCATTGTAGTGACCAACAATCCAAACACAATAGATGAAAACCATATGCTTACTGGTGGTGAAGAAGAGCGACAGCACGTGCAACATCCAGCTCAACACTCCCGCTAAAAGTATGAAAGCGATAGCCATACTCTTCGAAGAGCCTACGCAAACAGCTGATTTCGCACGCGATACTGAGCATTTTTACAACCTCTTTATCATCAAAGTGTCGGTGACAATCAAGGGTGTCCCAAACCAGATATATGCCCATGGTAGGCGCGATACCAGCAGTGGGAAGAGGCCATAAAAATAATGGAAAGGGAATCTATCAAGGACGCGGGGCTGCCGTTGACAGACATTGAGGATTTTACAAAAACAAGTTTGCCCTTGTCATCGATATGACATTGACGGAGTACTACATTCTCCACGGATAATGAAGGAACACGAAAAACTCGAGCTAAGGCGTAACGCTGCAAATCGGAAAAAACAGCCCAGAGAGACGGCGTGTTGAACGCGTACATATACACCATGATGGGCGCGCAGCTCAACATACAAAGGATCCGCTCATCCAGGCCTCTTTAACGAGTACCAGCAACCACCTCTATTTTAAGTACTGTCCAGTACCAGCGTCAATTGCAACTGACATGATAACCTACCGGCATGTTGAAAAAAAGCAGACTTAAAATATCTTTTTCAAAGGATGAATAGTGTGACTTCGGAACCAGCAACGGAGTTGCGGGAACCAGCACAAGTGCTTTCGCGAAACGCGGAAGTACCGATGTCGGAACCAAAGTCGAAACTTGTACAATTGCAGCAGGAAGTGATGCAGGTCACTAAGGTTACAAATCGAGGTGGGGTTGCAGCCAGTAAAAAAAACCTTGCTGCTATGATCAAACCACGCCAGGCTGAAGAAGAAAAAAAAAAAAAAAAAAAGGCCGACATTCCCGCCGCTCAGTCGGAACAGCTTAATCCATCGGGACGACAAGAATAGTACAGAACGGCTAAAACAGTCGGGCAAGATAGAATTATGCCATCTTATGTTCCCTGGGTCTACCTAGCTTTACCGGCTGGTCTCGCGTACGGCTTATTCCGCGTCTCACTGTCAAAAGAACTGAAACGACGGCAAAAAGCAGCGGGCGTGGAGGAACGGCAAACACTGCAGGCGCACGCCCTACCCTTTTTATATGGAATAGTAGTCTTGCAAGTGTACAAAATATCAGGAAAAGTTATCTACACACCATCGTACGCCAGACTTTCTAAACCTCCTTTACTATGCCAAACGCTTGTTAAGATGGAACCAGCCTATTTCTTGGACGCCTGGACTTTGAATATGCAGCAAAGGCCGTTACAATCACAGCGGTGACCCTTTTGACACAGGACATGTTAATTAAACAAGGCATCATTCCTGCTAATATCATCACGACTTCCTATTAGCCGAGGTTGATCTCATGGTTGGCGGGGCGTTTGTTAATGTGTCGCAGCTCTCGGCCAAGCTCAACATACAGGTGAGGCGGGGCTAGGCTAGCGTCCACCGTGTGCAGCGCATTGTGGAGAGGTTCAACCGTACTATGGGCAAGCGGCTGGGCACCAGCACGCCCAGGAGATGTTGTTTGCAGCCAAGACGGCTCGCGCGCCTGCAAAGCATACTACAAAGTGGGTTCGGCGGCCCTAAATGGTTAGGTAACGTGGCTGACAGGCAAAAGACCTGTATATGCCATTCATGCTGCATCTATGCGGGTGCCTCCTGCAACATCGGTCTGGCCGAGAAACGCCTGGACTCAAATACCTGGGTGCGGTACCTATATGCAGCTAGAGAGCTGGCAGGAGGACAACGTCATGCTACCGACCTTATATGGTCCTTAAAGGTTTGAGCGTGAGGTTGCTAAATCTGGCTCGCCAGTACTATATTATCTACTTAGCACCGGCGATTCAGGGCCTAAGCGCGCGTTTGTGCGTGAAGAGCTGCAGGTTGTGCCCCCCTGACACACAATTACAACCGAACAGGTCCTCATTAGTCATTCAGACGATACACGTCGTTGAGGTCGAAACCACTACATTGCTTTGCTGCGGGTCAAAATGATGTAGCCCCTCTCTTTCGGTTGTACTTCAAACGGGTCAACCTAACATTTTTCTTCACTAGCCCTTCCTGTTGTCCAGGCGCTCTACACTAAACTGCTGCAAGTCTCTTGGCTCGTACGCCCAAAGCATTTCTATGTTATAGGCAGCACCACGATTATGTTGCTGCTGCTTAAGGTCTAGCACATCGTCGACCTTTAACGTAGTTTCTGGCGTTGGTCTTTGGACTTTTTGAGTCTTATCTTGCTGCGCGTAAGAAAGAGGCTTTTGTAGGATAACCTTGCGGATTTCCTGGTCAGTTAGCTCACGCTTTACTGTGGCCCCCACAACCTGTGGCGCGGCGATACGCTCAAGCTGAGACAGGTACTCCACATGGGATACCACCAGATACGCGAGATTTGATCATTGACAATAGTCGTCACCAATTTTTTTCGGATTTTTAATGGTAAGCCCTTGGGAGCTGTGTATAGTGATGGCGGAGCCTAAGCGCCAAATTTGCCTCCATTTTCCCTATTTTCTTTCTCTGCTGTTTTAATTGCCAATTCGCCATTTGCAATGGCCTGTTCTGCGGATGCGATGGTTACCTCAACGCTGTCACTTTTTTTATAAGCTCTTGCTTCTTTGTCGTCCCGGGAATTGTGACTAAAAGATTCTTGCGCCTGCTATCATACGGATAGTATATGAGAGGCACGGGGATGTTCGGAAAACTTCTCTTTATGATGCTCAAGCAAAAGCTGCTGAACTCTATCCCGCACAGCATTGCGAAAATAAACCTGAAGGTCGGCGGGGGTCTATTTTTCCAGAAAGTAGTTCAGTCGCGCTATGTCTGAAGGGCCTTCCGCATTTCCTTAACCTGGATTTTGTCAGGTGTTAGCCGCTTCCTCTTTTTCAAATTTTTAAGAGCCTCCGTTTTGGTGCGGTAGTCTTCCTCTACAGCTTCATAGTAATCCGAGTGCTCTTTCAACCAGTCGTGCGACTGCTCTCCGTCAATAGACGGAGGTTGACCATGGTCCCCGCAGCACATAACCTGAGCATTTCAAGCCACCCTAAAAAGGTTTCAAGAATGCGGTCGGAAACTGTGCAAATTTCATCCCAGATAATAACCCGCGGAATATATTTTGTCCCATACGTTCCGGTCCCCACTTCGCTATTGGGAAACCATTCCAGCACAAGAAGCTGTGATACCTTTGTTCACGAACATTTCTATCGCGCATTTCCTTTTCTAGCCTATGCGTTGGCGTGAGAACTAGCAAATGATGATAGCTGCACAAAAATGGCTATCGCGCGTGATGTTTTCCCGGAGCCTCCTTCCTCCATTAAGGCACAAAATGTTATGCGATGCTAACGGGTTATTAGCGTTAGGTGCGGTAGAATCCTGCACTTCGTTTTTTGACTGCGTCCAATAATCGGGCTTGGGTATATAAGCCCTCTATGCAATGTTTTCCACCCTAAAGGAACTGAGATCATTAGATTATATTGTAGTCCATTTAGTTCACAGAGTTGATTGCCGCTTATTTTATTGATACGGACTGAGTATTTTCTGTAATTGTGACACATCCACACGAACTAATTAGGAAACTTTAAGCTACAGTTTATACTGACTGATATATAAAAAGAGCAATGCCTCTCCGACTTCATTTCTATTCTCAACTTTGATCGAGAGACATTGAGATTTTTGCTGCGTTCAGCAAACGAAGCTACTCCAAGCTCTCCCCCCCCCCCCCCACAATACTCATCCCTACAGATCGTGATGAAATTCACAGGCTGACACTAAACCTGAAGGCGTACAGTCGGAGATCGCAAGAGCAGAGGTGTATGCCACACTTATTCAGAATTCACACCTGAGCATGCAGAAATTGTGAAATTGTTGGAAATCTCGTTAGTTGTGAGCCCCTATACAACAGAACGTGAACGAGGGTTCAGACTCATGAAGAAAAACAGGTATAAGTGACCGACCATTTAATTTTTCGTGATGGAGTGGGTGTGTCAAAATAATAGTTAAAAATATGGCCATCTTGGGCAAGTGGATTTTAAGTCAGGGCAAGTGATTTTTTAAAAGTTACTCCCCCTGTGCCTTAGTCTGAAAAAAAATTCTTTGAGCACTGTTTAGACGAAATTCGTCGAGACGATTTTGAGATATCGGAGGCTAAATAAAATTTGGCTATACAAAAAACCGTAAGGAGGTTAGATCTTTCCTTTATACGTGGACTCCAGCATCCCCTCCTCAAAAGATTTTGATATGGACATGAAACTGTCACATTTGAATTGCCTGATAACCTAATATTGCACGTTTTAGCAAGCTTGGGCCTTCTTGACTATGCAATAACTGCATTTATTCAGCAGCAAAAAGAGAACGAAAAAAAAAAAAGAAAAAGAAAAGCCGAAACAATCTTTTAAAACAAAGAAAATGAGTCCATGAGAAAGAGAAATAATGACAAGCTACATAATGTGTCTCTGTATTTTTGCATATTATACCATATATTATTAGAATTGATCAAAATTCTATCCAACACTCAAGCAACAAATCTTGTTGTGGCATTAATGCAGATGTTTACAAAGTTAATTTAATACACAGGAGAAAAAGTTAAATAAGCAAGAGTTTAACAATGCGCTCGTTGCTCAATCATGGATGTATGATTTCATTGATGTATCTTGAGTCATTCAGTGGCGATGACTGATCTATATTGATTAGACCAAATTGTATATGATATCCTTTTCAGATCTTTTCGGAAGTCGTTTATGCGGATCATCGGTTGTTATAAGGGGTAACAATACCATATCTCTGATACAAAAACTCGGTCCACGGACGCATATGATGGGCAAATATCCAGACAAACGCGCACCCCTGAGATCCATATATTGTCCCAACTCTGCTTGCCCGAGTAGAAGAACTTACAGATCAAGAATTGAGGAACATAATAGGTCAAGGCTTGACTTTTTTTAAAAACTAATTATTATTATCTTTGAGCAATAATCATTTTTCATTCGTTTACTAGGAACATCTCAAACGTATAATATAAATAAACAAATTTTACAAAATAATGTTTACGGTATGTCTGAGAGTTATTTCAAATTACTTCTTACATTTAAGTATCATTTCAATGTACGTAGAAGAAGTTTGGTATATAACTCCACTCAGCTTACACCATGTTGTGTCACTCCATGTTAGGTTTCATGTGAACGTAACCACAGCAGGAACAACTGAAATATGACAGTATTTTTCAACCATTGAAGTGCTGTATCATAAATTATTTCCAGTAATTATTGTTTAACTGATAAACCCTTTGTTATTGTTGTTTCCAACAGATAATAAAAGTGTTATATATAAAATATAATGTTTTGCCTTTACTGAGGTGATTCTGAAATTTTATGAAGTAGTAAACCACATATTGACTGACGTTTTTCTATGTTTGTTTTGTTGAACATAAATTGATTGTATTCAATCCTTGTTGAACTTAACTAATTAACTATTTTTGAGTTAAGTGGGTTTTTTTTATATTATGTATCATGCCGATATTTATCACTCCACTTTCGAAAATATTGAATCTCGCCTAATTTTTCTGACTACCATGCGCTGATTCTAGAAAATTCATCAAGTTTTTTGTGAGCTATGTTCACAACAAATAGTTACCATCTTCTGATTTATATGTTTGATGTATGTAACTTTTCTACGGTTTACAAAATGTGTGTAATCTAAAGACAGATGGGATCCAAATGTTATATCTTATTTTGGACAGACAAAGATAAAGGATGGCTAAAGATGTTGTCCGCTTAAGCAATCACCATGGAAAGGTGGTGCATTAGCTTTAGTAAATAACTAGTTGCTAGTAAGTTAGTAATTGTTTATACATCTCAGAAACAAAAATAGCAATCGTTCTTTAGTGTCATATGCGGGATAAATGCAATGTTCACTTATTAAGAGCTAGAGGAGACATTAGTCAATCGAATTCATCATATAAACTGGTGTTATAGAAATCATGGTCTGTTCAGTAATGCGCTTTAACTCTCTCTCTCTCTCTCTCTTAGACACATCATGAAAAATTAATAATAATAATAATAATAATAATAATAATAATAATAATAATAATAATAATTGTATTCTGGTTTGTAGCTTGTTGAGTAAGATGATTACATAAAATAGAAGGCTATGCTAGTTTGGTTTTGCAGTTTTTCAAAAACTTGAACACCAAAAATATCTTTACAGTGCTTAACTTGTGTATCGGTCGTTATATTTTACATTGCATTTATTTTTTTAAGTTTTTTCCCCAAACTCGTACATTTAAGAGAATGTACAAGTTCTGGGAAAAAAATTTAAAATCCAATAAAATAATTTTAAAAAACAGATTGCGGGTGTGTATTGGCTAACAAAATGTGTAACAATTTATGACCTGATTTTGGTTCATTTGTTTTTAGACACCGACCGCGCTAGTCGTGAAAACTGTTTACACCAGGCTCTGGAGTAAAAGCACAATTTAAAGTGCATGGTTTAGGGTATTGTGAGACTAATATTTGACTGAATTTTAGCAATGCAATTTTGTGGCACACACGCCAAATTATATTGTGTTTAAGCAGGGTCAAATTTGTAATAGGACATGCAAATATCACTGAAATTTTCAAAAACATCAGCCAGCAGCAGCACATTCTTTTTCAGATACAAATCGTGATAGTCGCCAAGATTTCGGATGTCAAATTTATTCCACACTTTGCGGGCATAATTATAATCTTCACCAGAAATATTTATTCCGCTTGGCTGAGTGTAGAAGGCTTCCTTGGCAGGCAGATGTGTTTCCCGAAATATTTCCCAAGATGACATGTAATCGTATGAATAAACTCCTTTGCGCGTAATCAAATGAAGTTTGTCATCGGGGAATTCTTCTGCTGTATGGTTAAATATTTTTGTATTTTTGACAAGTTCATCTAGCGAGTTATTCATAAATTGGAGACTATAGATGAAAAGTAGCGCGCCAAGAGAAAATGATAAATATTTGTCCACGTTGTTTGGAATGCACGTTATTTTTAAGGGAATTTTTTCAAAGTGTTTTACGATTAAATGTGATTCATAGCCACGAACATTATGCAGCACCCGAGGAATAAATTCAGCACCCGAGGAATAAATTCAGCTGTATAAATGTGTTTTGCTTGTGAAATTTTTGTTACGTATTCAACTTTCTAAAGTAAGCTAAAGTAAGCTTAACCTAGACAAAAATGTTGACCCAAAAATAGTGGCTCTCTTGGGTGTCTTTGTGCACATAAAGCAAATCAACTTCGGCAACAATGTTGCTATCGCAGCAAATGACTCTGTCATTAATGGCAGAGACATAAAGCGGATAAATGTAGCCTTTGTCGTTGTTGCCGAAAACATTCAACGAAATCAAATTTAATTTTTCAAGCTTTCAAATGTCATTTATTTGAACAGGAAACTCGATTCCGGTAAAATTGAGAGTATCTTGAAATGCTACATAAATGCCTATTTGATTTGGATATTTTGTTGTTGCTGAATGAAGCGCTGATAACAGCCGACATAAGAAAAAAAAATTATCAATGTTTTCGACGTTGATTCGACTTTTGCAATTTTTCACTTTTGCAGGAAGTTCTATAAAGGACTTTGGACGTAATGGATTATATTTTGATACCCTTAGCGACATGGTAAAAGCGCTATGTAAAATCCAACCAGATTCTTTGCGTTGAAATTTATCAATCATATTTCTAAGTATTCCAAAGACATATCTGAAGTCGATGTTATCAAAAGCTCGAATTGGCTTCGTATTAAAAAACGCATCTGTTTCGGTGCCATCAAGTTTTTCAATGCTTCGCCAATACCAATCGAGCATTTAATTCCATGTTGCACTCGCAACTAATTGTACAGAATGTCTCCTATTTCTGGTTCAGTTGCCCAGGACAAAATGTCAAATGGTCTTAACTCGTCTAGGTCAACAATATAGGTTTTATCGTACTCATTAAAAGCATGTCGCTGCAGGATGAAACGAAGATTTCTTACATCCATCTCTATATAATACTTATTAAAAAGTACGTTTCTATATAATGATATTACATAAACAGTTAATTAAAGAATATTTGTATATAAAGTGGTTATATAAATATAGTTATCCAAGATAGTTTAGAAAACAAGTAGCTCACACGTAGACTTTTTGTTATTGTTACATGAATTACCCCCTCAGCAAAAAATATTGTTTCCAATTCGCAACAATTTCTCAGAACAAGTTTCTCTCACAAAATATCGATTTTAATTCGCAACAATTTTCTCTGAATAAGTTTCTCTGACAAAATATAGATTTCAATTAGCAACAATTTCTCTGGACAAGTGGTTCTGACAAAATATCGATTTCAATTCGCAACAATGTCTCTGGACAAGTTTCTCTAACAAAGTATCGATTTCAATTCACATCAATCGCTCTGGATACGTTCATATAGCAAAATATTGATTCAATTCGCAGCGATTTCTCTGAATAAGTTTCTCTGACAAAATATTAATTCCAATTCGCAGCAATTTTCTCAATATTTTTTTCTGACAAAATATTGTTTTTGTTTCGCAGCAATTTTTTTGGATAAGTTTCTATAGGAAAATATTGTTTTAAATTCGCGACAATGTTTCTGGATAAGTTTCTCTGACAAAATGTTTAATTTTACAGCAATTTCTCAAGACAAGTTTCTCTGACAAAATATTGTTTTCATTTCACAGAAATGTCTCTGTACAAACTTTGTATAGACAAGATATCGTTTTCAATTCGCAACTATTTCTTTGGACAAGTACTATGAAAAAATATCAGGATAAGTTCTGTGAAAAATATCAGGACAAGTTTTTTCAAAAATATTCTGGACAAGTTCTGCGACAAAATATTCTGCACAAGTTCTGTTGCGAATTGGAAACAATATTTTTTGCTGAGGGGGTAATTCATGTAACAATAACAAAAAGTCTACGTGTTAGCTACTTGTTTTCTAAACTTTTGTTTGTGTGATTCTTTTAAAGTTTCATCACACACACCAAATCGATGATGATTTTCCAGTCATAAATGATGTTAACATTGCCATGTTGTAATCATGAACTGATTTAAATCCTGCAGCGGCTGTCATGCTTGGTCTGAATTGTTCTCTCCAGTTCATGCCAAGATTTCTATTCAACGCTTTCTGAAATAATGTTCACGTAGATCATTTGAAACGTCTTCTGCAGTTATTTGTGTGTTAAAGATTTCCTCATGATGTTTTCTGGCAGCATGTAACCGGCCAATTGAATTGAGTCGTCGTATTTTCTGGTCTGCATAATTTTTAGCAGATTTTAAAGCTTCATTGTACTTGTTATTTAATTTTTAATCTTGGCAATGCTTACTGATGATTCCATTATTATTATGATAGGTAACTAATTATATTTCATTTCGATTTGTGTTTTTTTTTTCTGAATTAATAAAAAAATGTCGTGACATTCTGGTCGCTTGTTGCAAAAATAATCTTATTGTAGTCTTGCTGATTTTCATGTTATAAATTATGTTAGCATTGCTGCGTTGTAATCTTTAACTGATTTGAATTGTGCTGCAGGTGCAAGATGTGGCGCAAATTCTTCTCTCCAATTAGCTTCAAGATATTGATCCATCAGCTCTTGGAAAAACTGCTCGCGTAATCGTCTTAAAAAAGTGTTCAGGATCAGATGGCAAATTACAAACTGCTGTGCGATGTTTTCTAGATGTATCAATCCAACCAAACATATTCATAAATCGTTCACGGCCGTCGGCTTCATTTTCTGCCTTTATACATGCCTTTTTGTATTTTTCCATATTGGCGTTGTTTGATGATGATGTTGCCATTCTATATTATTACAACTATTATTTAATTGTTTTTACAGATTTTTTTTTTTTACAGAAAGACTGTTGCACATTTCACTGAGCTCCATATGAAAACTAAATTTCGCTAAAGTTGTAATTTTGCGATTTTCTGTCGCAGAATGTCAGTTCCAAACTTGTCCTCAACAACATTGTTGTTAATATTGTCAACAGCAATTATGGGCAGAATAGTTAACACCTGTGATGGACAAGATTTTTGATTGGTTAAATCTAAAGACTTCTTATCAGATTAGTTTTCATTGTTTAACATTCATCCATTAAATGTTGTTGTTTTCTTACGAAAGACAAGTATGGCTTTACCTATAGAGTGGTAAACTAAACAATATGGAAGACAGTGTAATCCATCTATTCCGGATCAATATAGATGACAGTGTAGTCAATCTAGTCCGGATCAATATGAATGACAGTGTAGTCCATTTAGTCCTGATCAATATGGATGACAGTGAAGTCTATCTAGTCCAGATCAAAATAGATGACAGTGTAGTCCATCTAGTCCAGATCAATATGGATGGCAGTGTAGTCCATTTAGTCAGGATCAATGTGGATGACAGTGTAGTGTTAAGGAATTATATATAATTTTTCTTTTAATAATGGTATAGTTTATTAGTTTATGATCTCTGATCTTAGTCTAACAGCTGTCGTCTTGCCGTGAGTACACATACGGTAGGCTCGATCGATATTGTCGCTTGTAGCATTCGTACATCATGTGTTAGAGCGTGAGAGGTTTGAACTTTTGACCTAGTTCTCGTACTTTTAAGAGTAAACATTGTATTGACCAGGAATTATAGTTTAAGGTCACATTTGAAGAATGAATCGTGTTTATTAAAAGGAAATTATTTCGAAATACCCAGTTGTTTATCGAAGACGAAGTATGTGTTTTTATTTCGATTCTCCGTGTTAAGAGACTATATATAGGAAATAATCCTGTGTTTAGGCATTCTTCGTAGTTACATTGAATTGAGAGGTCATAAACAAATTTGGTTTATTGTGTGTGGGATATTCTTCTTTGGAGATCTATTTATTATAAATACAGTGTATTCTGGATTAGTACTGTTTCTTCAACCTGAATAATTTTTCACCTCCGTGGAATTATCGGAAACATTTCTAGAACTTGTGATATTCCATATTCGCAAGGATTACTTGGATATAACTTATTCTTATTAACACATTAGTACAGTGAAGGTTACTTCATTCGGAATACCTCATTCGGAATATTTGGATTGACTTCCGGATCAGTGAATTTTAGAACAATTTAGGACTTTTAAGAATATTATATACTTTAAGTTATTTGTAATTCTTTCACTTTAATTGTTTGTTGAAATATTTTAATATTTTAGGAAATTAAAGATTTGTATTTTAAATCTTGAAAGCTTGTTTGAGTCTTTTCTTTTGTTACATTACCCCTAGTCGTAACAGTAGTCATTCTAGTCCAGATCAATATCGACGACAGTGTTGTCCATTGAGTCTCGATGTTCTCATCTGTAATACACGCCTCTGATTTATTGTAGAGGACTTTGCCTTTTACATTTATGGAGTTTCAATTACATCAAAAGAATGATATGCCCGGTCTTGAGTAAAATTAGTTGATCTTTTATTAATCTTTATTATGTTGATATTCCAAATTTTAATGTTTTCAATTGTTATCCATGATACAGACTGATTTGTTTTTCTTTGAACCATATACAACACTACAGAGAGAAGTTACCACACTTTGGTACATGTTGGTGCTGTTGTTTTTGATGTTGCTGTTGTTTGTTTGTTTGGTTGTTGTTGTTGTTTTAAATTTACATTTCTCTGAAATAATTAAGTTCATCAATAGTATTTTCTTGGTTTCCACCTCAAACAATTTGTAATGCTATACTTGCTCGACGTAATGAAAATTATCTGTCCATAACTTTAATATACACAGGAAATAGGATGATAATGCGTCCATAACTTTAATATACACAAGAAATAGGACGACAATGCGTCCATAACTTTAATATACACAGAAAATAGGACTACAATGGGTCCATAACTTTAATATACACAGGAAATAGGACGATAATGCGTCCATAACTTTAATATACACAAGAAATAGGACGACAATGCGTATGAACTTTAATATACACAGGAAATAGGACGACAATTGCTTTTCACGGCGTGGAAAAATGTTTGCTCTAGAGTTTCCTTTAAGAGACAAATAAAAGCAGCTTTCGAGGTCAAATAATGTAAGTCAATCGTCAATCCTGTGGAGTAGTTATCCACCTTTAATACATTATAAAACAAAATGAAGGCATTTGTAGGTTTATTATGTATATCCCCTCAAGCATTCTGTACTATGTCAATTGATACCAAATAGTTATAAATTATCCCCTTCCACCATTTGTTGCTGTGACCTATTTGCCCTATGTTGTAATTTTTACCTTAGAGTTTGGAGCTACATTAAACCCAAAGGCATTATGAGTCATTGCAAAAGTTATCTTCCAGAAGCGATCCCTTAAAAGTAGGTAACAATAACTTATGATAATTTTCTTTTCCAGACTCCTATGTATTAACTGCTACTCTCTGACTTCATGTGCAGTGGTAGTATTTCTCCTCTGTTAATATTTATCTTTTCTTCTTTTTTTCATTTTGAAATAAAGTGAATAATCGTGTCTTAAAATGATTATAGCTGTTTGTTCTATGTAATGTTTGCAAATGATTTCCTGTGCTTTATTTAATCCTAAATTTAAAATTTTTAGTTTTTCATCTTTTCTGTTTCCTTTATATTTCTCTATTTAATATCGGGCGCCATATCAATATCAAACATTCACAAATATTTTATCTGCAGCAGTATACAGTTCTGTGTACGGAATATTTAGGTTATATGCAACAGGCGAAAATGTACTGTTCAACATTTTCCTTTCTTTTCACAACCCTTTTTGTTGATTTTAATGTTTGATAAGATGTATTCTATTAAACTCTCCCTTTTAGACATAAAAAATAATTCAGTATTTGTGTTTTGTCACAGTATCAAAATGGTACCCATCTGACATCCAATATCATCTAATTAAAAGTATTGTTATTGCTACTCCTTTTAAATGAATGGTTGTATTGACATGGGGCTTTCACTGTAAGACAAATTACCTGTTTGCTAGCCGCGTTGACTTGCTTCTGAAGCTACTTTCTTTTCCTTCTCCTCTTTTGACTTTTCATTGTTATTGCTTCCACAAGCTCTATCATCTATATCTTCAAAAACTTGAGGACTTGCCCATCTGGCAATCTGCCTAAGGGCAGATTTGCCGCGAGATTTTCGATAATATTTTAAGGGGAGGGCCGCCATGATGGTGGGCCGATTGATTTAAGGGCAGATCCAAATGTTTGGTGCAACCGTCATTGTCATCAGATTCAACAAAATATGCCAGAAGTATGTGGAAGAGAACTTAAAGAACATAAAAAAGAAAACTGAGAATCACAAAATAAATATTTGCAAGAGAGTGATAAAAAGGTAAGGAGAAATTACCAAACCAAATTAAAGAGTAAAATAAAATGAGAGTAAATGTATATGTTTTTGATTTAATTGAAGCAAGAGATATATATAGCAAACACCCAGATGTTCACACTGCAGTCAGTGAATGTAAACTGAAACGATATAGTCATGTTTTGTTACTGTAGTCCAGTGAAGTAATCCAACCGTAATTAGAAGTCAAATAATCACACTTAAGTAATTATTACGTTAGTCTTTTCTAGTAATCCAACCGGGATAAGATAACATTTAATCATACATGAGTGATTTTAACATAATTTTTATTTGGTAATAAAACCGCGATTGGATTGCATATAATCACACATGAGTGAGTATATGCTATGGTCTATAGTCACATGAAATAACTGTTCAAATTGTTAATCATTATCATGTGATATCTATCGCCTGAAAATTAGTCATAACTGTTACGTATTATGTTTATATAATATTATAAATATTTTAGGAAATTATAAATGTTTCTTCACTTTAATATTTGCTTAAATCTTTATGTTTATCAGGAAAAACATGTTTAACTAGTGTCCTTGAATTAGGTTGTTTTGATCAATATGTTTTCTCAATTTGAAGGTCAAGGTTGATTTTTGTTTACAAGTAAAAATTCCATTAAGATGACTCATATTCTAGAACATTCTGTCATGTGACCAATCTTTATATATGCCATGTTTGGTGGACATTTATTCAGTTTTGACATTACCATCAGTCTTGTAAAGAGCTATTACAGTTGTGAAAATTCATTCCAAATTCTAAGAGAGGAATTATTTTAAATATTCATTGGATTATAACAGTGCTCACAAACTTTTGGATTTTGGATTTTTAATTGATGATTTTGGAATTTATGTGAACTTATATTCAGATATTTTGGAATACTTCATTTTGACATCAGCACATCAAAGATTACTAGTACATCAGGACTTTGGAGACCATTAGCACATAATAACATTCAAGGACACAGCCGTGAATTCGGAACATTCTATATTTAGGACTTGTGATTAGAACAATCATTCTTATTGGATTATTAGGATTTCAAAACACATTACTGTAAGTGACTTTTTGATTTTTCATTTTAATTATCTAGTAATAAATTGCTTGTTGATTTTTACTTGATTTGTTGGTTTCACTTTCTTTCTGTTACATTTTTCTTAGACCATAGAGTCGTAACATAACGAATCCGACTAGAAACCAAAACTGCAGCAAGAGACGGAATATATTGTAATGAGTGCAGTCTATACTGAATTCTTATTTTTCAATGTATATTTAATACTTCACCTACCTCTGTAATAACTTCAAAACATTTGTAAAATTAAAAAGTCTATTCTGAAATCTTCAAAAATGTAGAATGCACAGAAATTATAAGAAAGAAACAATGAAAATATGTGTAGTTTTTTCTCCAATATTTGAAACACTTATACGTTTTTCATTGTTATGAAATATTTTTATTTCTTCTAATATTCCATGGAAATAAGAATTATTATTTCTGGCCCACGAAGCAGTCCAGGACATCAAGAATCAAATTGATTTACTTGATCCATGGAGAACAGTCAATCCTGACAGTAGAGTATTTACTTGGCGACGGGCAAACCCTGTGAAACAGAGTAGACTGGACTATTTTTTAATCTCTGAGGACATGTTTTCAAATTGTATAGACTCCTCTATTATTTCTGCTAAAAAACAGATCATTCAGCAATAACACTAAAATTTTCTATATCTGCATTACCTCGAGGTCCTTGGTACTGGAAATTCAGTTCAAAGCTATTAAAGCAAAATTAATATAATCAATTGGTAAAAGGAATTGTATAACCAACACAGTAGAAGAATAATATGGTGAAGGTGATAAGAAAAACCCACTTCAGGTGAAACTAACTTGTAATGATCAATTCTTTTTTGAAATCCTTAAAATGATTATGAGATCAGAATCAATTAGGTATTCACAAGCTAAGGCAAAACAGAAGAAACAAAATTTCGGGAAAATTGAAGCTGAACGACATACCTTACATACTTTAGTGAATCAAAATAATAACTCCACTATGATCAAAGAACTAAACAAAAATAAATAAATAAATAAATAAATAAATAAATTTGTAGAAGAATTTAGGAAAAAAGAGGTGGAAGGTGTAAATTTAAGATCAAAAGCAAGGCTGTATGAGTCTGATGAAAAACTCAAAATATTTTCTTAATCTTGAAATGAGAAATTACACAAACAAAACAAAAAAAGAATTAATTACGGAAGATGGAACAAGGGTAACATGTCAAAAAGATATATTAAATCAACAGAAAGATTTTCATGAAAAATTATACCAAAGCAAAAACAAAAATAATTTACAAACTCGTATCCACTTTTTTAATTATGATAAAAAAACTTTTAGATTTTAAAAGAAGCTCGTGTGAAGGTAAGTTAATTTTTGAGGAATGTGGCATAGCACTAAATAATATAAAAAATGAAACTAGCCCTGTTTCCGATGGATTTACTGTCGAATTCTAAACAATTTTTGGAAAGATCTAGGCAGTTTCCTCTTTAGGTCTCTAAACACTGGATACGATATGCAACATTTTTCAGAATTTCGGTCTCGGGGAAACATTACTTGCATTCCTAAAGAAGATAAAGACAGGAAATTTATTTTAAAAAATTGGAGACCAATCTCACTACTTAATGTAGATTACAAGATTGCTTCGGCGTCGATTGCTAATAGGGTCAAGAAAGTCCTCCAGTTTATCATTAGTGACACCCAAAAGGGTTTTATGAAAGGGAGATTTATTGGTGATAATGCAAGACTCTTGTATGACCTGATGCAATATCTTGAGGAAAAAAATGAATGTGGTCTTCTCCTATTGATAGACTTTGAAAAGGCTTTAGACTCGGTTGAATCGGACTTTCTGGAAATTGCTCTGAAATCTTTTAACTTTGGAGAACTAATTTGTCACTGGTTCAGAGTACTTTGCAATAAATCAAAACGTTGTGTCATTAATAATGGACATTTATCCCCATGTTTTAATTTGGAGAGAGGTTGTCGCCAAGGAGACCATTTATCACTCTATTTATTTATAATAGGAATTGAACTTCTTGCAATAGAACTAAAAAAGAACACGCCTATTAGAGGCATTTTCTATAATGAAATGGAGTTCAAATTAGGGCAGTACGCTGATTATGCTTTTCTATTATTAGATGGTTCTCATTTGTCCTTGAAGACAACCATGCAGATTTTAAATGACTTTGCCTTGATATCAGGTTTGTACTGCAATGTTTTGAAATTAAAAGAAATTTGGATTGGAAATAAAAAAATGTCTAATGAAAAAATATGTCCGGAAATTGATATTAACTGGTCAATGTCCAATTTTAGATTAATGGGAGTAATTTCTCTTTGAATGGATATAGTAGAACTTAATTATTCCACGAAATTAAAGGAAGTAAAGAAACTGCTTGGTTGGTGGATCAGAAGAAATGTATCCTTTATTGGAAAAATTACTTGATAAGGTCCTTGATTTTGCCTACATTCATTCATCTTTTTGCAGCTCAGCGAATTCCTCAACCCCATAAAGAAAATGAACTAAATACATTATTTTTCCAGTTTATTTGGGGCGGTAAAACTGAGAGGGTAAAAAGAGACACTCTTATAGCTTCTTTTAAGGAAGTGGGATTCAATATGATTCACTTGCATTCATTTGTGTGTTATATAAAACTTTCCTGGATTAGGGGTGTTTTACTAAACGAAGATGGTTTGTGGCAAAAACTGGTTTCTGAACAAATATTTGGAAAATATGGAGGTACACTGTTATTTAAATTAGGAAAAAATAAATTAAAAGAAATTTCTAAATCAATTAAAAATATTTTTGGCGTGAAGTTATTTATGCTTTATCACAATGGAAAAATGAACCATCTACTGTCCATGAATACTTGTCTCAAGATATTCTTAATTTAGTTACTATAGATAATTTTAAATCATACACAAGGTGGAGAACAAACGGTGTTGTACTTATTCAACATCTTTTTTGATGCACAAGGATCTCTATTAAGTTTTGATGAAATAAAACAAAAAACACAAACTAATAATTTTATACAGTACTTTGCTCTGGAAATAGTTTTCATGTAGTTTTGGACAAAACGACACTCATTAGGGTAAGAGAAAAGAATACATTTATTTATGAAGACCTAATAAGAACCATGATACAAAAGCCAAATGGTAAACATGAAACTTGGTCCAGGCAGCTAGAGTGTGCAATTGGTGCAAATGAATGGACCAACTCTTTTGTTTTGGCTAAACTTTGTACAAAAGACACTTAGCTGATTAGCTATAATTTGAGATTTCTCCATAGAAATATTGCCACAAACCAGTTTTTAAAAAAGATTAACTTAAGTGATAATGATAAATGTACCTTTTGTAATGAGGGAATAGAACAAAATTGAGCACTTATTCTATGACTGTTCAGTTACTGAACACTTTTGGAAACTATTTGTGGAATGGATCCAAACTTACGATCCAAATTTTAGAATTACACGAAAAGATGTCTTTATAGGAATAACAACTTTGATGATCTTATTAAATTCCTAATTTTGATTGGAAATTATGTTATATACAGATCACGTTGTGCATCAAAAATCCCATATCTAACCTATTATAAAAATTTTGTTTTATCATATAAAACGCTGGAAAATTATGTCGCCAAAGTGAATAACAGAGGTGATGAGTTTAGAAAAAGTGGAACTTATTGTCAACTTTTGGTACATTTTTTTTTAAAATAAAAAAAACCCAGCAAGCAAATAGGCAATTTAAAACATCTTGGGGTTTGTATGCGAGTGTGTCTTTGTGTACAATAATTGTGAATGTATGTGTCTGTATGTGTGCATATGTGTGTGTTGTGTCTAAGTAAAGGAACACATGAAAAGATCAGGAACAAATAATTTAAGGTAATGTCCCATAAACCAGGTCAGGTGGTGATGTAGGCGAATATGTAAAATCCTGACAACTTGTGTTCAAAAAAAATAAAATATTATTTCAACTGCCACTGTTGTTGCACTTTCACTTTAATCCTCCTGTCGTTTGAATAATACAGAATCGTCTGCCTTGCAGTCCTTACAACAACGGATTCTTCATTTCGCTCGTCAAGGAGATACTGATAATTTGCGTTCTTAGAGATCGGTTTATATCCTTAGCATTGCGAAGGAAAGTGTGCAACTGAATACACACAGAATGGCTCACAAATGATTATCGGTCACAATCGTGTTCGGTGTGTATTATTTTAAACCCTTCAAACAACAAAAACTCAGGTTGCTATAAATAAACTGTGTGAGCGCTGTTTACACTTCTTAATATTTAAGTATAATGAAAGAATCGAGATTAATATTCAGGATTACTGGAAGTTATGCACTACTGGGGTACTGTATACACTTGTGTATGTAAGAAGTTTATACACGTGAATCCAATATGATAAATACATGAAATGAATACTTTACATTTGACAAATCACCTTGAGGGGATCATTAAAGACAAGCAATATAATCTTTTAAAACTGGATCTTTAACATTTAATATTTTGACATCGTCTCTTTCATCCTCTTAGTCTAATAAATAATTTCATACCAATATTGAACTTTGTTTTTTTTTACCTGGAATTTATTAGTGGCAATTCATACATTAAAGTTCCAGAGACCGCTTTAATGCTGTGTTTTTTTGGTAAATTCAACGTATTTTTGTTGAGTCGTTGTAGAGAGATTTGAAAAAAAGTTGAAAGGTCTTACCTCTGTACAAAGAGAGCCGAAAAAGAATCTATACATTTAACAGTCGAAAGTGAAATTAATACCTGTATCGTATCTCAAATATTTTGACGTTTTGCTTTGTCCACTGGAGAGAATATAAAAGCTTTTGATTTCCATGTCATTCGCACTAAAAGTTAACTGTACTTCTCCTGTCTTTTAAACTAAAGTCGAATATCCTTTTTATGCTAGAGATAGGCATATACTTGGTTTTATTTTCTCAAAAGTTATATTTCTAGAGGACAATGTTAGACCATACTTTACTCTTCGCAACCGAGAAAATAAATAAAAATTACTTTTAGGTATTGATATCCTTGCTTTATTACAAGAGTAAAAACAAAACAAAAGAAGATAACTATTTCTTCAAATACTTTAATTTGATTATAATGGAGCTCATTTTAAGTGGGACAATAATTGTAGCATAAATCACTGATAAAGAAGAATATTTGAACTGTCTCTGCTAAGATCTCGAAAGTCCAGTTGCTATCACCGCTCTATTGATGGAACATATGAAACAGAACAAAAAGAAAAGAAAATACGCTGAATTGAAGGAATGGCTAATCTACCTTCACAATACACAAGCTAGCAAGAAAAAGAATTTACGTGCAAAAGTATTTACGAATTCATGCAGTCGTTCAATCTCAAGCAGACATTACTGACATGCAATCATGCAAGAAGCATGTGATAGATATCTTCTCCAGAATGCAACAACTGGGGATGATATATATATATATATATATATATATATATATATATATATATATATATATATATATATATATATATATATACGAGGCAAATGATTAAAGAGAGAAAACCAGAAATTGATACAGTTCGAGGAAGGTACAGAATTCTTCAACCACAAGGTAAAGGAGTTATTGCAGAAGAATTTATCGAATACTTTTCTACGTTCTCTGATAAAAAAAAGCATCTGTAATAAAAAGGTTTAATAGAATACTGAAAACTAGAATGTGGAAATATTTTACACAACACGAAACTAGAAAATAGGTAAATGAATTGGATAAGGTAATCGATGGTTATAATAACATGTACTACTGGTCAACGAGCGCCAGATGTGGTCAGATGTTTAGGATCTAAGAATATAATCTACATTTATAAAAGGCTACCTGCCTAATTTTATGGAAGAAATATTTGAAAATGAAGAAGGTGATGTTAGGTAACCCTACTGTACGTATATATTGGATGACCTAAATGGAGGGAATATTGAGAGGATATTTTACAAGAAGGAGTTATATCTATACGACAAATAATATGACGTGTACAAGGTTGAAAACAATGACTGGTAAAAGTATACGCTCATGAAATAGAAAGAATAAAATAATTATTTTAACCGTCCGAAGCATACGGAAAATATTGTTTTGATAAATAAATGGAAGCTACACCAGGTCAAACAGAAAACTGGTTTCTCCAATTCAACTCAAAATACAATCAAGCCAATTATAATTATAATTATACCGAAGTACAGATATTAATTTATTTGTACGATGATTTAGAGGTCTCAACACGCATGCTAGTATTACAAGACAATGTTGTCCGACAATAACATTTCCACCATCAGCAATAATGGATATAAACAGATACAAATAGGATTGGGAAAGAACGCTATAAATATTATCAAAGAAATGGGTTCAGTATCTTCCCAGTTTATTTTTGCAAGAGTCAGAATAGCCCCCCTCCCCCAAACACACACACACACACACACACACACACACACACACACACACACACACACACGCACACACACACAAAAAATATAATTATTGGCGATTGGAAAACCTAATACGGTGTGTATGGCACAATGCTATTAGAGAACAAGAACAATCGTCCAGATTCATATGTAAATAGCATGGTAAGTAAATGTCGACCAGATGAAATGGCTCTAGACGAGAGATGTAAAGAGTGTGTTAACTTGATAAGATCAAATTGGTATCGTAATGAAAATAATGCTCCTTTCAAGAAGATACGTGTATAACCACAGGAAGAATAAATTTCAACTACATTTTTTATTGAAAAAATAGTACTATATAAATTTCTTCAATTCTTGATTCTAAAACGACAAGCACCACAGGAAAAAATAACAATCCGTCTTTCATCTAGAGGGGAAATTAATAAAATAAACAAGCGAAATAGAAGCATAGATATCACCAGATGGCTTCAGAACCCGTTTAATAGAGATTTAACATTGTAGCATAGATATGGCTTCAGAACGCGTTTAATAGAGATGTAACATTTTTCGTGGAAATGATGAAGATTTGTACTTGGGTTTTTTTTGTAAACAATTTTTTTATAAGATTTAACCATACTCAGAGAAGATAATACGTAGAAAACTTACAAGTTTTGTTCTGTTAAAATCAACTCTAGATTGAGAGATTACAGTCGTAATTAGAAAAGAACGTAGAACATTTGTTCGGGGAATGGTATCACATAGCAAACGCTTCAAACATCCTAAGCAGAAATGAAACGCAAAAAGTAACTGATAGGCTGTTTGATATGCTACGCTCAAAATTTGATCAGGAAATAAATACAGGAACAAATTGGTATTTTGGTAGGACGGATTATTTGAATTTACATGTAGATAGACACTCTCTAATGAGAAGAAGATCATACACAAAGTTACCACAATTGGTGAAAGAGAACAGTGCTTGTATTAACGTTCAGAATAAAGATATAAAATGTTTCTTTATACCGTATAATATGTGATAAAACACACAAAGGAAGAGACTTCATAAGAAAGTTTTGCGACGACGTGCAGACAATTGCAGCACTGAATACGAAGAACTTAGACCAAGAAAAACTGATGAAATGATATTCACAAAGGGAGATAGCACTTTAATTCGACCAACATATGTCATATTTGTGAAAAGGAACTCACAACAAAGTAACAAATCATGATTCTTTCACCGGCGTTCTGCACATAACAAATGTAATTTAAATTCAAAGTATATACCACTCCTTATCCACAATTTGTCAGGTCATGATTCTCATCTGTTTATAAAGAAGCTGGTAACAAAAACATGAGCCTGATCAACATGTGACGATAATAGCAAATAACGATGAAAACTACATTTCGTTTAGTACGGATATCGTAACTTATTGGTTTAAAAGAATGACAGTAAAGTTGTTATAAATAGGACAAGCAGATTCATAGATAGTTTTTGCTTCATGAGAGAATCGTTAGAATAACTTGCAAAGAATCTAAACGATGACAAGTTCACTGGTATCATGAAATATTTACAAAACATGAAACCCACATTTTTGGGAAAAGATATGTATCCGTACGAGTACTTAGGTGATTTTAAAAGGTTTAAGAAAACTAAATTAGCACAAACAGAGAAATTGTATTGGAGTCTTCGAGGGCCATGGATAAGAGATGAACGATTACATGTATGTACTAGATGCCATGAAGGATTTAAATTCAAATCTCTTGGTGACTTACCTGACCACTAAAGCAGAAAAGATAGTTTACATCATTGACATTTTTGAAGGGTTTAGGAATATCTGCATGAATAATTATAAATTATATCCAGCACATTTATTACAGTTCACTGGAACTAGCACTTGATGCTGGTTTAAAATTAAGGAAAGAAGAATTCTAATTACGTCTAGACTATAATATCTTTCTGGTGATTGAATCTGGAATTAGAGGAGGATTTAACGTGATACCAAATAGATACGTTATGCCAATCGTGAGACAACATTGATTGCGAAGGCAATATACGAGTTGATGAAAAATATGGCAGGTCAAAGCTATGGGAATTCTTAACAATTTGTATGATTGGGCATGAGCCAACTAAAGTCAGTTATAAACTGTAAATGGGTAAACAAACAACAAATCAAACTTATCAAAGAAAATCTAAGGTTTTGGAAAGACTACCAACGTTTAGGTGGCATTTAGACGTATATCTAGAGGTACCAACACGTCTACACGACTATTTCAAATGTTACATATTAGAGCCTGAAATATTAATTCCACAATAACAAAAAAAATGTGGTTTATCAACTTTACGTAAGAAATTGATAGTGGAAAAAGGGGTATAAAATAATTAATACCCAAGTTATCGTGCACATTAAAAATAACGAGAGACACGCTATGCACTATTGTAATTGAATGTGTACGTTCAGTTAGGTTTGAAACTAGATTCTTGTTATTCGAAGAAGAGCCATAGTTGAAATCTTACATTGAATTGAATATCACACAGTAACATAAAGCAGCCAATGACTTTGAAAACAAAAATTTCAAACTCGTGAATAATGATGTGCTTGGTAAATAGACTGAAAATCTCTGTAAGAGAAAAAGGTTAAAATATGTCCAGATGAAACGACATTTCACAGCTATAAGAAATGTTTATTATTTTCAATCAGAACGATCATAGATAAAAACTTGGTGTTAATGCCGTAACACTGTATATAGACAGACAAATGGTCAAGTAGGAAAGGACTTGGAATAGCTAGATTTTTAAGAGAGAGAGAGAGATGTTTAGGTAAAAGACCTTGAACTGAAAAATCAAACAACTAATAACAGTTAGGGTTAACTTAATTTTAATCATGTTTTAATATATAACATTTTTCTTTATTTGCTTTTCCACTTAAGTTCAAATGATCATGCAGATTTAAGTATCCATTCAGTAAAAAAAAAGAAGGTAAAAATGAGTCCATCACTAAAATATTCCATAAATATAAATGATTTCACTCTCTGCTTTTTTTGTCTGGGGTGTGTTGTGTCCACTCACGTCTGCCTCCGCTTACCACCTTAATAATTATCATCTAAACATCTTGAAATCGGCGACATACATCAAAATATTTGACAACCCGACTTCTGAAAATGATTTCAGAACACTTATTTTTATCCGTTTAATTGTTTCCCAAGCAGTAAGTATCTTGTGGGTGCTACATTTTCGTAACATCAATTACGCTTTGAACGAAATCCTCCTGGTGGTTAATCGTAAGAGACGAGTGCCTTTTATTTCCAAACACACCTGTCAAAGAAATCTCACGAGTTATATCATTAACAATTAACACTCACTTTAAAATTGGCGACATGCATCAAAACAATCTTTGTCAAGCTGATTGTTTAGAGTCGGCAAGCTGACCAACTGTCCGAAGCTAACTTAGGACATGAAAGTCGGCGAATCCCGGATACGTACAAATATTACGATTAAATTGTAACTGACAAGTTAAATATAAATATTTATTCATTATTTGTCAAAACTTACTTTAAATAGTAAATATTCACATTATCACGTCCGCTCGAGAAAATGCGAGACTGACCTTGGCATTGACTACACGATGGAAATGACATACGATAGATCGTGGATGAAAGAAACTGTGGACAGTTATGTAGAAGAAGAATGCGGTACATGTTAACACTAAATAAAAGGTGCTGGCAGGAGTGTACTGGGTAAGCAACTCGGCCCTGGACTTATCTGCCGGGACAGGCCCGGGGTTTTGCTCACACCAGTAAAACACCGGTAAAAACGGATTTTTTTGACGGCCCACCGGCCCACCGATGCGGCGGTCTGCCGGGTCAGGCCCGGGGTTTTGCTCACACTAGTAAAACACCGGTAAAAACGGATTTTTTTGCGGCGGCCCACCGGGATTTGTCCTGGTACGCCCAATGGCCAGTACACCACTGGCTGCTGGTATACATAATGTGGCGAGATGGCAGGGCATAAAACTTGCAGAACATAAAGCATTACGAACTGAACACGACCCCTTGTCGGTATAATAGCTCGCACAAAGCTAGTGTTTTAGGTATTTTACCAAGACTATCGACGTTAAATAAGTTTCTCTCTCTCTCTCTCTCTCTCTCTCTCTCTCTCTCTCTCTCTCTCTCTCTCTCTCTCTCTCTCTCTCTCTCTCTCACAATTTTTTGGACTTATCCGTGCGCAAGTCCCTTGCAAACTTGAGCTTGCCGGAGCCGAATTTGAGCTTGTCCCGGGAGTCGGGCAAGTGGATTTATAAATCCCTGCATGATCCATATTACTGGATTACCATTGGAAGTCCCCAAAGTGGAAATCATAGAAAAGTTTGAGCTAAGGTTCCAAGTCAAGATCCACAATTATAGAATGGCAACCCATAAAGGCTTTGCAAAGATAACCACAGGAGTCAGGATAGTACAAGTGGACAAAGAGGAGGCAAATAAGTTACCAACTTTATTCTGCCTCATGGGTTTCCTTCTAAAGTCCTGGTACTACGGTTGTATCAACCATAAACCATGTGGGCGATGCAGAAAAGTGGGTCATCTCCTACGTGACTGCGTAGAAGAAATCAACAAACAAAAGCAAACCCGTAACAATAGCTATGCAAGGATAACCTCAAGGTGGCTCTCCGACAGCACTGACTGTACAGGCGAAGTCTCCGACATTGATGAAGAGATAGAAGAGAGAGGTTTTAGAAATTATGATGTAGAGGTGGAAAGAACTCCTGATAGATCAATAGAGACCACAATGGCATCACCCCAAATCGAGGACTTCCCACCCCTAGAGAGGGAAGCCGAAAGGGAGAAAGTGGCCCCTATTAAAAATGGGAAAATAAATAAATAAAGTTAAAAAAATCCTGAAACAACAACAAAAAAAAATAATTAAAAAAAAAAACAGGAGAAAGCAACACCGGTACCCTAGAAGAACCCATTTTTCCAGACCCGGAAACGGAGGGGGAAAGAGAACTCATTGCAAAAATATCCTCTAGAAATGAAGTGGAAAAGGCAGCGATAGAAAAAATAAAAGATATAATTTTCAATAAAAGGAAATGAAACACATCTGAATCAAATGTGAAACAACAGCGCATAAAGAATTACGAAGAAAGGACGCAGTCTTTAGAAAGAAAAACTAGAAGCACTACAGAAAACGTAAATGCTCAAAAAAGTGACGAAGAAACAAAGGAGAACATAATAACGGATACTTCATTCGGAAAAATATAGCATTAAACAATAAAACATGATGGAAGATAAACTCAATATAATTACTATATATATTAATATAATTACTATAAATATTAATGGAGCAGATAAAAACAAGATAGAAAAAAATAAAACAAAATTACAGCAATTATGACATCATTTTTATACAAGAAACACATAATTTTAGCGCAAATTGGAAGTTATATATTGAACAAGAATTATACACCATTGCATATGTGAATGAAAATAAGGATGAAAGATACTCTGGAGTGGCAACAATAGTAAGTAAGAAATTAAGTCACCTACAATGTCAATATAAAATAACAAAAGACCACTCTTTAAAGGAAGGATAGTTCATATCAAAATAAACAATTGGCACCGAATATACATACATACATATATATATATATATATATATTTATATATATATATATATATATATATATATATATATATATATATATATATATATACCATCGGACCTAACTAAAATTAAATTAGATTTTATAACCAATCTCAATATTTGCATACAGCAATACTACAGGGATAAACTAATAATGTGTGTGTGTATTTGTGTGTGTGTGTGTGTGTGTGTGATTTTTACAGTATAGAGAAAGATATAGATAGAAGTGAGGGATTCAATAAGAGTGATGGAAGAACAACTAAAAATATTAAAGCTGTAATAAGAAATAAACGAACTAACTGATACATAAAAAAAATCAATAAGGACAAAATAGATTGTACTTACAATTATAGACATGGAGAAGGCAGCAGAATTGATAATTTTTATACATCCGGGGAATGCGAGCAGAATATTTAAAAAATACGACATACATAAATTGATAGAAACCGATCATTACCTTGTACATTTAACAATATCAATGTCTGGTAAAAGCAAATGGGGACCGGACATTTGAAAACTAAATAACTCCATTTTAGAAGATGGCCAATACTGTGAGGAAATTTTTAACAAATTATTAGAAGATTTCTACGAACACGGGAACACCAATATTATAAATGAATGGGATAAATTAAAAATAAATATAAAAGTTACGTCCAAAAGGCTATGTACATATAAAAAGGTGCAAATCAGTAATCAAGGAAATGAATGTAAGTACTAGTATATTAAAAAACAGTTTAAATACTTCTTTTTAAAAGAAGGAAACAGTAAAAGTAGTATACAAAAATATACAAGAATATAAATCAGAAGGGATAAAAATCAGAGCAGGTAAATACGAAGATATATATAGTAAAGCGAGAGGAAATATATAGAAGGGTGGAAATTAAAAGAGGTAAAGAAAGAGCGATAGATAGATTGTCGATAAATGGACAAATAGCAACAAATAAAGACGAAATACTAAAAGAAATGTACACATATAATGAAGGCCTATACACAAGTCAAAACATACATCAAACAAAGGTAGAGGAGTATTGTAATAGTATACATTTTATATTAATTTAAGAAACATAAAAAAAAATCAATGTGAAAATGTTATCACAGAGAAAGAAATAGAACAAGCTACAAAAGAGATAAATAAAGGGAAGTCACCTGGATCCGATTGACTCACGAGGGAATTTTATATAATAAAAAAAAGAACTTATACCTATTTTAGAACTTCTTTATAATAATATATTCTTAAAAGGAGAAATGTCACACTCATTGATAATAACACTTTTATACAAGGGGAAAAGGGAAAATACAGATCTGAAAAACTGAAGACCGATGTTGTTTTTAAACACCGATATTGTTATTAAACACCGATTATAAAATACTAAGTACAATTTTAGCTAATAGAATAAAAACCTGTATGGGGGAAAATGACAAACTTACATCAAAGCTGTGCGGAAAAGGGGAGAGCAATACAAAATAATACCATGAATATACAATCAATAATAGATTGTATTGATTGGAAAGGAGATAAAGGGGCGATGATTTTATTGTACCAAGATAAAGCGTTTGATAAAATAGTGAATAACTTTGTAGATAGCGTTCTCAAACGCTTTGGGTTTGCAAATAACTTTTGTAAATGGATAACATTATATACAAAATATATACTCAAAAGTGCAGATAAATGGTAAAAAAAAAAGTTTTCCCATAAACACATCAGTGAGGCAGGGATGCTGACTGTCAATATTAGTTTATGTGATACCCATTGAAACACTGTGTATAAGAATAAATAATAATAATAATAATAATATAAAAGGCATACATGTACCAAACTTGGGAAAAAATGAAAGATGCTGCAACACGCAAATGTTTGTACAAACTTTATCAGGGACGATTCTTCATTTAGACATTTACAAAAAGAATTTACGGATTTCGGCAAAGTCTCAGGACCAAAAGTCAATCATCAAAAAACGGAAATTTTCTATTAATTGGAAATTGGAGGGGAAAACACCCGAAACTGCCTCTGCATTATATAAAAGATATTGTAAAAGCATTATGAATATACTACGGAAAGAATGCACTACAAAACAATATCGACATTTTAATGGATAAAATAAAGTCCAATATTGACATATGGATGCCTTTGAAAATAAACATAATTGATAAAATACAAATAGCGAAAATGTTTATATATAGCAACTTGTGGTATGCAATAGACACTGTGCTCTTAACTAATGCACAATTTAATGCTTTTGACAGAGTAATCGTAGACTTTTTATCGGGAGGGGAAATACACTATATCAGGAAAAATACTATGTACAGGAATAAAAAAAAAGAAGGGGGAGTAAATCTTCCAAACTTACACACAAAGAAAAATACATATCAGTTAAATAGAATAAGGAATTTGGAAAAAGAAATCATTTGTGGGTATTCATCTATATTTACTGGTTTGGATACATTTTCAAGAATACACCAGAAATTTATAAAAATAATAAATATATAAAAATGTTAGAACCACTCAGGAAATACAAACATATCAAAAAAATCATATTTAAATATAGGGACCAAAACAATATTTGGGGAATAGACGAGAATAGTAAAGTATACTAGATACTAAGTGAAATAGAAGATAAGAAAACATGGAATAAAACAGAGCGAGAAAATATACACTTAAAGTGGAATAAGATATAGGAAGTGTGGTCAGGAATACATACAACTTATAAACAATCTGTGATGCTGACATACCTGCATAATACATGGTCACCTATGTGAATATGCACATAATAGGCATATGATACACCATATACCGCCCTGCCCACTGTACGGAAAGGGAACTACAAAAAAACATTATTTTGGAATGCGTAATAACACAGCCACTACGGAATCATGTAATAGATTAGTAAACAATGAATCAGGAAACTATAATGGAGACTCGTTACTTTATACGAACGGGTTAGATGAGAAAAATGTATATAACAAGATAATCAATTACATAATAAATGCAAACATACAATGCAGAGGAAAAATTAAGCTATTTTAACCACACCAGTCTGTGTGTAGGGATGGATTATATACGTCTCTCAAGAGGGAGATAAACGCTCTCTGAGTGTAAAGCAACCGAAGGCCGAGGTCCGAATAGAATAACTCCCTCAGTCCAAGACCACAATAATTAATAAAAGGTTACTTCAATCTTGCTCTTTCGTTTTCGTATGTAAGAGGGGAAGGATAAGAAGAGGTAAAGTAATAAACTAAACTAATATAAAATAAACTATTAAATAAATAAATAAACAAATAAATATTAACGTATATGCATAACAATGAATATATGATTCCCCTTATCAAGTGAGATTCAGTCAGCCCGGAATGGGGGAGGAAAAAATTTTAGCCAATAGAACGGCAGGGGACGGGTATATCACTCCCACTGTGGAGCGTTTACCGGCCCACCCCCCGAAGTTACAAGCTAGAAATGTTCCACTCATTAAAAGGGGCTGACAAGCACACTTGAAAAGTAAAATTAAACAATAAATACTACAGCAAATACAAATGCATAAAGTAATAATACAAAAAATACTAATAAATAGGGAAGGGAAAGGGGAAAAAAAGGACGATGTACTTAGTCTACACAGATGAGGGAGGAACCAAGTATAGTCATTGGATAGGAGGGGGTTGGGTATATCACTCCCACTAGGGGACGCTGGTTCTCATGGTGCGGCCCCCCCCCCCCCCTGCACAAACTAGAAATATTCCACCCCCTACGAAAAGTGGACGAGCCAATCCACACAAACAATTATACAAATATATAAAGAAATACATTTCACAATAACAAGAGTATCAACAATAGTAATATTTAAAAAAAAAAGATGATGGACTCAGCCTACATAGGATGAGTGTTACGACTCTATGGTCTAAGAAAAATGTAACAGAAAGAAAGTGAAACCAACAAATCAAGTAAAAATCAACAAGCAATTTATTACTAGATAATTAAAATGAAAAATCAAAAAGTCACTTACAGTAATGTGTTTTGAAATCCTAATAATCCAATAAGAATGATTGTTCTAATCACAAGTCCTAAATATAGAATGTTCCGAATTCACGGCTGTGTCCTTGAATGTTATTATGTGCTAATGGTCTCCAAAGTCCTGATGTACTAGTAATCTTTGATGTGCTGATGTCAAAATGAAGTATTCCAAAATATCTGAATATAAGTTCACATAAATTCCAAAATCATCAATTAAAAATCCAAAATCCAAAAGTTTGTGAGCACTGTTATAATCCAATGAATATTTAAAATAATTCCTCTCTTAGAATTTGGAATGAATTTTCACAACTGTAATAGCTCTTTACAAGACTGATGGTAATGTCAAAACTGAATAAATGTCCACCAAACATGGCATATATAAAGATTGGTCACATGACAGAATGTTCTAGAATATGAGTAATCTTAATGGAATTTTTACTTGTAAACAAAAATCAACCTTGACCTTCAAATTGAGAAAACATATTGATCAAAACAACCTAATTCAAGGACACTAGTTAAACATGTTTTTCCTGATAAACATAAAGATTTAAACAAATATTAAAGTGAAGAAACATTTATAATTTCCTAAAATATTTATAATATTATATAAACATCATACATAACACCTCCCCTCATAAAGAAAAAGAAAGATTTATGTAATAAAGCTTTCTTTTGAATATACATCTAATACTATAATAACCAAAATTACATAAGAACATGTTTTATGATACTGGACTTAATTACATCAAGCAATATTACATTTCTAGGCACGTGAGAGTGCATCTGCAATCACATTGTCTTTTCCCCTGATGTGTTTGATGTCAATGTTATATTCTTGCAATATCAAACTCCATCTCAACAATCTCCTATTTTTATCTTTCATTTTGTTGATGAAAGTAAGGGGATTGTGATCACTGTACACAATAATTGGAGAAAGAGCTGAGGTGACATACACTTCAAAATGCTGTAAAGCCAATATCAAAGCCAAACATTCCTTCTCAATTGTGGAATAATTTTTCTGGTGCTTGTTTAGTTTTTTAGAAAAATAACACACAGGGTGATCCACACCACTTTTGTCTTCCTGAATCAATACTCCACCAACCCCTACATCACTTGCATCAACAGATAATTTAAATGATTGGCTAAAATTTGGTGCAGAAAGAACTGGTGCATTCTTAAGCATGCCCTTTAACTTGTCAAAAGATTCCTGACACTTGTCAGACCAATAAAATTTGGCTTTCTTACTCAATAAACTTGTCAAAGGTTCAGCAATTTTGGAAAAATTGGAACAAAATTTTCGATAATATCCAGCCATACCTAGAAATCGCATCAGTTGCTTTTTACAAATTGGAACTTGAAATTCAGAGATAGCTTTGACCTTAGCTTCTATAGGGTTAACTTGACCTTGTCCCACAATATGTCCTAAAAATGTGACACAAGCATGGCAAAACTCACTTTTGCTCAAATTAATTGTCAGATTCACATCGCTGAGTCGATCAAAGAATTTTCGAATGGCTTCCAAATGATCTTCCCAGGTGTTGTTGTAGATAATGACGTCATCGATATAAGCGTCACAATTACCAAGACCAAATGTTATCATGTTCATCAGACGTTGAAACGTTGCAGGCGAATTTTTCATTCCAAACGGCATGACTTTATATTGATAAAGTCCATCTGGAGTTACAAATGCTGAAATTTCTTTTGCCCTTTCCGTCAGTGGAATTTGCCAGAATCCTTTTAAAAGGTCAAACTTGGTGACATATTCCGCATTTCCAATTTTATCAATGCAATCGTCCATTCTTGGGATTGGAAATGAATCAGTTTTGGTGACACTGTTGACTTTTCTATAGTCAGTACACATACGGAATGTATTATCTGGCTTGGGAACAAGAATACATGGTGAACTCCAGTTACTTTTACTTGGTTCTATGAAATCATTCTCCAGTAAATACTGAATTTCTTTCTTCAGATAGTTCTGTTTGAGAGGATTCATCCTATAAGGATGCTGTTTCACAGGCGCAGAATCTACAATGTCAACGTCATGATAAATTTTACTTGTTCGTGTTGGAACATCAGGAAACAAGTGCTCATAGTCATGTAATAGCTGTTTTAGTTCATTTCTTTCCTGTTGTTGTAGATGTGAAAGTTTCTGGTCTAGGTTATTCAATATTTCTGAATTCCGAAGATTGGTTATACCAGAGTCACTATAGTCTGATCGTACTCCATCGTTGATATCTTCACTGTGTGGGACAGGTACAACTAAATTAACAGAATAATTAGCTGAGCTATCTCTGTCAAAATATTCCTTTAACATATTTATATGACAAAGTTGTTTCTGTTTCCGTCTCTCAGGAGTGTTAATGATATAATTTAAGTCATTTACTTTCTTTTCAACGGTATAAGGACCAAAAAATTTAGCCTGAAGAGGATTTTGAGGTATGGGAAAGAGAGCCAGAACTTTGTCACCAGGTTTAAAACTCCTTTTCTGTGAATTTCTTTCATACCTTAATTTCATTTTTGACTGGATATTGTGAAGATTAGTTCTTGCTACTTCACAGGCCTTTGACAACTTGTATTTGAAATCAGAAACATAATCAAGAAGATTAATCTTTGAATCTTCATTTGAAAGAAGTTTCTCTTTCAATAATTTCAGTGGTCCACGGACAGTATGACCAAAAACTAGTTCAAAGGGACTAAAACCCAACGACTCTTGAACTGATTCCCTAACAGCAAACAACAACAAATGAATCATTTTCTGTATCAAAGCAATATGATCGAATCATATTCTTCAAAGTTTGATGAAATCTTTCCAAAGCACCTTGACTTTCAGGGTGATAGGCAGAAGATTTAAACTGTTGGATGCCTAATTCATGCATAACTTTTTGGAAAATTCCAGACATAAAATTTGACCCTTGATCCGACTGGACAGATTTGGGAAGGCCAACAAGTGTAAAAAACTTCACCAAAGCTTTCACAATAGTTTTAGTTTTTATATTTCTCAGAGGAATTGCTTCTGGAAATCTTGTAGATGTACACATGATGGTCAACAAGTATTGGTTGCCTGACTTGGTTTTAGGTAAAGGACCAACACAGTCTACTATTATTCTACTAAATGGTTCATCAAATGCAGGAATAGGTTGCAGATGAGCCTTAGGTATCTTCTGATTGGGTTTTCCTACCATTTGACAAGTGTGACAAGATCTGCAGTATTTAGAAACATCACTTTTGAGTTTCGGCCAATAAAAATGATTCAAGATCTTGTGATAAGTCTTACGGACTCCTAAATGACCAGCCAAAGGAGTTTCATGGACTAAATTAAGAATTTCCTGTCGATATGACTTAGGAACAACAATTTGATAGCTCACTGACCACTCGTCACCAGCGGGTACATCAGGTGGTCTCCATTTCCTCATAAGGACCCCATTTTTCACAAAGTAACACACTGGAACTTGTGTGGCTTCAGTTTCACTAATAGCCCTCTGAAACAAACAAGATATCTCGGGATCTTGCTCCTGTTCAACGACAAGGGATTGTCGTTTGTCATCCTGATTAGAACAAAGAGAATGAGTTGCCAAAAGAGGATCACTGTGATCAATACCATTTGATTGATCAATACCTGAGGAAAAAGTGACCTCATCAAAAAACTGACCAACACATGTGTCAGCTAAAGGAATAATATCCTGATCAACATCACTCTCAAGAGCTCTTTTTGCCATAGCTCTAGTAACTGCACAAGCAGGGTACAAATCAGGGATTTCAGTTTCGACAGGATCAACTTTCTGATTCAAACAAGGCTTGTCAGTTACAAGTGGATTAACCACAACCTTATCTCCAGCTAGGTCATTGCCTAGTAATAAATGAACACCCTCTATGGGTAAAGAAGTCACTGCCCCAACAGTCACAGGTCCAGAAACTAAGTCTGATGCCAAATTTACACAATGAAGAGGAACATTTACAAAGCCGCACTCTACTCCCTGAACAAGAACACTTTCACTTGAAGAAGACTCCTCAGACAAAGGCAAAGTACCTGATAATAAAAGACTCTGAGAAGCTCCAGTGTCCCTTAATATTTTAATTGGGATAGGTTTGGCAGAATCACCAATAAGTGATATAGAACCTTCTGACATGAATGGTTCATAAGCCTCCAAAATAGAATCAGACTGGGATTTGTTTGACCCAACAAATGTATTGCTTTCAATACAAGACCGTGACCTTGACCTCGTAGAAATAAGAGAATTTGGAAAAGCTCTGTCTTTTCTCTGTTGCTTATTTTTCAACTTGAAGCAATCAGAAATAACGTGCCCTTTCTTTTTACAATAAGTGCACGTAGGAAGAGATAAGGATTTCTGATCAGTCTTATCAGATGTTTGATCCCTAACAGTTGTGCTGTTGTGAAATTTGGAAGTACTCGAATGAAATTGAAATGGTTTTTTACCAGAAAACTGCTGAGAGGACGATTTATTACCAAATGAAATTTTGTGAGTCAAGGAATAATCATCAGCCATACGAGCAGCATTTTCCAAAGTTTCCACATTCTGCTCGTCAAGATAGGTTTTAACATCACTATGGATGCACCTCTTGAACTCTTCAATTAATACGAGGTGTCTGAGGTTATCATAAGCTTGATCAACTTTCTTGGCTGAGCACCACCTATCAAATAGTTGTTCTTTATCCCTTGCAAATTCGACATGAGTTTGTCCAGTTTCTTTTCTACAATTCCTAAACCTTTGTCGATATGCCTCTGGTACCAACTCATAAGCTTTCAAGATGTACTCCTTAACCACATCATAATCAGTGCTTTGTTGTACTGACAGCGAAGTGTAGACTTCACGAGCTTTGCCAATAAGTACACTTTGTAATAACAAAGTCCAATGCTCTCTGGGCCATTTCAAGTTTTCAGCAATTTTCTCGAAATGAAGAAAGTATTTATCTACTTCTTTTTCCTGAAAAGGGGGTACTAACCTAATATATCTGGTAACATCAAAACCTGAACTTGTATTTAAAGGAGTGGAGTGTGCTATGCTTGCCAGTTCTAATTCTCTTAATTTAAATTGCATTTCCCTTTCTTCTCTTTGCATCTGCATCTGTCTCTCCTCTTTCTCTCTCTCCCTCTCCATCTGCCTCTCTTCTTTCTGCATTTGTATCTGCCTCTCTTCTTTCTCTCTCTCCATCTGTATCTGCCTCTCTTCTTTCTCTCTCTCCATCTGTATCTGCCTCTCTTCTTTCTCTCTCTATCTGCCTCTCTTCTTTTTTTCTCTCTCTCTGAATCTGAAGCTTTGCTAACTCTAAATCCATCTGGTTGTTTAACTCTAATTCCCTTAATTTCCTGTCAGAACCAGATACAGGCTTTCTCTTCAAACTTAAAGCACTATTTTCAAAAATTCCCTTTCCTACTAAATACTGAATTAAAATAATCTTTATTTCCTGTTTTGTCAATGATACTTTTGCCTCAGATAGACTGTATTTTCTGGCAAGCTCGAGCAACTCATCCTTTCTCATGCACTCTAACCCCTCCTGGGTAGGTTTTGAAATGAAATTCTGAACATTAGATGCCATTGTAAATGCTTGTTGGTTTCACACAAAAAAATTTCTCTATTAAAAATCTTTGCCAAAGACAAAAAAAATTCTCCGAGACAAAATCAATATGAATTTCAAAGATAAATTTAATATCACTAATATGCTTTAAAGAAATTCAATCCCGGAACGACGAGCCCCCAATTTCTGTTACGACTCTATGGTCTAAGAAAAATGTAACAGAAAGAAAGTGAAACCAACAAATCATGTAAAAAATCAACAAGCAATTTATTACTAGATAATTAAAATGAAAAATCAAAAAGTCACTTACAGTAATGTGTTTTGAAATCCATATAATCCAATAAGAATGATTGTTCTAATCACAAGTCCTAAATATAGAATGTTCCGAATTCACGGCTGTGTCCTTGAATGTTATGATGTGCTAATGGTCTCCAAAGTCCTGATGTACTAGTAATCTTTGATGTGCTGATGTCAAAATGAAGTATTCCAAAATCTTTGAATAAGTTCACATAAATTCCAAAATCATCAATTAAAAATCCAAAATCCAAAAGTTTGTGAGCACTGTTATAATCCAATGAATATTTAAAATAATTCCTCTCTTAGAATTTGGAATGAATTTTCACAACTGTAATAGCTCTTTACAAGACTGATGGTAATGTCAAAACTGAATAAATGTCCACCAAACATGGCATATATAAAGATTGGTCACATGACAGAATGTTCTAGAATATGAGTCATCTTAATGGAATTTTTACTTGTAAACAAAAATCAACCTTGACCTTCAAATTGAGAAAACATATTGATCAAAACAACCTAATTCAAGGACACTAGTTAAACATGTTTTTCCTGATAAACATAAAGATTTAAACAAATATTAAAGTGAAGAAACATTTATAATTTCCTAAAATATTTATAATATTATATAAACATCATACATAACAATGAGGAAAGAACAAAGTATAGCCACTGGAACGGAGGGGGCGGGTATATAACTTACACGAGGGGAGATAGTGCGTTTCCCGAATCCCCCCTCACCGACGTCATAATCTTGAAAAGTCCCACCCCCCAAGATAAGTGGACGAGCCCATCCACATGGGAATAAATGAACTAACATTAACAACAACAAAAAAACAATATAGTGCTCTGGGGTGCCACATATTACTACTGTCATTGGGTCCCATTTGAGATCGATCACTTCTAACAATGATGTGCTCTCGCCAGCATAAATGTCAACTATAGACCCATAATGTTAAACCTATTAACATTTTTTAGCTTAGAATTTCCCCTTGTCACTAGAAATCCTCAAAATGGTGACTTATTACATATAGACTATCTAACGGAGGCTTGCCGTGTGGATATGGTCATTTGAATTATGAAGACTTTGACATATACAGGATCTTCAGAATGGAATCAGCGACCACTTGAACTAAAGCAGGCTGACAGTCTTGCCGCGTTCAAATCAGGCTATTTAAACTACCTAAACATATAATGTCTCTCACAAAATATTCCAACAGTTCCTTCTTTGTTCTTATGAGTATGCATAAATCAACTACAACATGTTACACTGATGCAGATGTATAAACATTGCAAGTTTTAAGTTAACTATTTGTGTGACATTACTCTGTAATTAATACGTTCATTCTTTCTTTCTTTTATAAATACTATGCACATGTATAGAATCTTGTATGCCCCTGAAGGCCTCGTGTGAGATTAGCTAAGAATTTGGCTAAATGAATTGTACCCTAGAACAAAATTATTATTATTATTATTACTGCACAACACCGGAACAAGTCTAAAACGTTCGATTCACCGATGTGACGGAATACCTCTAGAACATGTTGAGGACATCCAATCGAGCATGCCCATAGCTTTTCCGCATTCATTTGGCATATCTCGGTAATTTTTGAGTATCGGCAAGAAGATGGCATCAACAGGGGTCCTGCCCTTCGTACGGGGCATTGATTTCTCTAAAAATGACTTCGAAGTAAGTGTTTATTCAGGGACTAGGGTTATAATTCAAAGATGTATGTATTCTAGTTAAATTATGTATTTTTTTAAAAATTGAATTCTCAAATTTCCGTTGATTGGTAAGTATCAAAGTCATCCCCCCCCCCCCCCGACTCAATGTCTCATGTAAATGCTGGGTAACTCCAGTCTTTCATATGCTGACACATGCAGTTCATGGGGAATGCCTCTCATGCGGACTTGCTGGTAAACATCTGTGTTCACTGCAGTGTATGTGCTATGCAAAACACTTCCACGTTATTGTTTGCACCTGGGCTGGATTTAGTCAAAACGTACCTTGACCGGTACATAGAAACACCGAAACGCACTTAAATTATATTGTATATACCATATTGTATCATTTATTTTGTGTGTGTGTATATATATATATATATATATATATATATATATATATATATATATATATATATATATATATATAAAATTCATAATTATATCTGAACATGAACTTAAATATAATGTTTTGATGAAATGTGATATTTGTTACTTTTACAACAATTTATCTTTACACTTTATTTACACAGTCAATCTTGTATGTTTAATACATATATGTTATTCACAACTACATATTTGCACAGAGATAACTTGTTGTAAATGATGAATATTTTACATCATCAGGCATCACAAAATACACAATTCTTCCATGGAAAAGTGAACCAGAACATGAAAAGGTATCATTGTTAGAAATGCAATTAAACAATGTAATATAAGTATACATTCATTTGTTCCGGTAATTTCTTTTTTTCTTCTGGTAATTACCTTTGTTTTGGTTAGTTCAGGTAAATACAGATACCCCACAGTCATGTATAAAAGTTTAAATAATTCTTAATATTAAACTTTAAAGTTTTATTTACTTAAAAATCAAACAATGATTGTTTCATAATTCTGGAGATTCCTGTCTGTTCCGGTAATGTACATTTTCTTATTAATTTATTCTCCAATTCTTGCCTGTAAAATGTGCTATTGCATCACTTTTTTCAGTAATGAAAGTACACATTCCTCTATAATATAATTAATATTAAATTATTAAGTTATGAATTATACATACACAACCAGTGATACACTATGTTATATACAATATAATTTAAGTGCATTTTGATGTTTCCAATGGGTTTCAGTGCATTTCAGTGTTTCTACACACCCCACCTTGACCGAAACATATCCAAGTAAAAACTTACTGAAGCCAAAATATACCCAGGTCAAAACATACCTAAGAATGCCAGAACATACCCAAGTACATTTTAAATGATTTTACGTATTTTTGAAGGTGGTGCGTCCATTTTTCACAAGAATTTGCTAAGCTTAAAATGTAATATGTGTAACTTTTTAGCTGGTAGTGAAATGACTGAAATATATATAACACACAATACCAGCAGACTCCATCATCGCTGACCGATTTTTTGACTATGTCAGTGTAAATACGAACCCCACATCAAAGGTCGCACACCTGCAGTCGGGTCAGCCAAGTACAAAAGATAACGGCTAAGTGAATTAGTAACTATCCTGGATTATCTTAATTAAATACTCAAGACTAGGTAAGAACATGTGTCATTTAAGTAATAGGGCTTTGAATTAGGTGACATGATGTTTATTTAACATCACTTTTATAAGAATAGCGGGAATCATAAAAGCATAGCGGCACAAGCAGATTGCTTTACTGTGGGTTCTAAAGTGGATTGAAAAAATAATGTAGCAGGACCGCTAAGGAAAAAGGTCATGGGGAGAACACTGCATTGATACTTTCAAGTGAACCTATGTCAGCGCATAAGATGTGAAAGCAAACTCACGTACAAATGAATAATATCTTTAAGCAGATGTAGAAAATTTTTGAAAATCCATGTTTGTCACTGTGCAGCACACTTTGAAAATCTGGTTGCATAGTAAGTTATTGCAATTGCCCCAAAGATAGTTGAAATCAAAATTATTCGCAAAAAATTTCATATATATATTATGTCCTAATTGCACACAATACTTGTAACTCGCCATCAGTCTTGCTAAAGTATCATGTAAGTTTACATGCATATTAAATCTGTTTGAGATCAGCAAATAAAAGATAATCAAACAACTTTCATTTTTTCATTGTATCTTGTTGTTCATCAGCTTTCGAGTAGTTTGTCATCCTGAACAAAAACTTATCCATATATTATGTTTATCTGAGTTTACATCACTTACGGTTCATGTTATTGTTCATCCTATACCTAAATCTAAATAGTCAGGAAACTAAGTTTTCCACCTGGGATTTTTGTTTAGCCATTATCCCACAAGCCAATATAGTATAAAACAACAATTATGATTGGTTTAATTATTTATACTTACCATATTCCTTTAGCTAAAGTTAGCCAACAGAAGCAGCTGTTATATGCTCTATAGCAAGTGTCCATTTTCTTCAACAGATCAGTAAAAAAACGTAATAGTAGATCATAGGCATTCAGTATGTCAAACCAGAGATGAAAGAAACTAGATGTTGGTGTGTTGACACAAGACAAACAGTTATGAATCTTGTTTCTTTAAGGGCTCACGGTAAGGGCCGGTAGTATGGACTGGGATTACTTAATATGTGTAGCTGACACATGTTGATTAGTGTGGTCTTTTACTGATAGCAATCACCCAACATTCAGCTGAGGAATTATATGGAGATAATTTGTACACATTGCTGTGTGTACCCAGATGGACAATATAAAAATCATATAAAGTTCCGCTATAATTTGTAAAATGATAATTTTTTTATTAGTATTTTCTGCTTGCCCAACTGGGCTTTCACATTTGTAAAAAGTTTGCCTGGATTTTAATTTTTGTTTACCCGGGCTCCCGGGTTTTGGAGTTTTCTACCCCTGTTAAGTGAACCGATAACATCACATACCATGCGAAATAAGTAAGTCACCAGAAAATGAAACCATAGGACTCACTGTGGGGAAACATTACTACCTCACTATATATTTAAAAAGAAAATGTGAGCCCTATGTTTTCCAAAAGCCTTGCATCTTTTTTAATTTAAAGAATAAGAAAAAATTGAAAATATTCTCAAGAGGGTATACTACAGACATTTTTAAATATAGCGCACAACACAAAATACAAGTGGTGCATAAGACAATTGAACAATGTCTCGTAACACATGTACAAGGAACATAAACATGATTTATGTGTACACACTACATGACACATATAAAAAGCACATAAGCATGATTTTTGTGTACATGCCATGTGACACATAAAAAGCACAAAAACATGATTTATTGGTACATGCTACATGACATAAAAAGCACATAAACATGATTTAATAGCAGCAATTACTTATTCTGTCGCTATTGTTAGCTATCCCATTTTAGTGCCAAAAATCACCGTCCGTTCGATGTGAATACATCCTCCCACAGAGTGAGAAAAGGCATTTAGCATGACCTTTGCACTCCAGTCTGCCTCGTTTAGGTTTGCCTAAATTCGTCATCTTTTTCACGGATGCCATGCTGAGTAGACATTGCCTGAAGACAGCACCAGATAAAATTGTGCCTGTTGCAATTACCGCATTAGCGGTCGCCTTTTGCAGTTCATAATAGGTCTATATGGTGTTGCACTATCCATTCATTTAAAATTCCGTTTTGTAAACTTTCCTTTTTTTTTAGAACTTAGTTCTTAAGGGGCCTCCAAGGCTACCTCATGTATTCCACCCCTTATGGGTGGAAACACTCACCTAATTTACTGATAAGAAACAACTGAGGTACGGGTAAGTCTCTGTGTTTTTATAAAATAACAGCAGGCCCTGCCCTGCCTAACATAGAGAACAGTGTACACCTCTCTCTTCGAAAAAAGAACGTGACCATTATCTGTAACTTTTCACGTATATGATATTAAATTAATGTCTACACCACGAATTGTGTGGTCACTGCATAAGTGTCTGCATGTTCTTTAATAAAATTCAGTGAAATATTTTATTTTTTCACAGGAAAAAGGGCAGGTTTATTTCTAATGAGGTAAATTCTATCATTTACTTCGTGCATACAGGTATGTAGTGCACAGTGGTATATGCGGTACGCGCTGAATACAACCACGTAGAACATACACAGTGCTGTACACGGTGTGCACTAAATACAACCAGGGTGAGTTTAGCGTGACATTTATCAAATAAAAAAAAATATATATAAAAAAATTGTCATTACTTCTATTCTATCAGAATAATGTCAGCACAGTCAGTGGGGAAGTGTGGCCACAAGAAGGGCTCTTGGGACACTCACCCAAACTGCATAAAGTGCTCCAAGTGCACAAAAAAAAATCGTTGCACACTTTGTGAATCATGGCCTTCTGGCACCTGGAATCTAGTTGATTCCAGACGTACTTATCGAGGACACAGGAATCTTCCTTCCACTACATCATCAGATTTTTCTGGATTCACTGTTAGGTCTCAGCTTTTGGGACCAACTTCTTTGGAAGCCTGTGAGGCCCCTCTAGAAGGAGGGACTGGACGTTCGAGGAGTCAATTGCCTCCTCCCCACAGGGGGGAGAAGACGAACACTTCTCACATCAAAGACAATGTATACGCCTCACATAGGGAATCACTCCCTCCTGTTAGGGAGGTGGAGCATCGCGATAGCGGGTTGCTCCAACCCGTTAGGGAAGTAGAGCACCACAACAGTGGGTCGCGCCTTCCCATTAGGGAAGTAGAGCACTGCGACAGCGGGTCGTGCCTTCCCATTTAGGAAGTAGAGCACCACAACAGCGGGTCGCGCCCTCCCGTTTGGGAAGTAGAGCAGTGCAACAGCGGGTCGCGCCTTCCCATTAGGGAAGTAGAGCACTGCGACAGCAGGTTGTGCCTTCCCATTTGGGAAGTAGAGCACCACAACAGCGGGTCGCACCTTACCGTTAAGGAAGTAGATCACCGCAACAGCGGGTCGCGCCCTCCCGTTTGGGACGTGATGCACCGCTCCCATCACCTTCGGGGTAGTGATATATCAGTCAAAGATGATTTCTTCTCTGACTATCACTCATTGGCCTCATGGTATGGGGACAGGGTACAGACTGGGTACCACCCATTACTGTCCCATCCTGTCTAGGATTGTTTATCTGTCCACTGGGCTCAGACTAGGAAAGGGGGACGGATCGACACCCCCCCCACCCTATTATCCCAATGAATCCTTATGGGATGCGGGCCCTCCACTTCAAGGCCCTTGGTCCACTATGCACCCGTGGGCTACTGAACCTTGTCCTCATTGTCCCGCCATCACCTCCTCACCAAGTGGCTCCAATGCGGAAGGCTAGAGGTGTCACATTATCCAGGGTAGACAGGCGGTCTGGACTCCCAACTGGAACTTGTACTGAACTGCGGGCTGTGGAGCGAAGTGCTCTTATCCCCCCTCCACCATCGAGGGATATAGTGATGCTAACCCACTCTCTGACTCAGAGTATACCAGATGATGATGATGTCCTCTCTATTCTCGTTGACTCAAATGAGTTTGAGACAGAAACAGCGGCACTGACACCTCTCAGGCCCACCCCTTCCTCTCAGTTGGAAGTGGAGGAAGAGGTCTGGTCCTTTGATAAGGCAGTAAACGAAGTTTACCACACTCTTACCCCCGGAATTGTGCCCCAAACCATGTGGCACACAATACAAAAAGATCCTTTCCATTATGGAAAAGATCTCCAGGGAGCAAACACAACCAGACCTCTTGCTTCTCACTCATTCCCCAACGATTGAGGAACTCTCCCAGAGGCTTTCGCTAGGCCAAAGCGTAGCTCGGCAACTTCGAGGGTGGTTCGTCCCTCCCTCGACATTGAGACCCCTGGTCTCTTCTGCCAGTTACAGGATACATTCCGCAAAGTGGCCTACCAAACCTTCCCAATTGGATGCTGAGGTGGCCAAAGTGGGCATGTCTACGTGAGACTGGGCTCGCCTTCCAGTTAAAACAATCGATGCCATGGAACAGAAAACCCGGTTACTTGTAACCATTGCATTGCATTCTGATCTATTTTCAACAACTGCGTTTAGTATGCTGAGAGAGGCCTCCTTGAATCCAGCTGCATTACAATGCGTGCTGGAAGCAGTGGCCAAGACATCCCGGCATGCGCTTTCTGTTGCAATGGCTTTATCGGCGGATTTTCTGCACATCCGCCATGATGTTGCATTGGACTCTTTGAAGGTCTTACTTAACCACAGTAAAGACCTTCTAAGGGCTGCTCCACTAGAAGCCGAAACCCTCATTGGGGGCCTCATACCAACTGTGGCTTCTCAAGACTTGCTGGATCATCAACATCGATCCTTTACATTCACTCCTGGCCCATCGCAATCGGCCAGGAAACATGTTAATGTGAATCGCCCTCAGGGGCCATCTGCCAAGTTCTTCAAGCAGATGCAACCTCAGCCCAAGCCGCAACCTCAAACTAGACCTCCTCTTCGTCAGGTCCACAGCATCAAGCTCGCCGCAGACCCCAAAAGAGGAAGTTCTATAATCCTCCTTCCTTTCCCACCGGAGGAAAGGTTGGGGGACAGCCCTAGGGATCTAACCCCTCTCCTGCCATGCATCCCCCTCCCGAACATCCCTGTAGGTGCTCGCCTAGGCCTCTTTTCAGAGGCTTGGCCAAGCATCACGGATGATGGATGGTCCTTTCCATTGTGAACGAGGGTTATCAACTCCAGTTTCGAGAACAACCCCCGCTATCAAGGACTCCCATTCTATTTCCCCAGTCCAATCTGGGGAAATTGAGGGAAGATGTGCACATCCTTTTGCAGAAAGGGGCAGTCGAGAGGGTCCTGAATGATCAGTCTTCTGCCTTCTACTCCTGAATCTTCCTGGTCACCAAGAAAAGTGGGAAATTTCGGATCATAATCGATCTCTCCCCACTCAACCAGTTTCTTCTTAATGAACCTTTCAAGATGGAGACAACCTCATCGATTTGGAACACACTTCGTCCGTTCGATTGGGCAGTCTCCATCGACCTTCAGGATGCCTACTTGCACATCCCGATTTTTCCTCCACACTTCAAATATCTCCGATTTTGCTTAGACCAGGAAGTTTTTCAATTCCAGGTCCTGCCGTTCGGAATCTCTTCTGCACCCAGAGTCTTCACCGGAATTATGTGAGTGATTGCGGCCTACCTTCGATTACTGGGAACACCGATTCTCCAGTATTTCTACGACTGGCTGATCTACAATATCCAGGTTCAGTCCCTTCATCAGGTTCTGTTCCGTTCTTGGTCCACTGTAACTCGGTTGAGAAGTCGGAACTCATTCCATCACAGGACATTGTTTATGTGGAGATGAACTTATTCACAAACCAGAACTTGGTCCGGGTTCCACTGGATTGGGTAGATCGAATCCTGGCTCTTCTAGAGGCGCTATGAGCAAAAACATCATTATCTGCTCACCATTATCTATCCCTATTGGGAACCTTGAACACCGCTGCCGACTTGGTTCCTTTAGGACGTCTCCTTATGCACCCTCTACAGTTCCTCCTTTTCACAAGGTGGAAACCACACAAAAATTTTCTATCAACCCCGATCCCACTAGGATGGGACCTTCACCACCACTTGCTGTGGTGGCTGAATCAGGACAGATTCCTGGCTGGGGTCCCAATGCATGCATCCGACCCCCAGTCTTATCTGTTCGCCGACGCGTCAGATTCCGGTTAGGGTGCTCATTTAGAACCGGAGGGCATAATTCTCCGGGGTCTTTGGACTCAAGCCGAATCATCCCTCCACATCAACAGCCTAGAAATGAAAGCAGTATTCCTAGCATTGCAAAGATACATCGACAGAATAAGGGGTCACTGCATCATGGTCTCATCAGACAACACGTCCATTGTAGCGTATCTACGACGTCACGGAGGCACACATGCCCCTTCTATTTGCATGGAGGTCTGAAACCTCCTCCTGTGGACAGCCTCAGAGGACATCACAATCCGAGTTTGCCACATTCCGGGCAAGAAGAATGTATTAGCGAACATCCTCTCCAGGACAGGTCGAGCCATTCTCACGGAATGGTCTCTTCACCACTTTGTAACAGGATCCCTGTTCACACTCTGGGAAAGACCCTTATTGGACCTGTTTGCGACCAGGCTCAACAACAGACTTCCCTTTTACCTATCGCCCATCCCGGATCAGAGAGCATGGGCAGTGGACGCATTCAGCTTCCGGTGGGATCGGCTATTCGCATATGACTTCCCACAGTTCCGACTGCTACCTCAAGTTCTGCAAAAAGTCAGAACTTCCACTGCACAGATCATCCTCATCGCTCCACTGTGGCCCCAGCAATCATGGTTCAACGATCTGCTAGACCTGTTGATCGATCGACCCAGGTCTCTACCTTACCGGAGGTATCTCCTGTCTCAACACAGGGGATCCCTTCTCCACAACAGCCTACATATTCTCCACCTTCACGCTTGGCTCATCTCAAGCGATCTCTCCGCCAGAACAAGTTTTCTGGCTGAGTTGCCAGTTGCATCATTCAGGCCAGGAGAGCTTCTACATCCAAGGTCTATAATGCCAGGTGGAGAATCTTCTGTGATTGGTGCAGTAGGAAACACATTGATCTTATCTGCCCCTCTGTAACTTCCATTGCTGATTTCCTTTTGTTCCTTTTTGAGACCAAAAGATGTTTAGTATCCACTATCAAGGGCTATCGAGCTGCCATCTCCAACACACTAAAATTCTCTCCGGGCACGGCAATCGGTTCAGATTCGTACCTTGCCGATCTTATTAAGTACTTTGAGCTCCAGAGACCCGTCTCCCGCTCTTTTACGCCCAGATGGAATCTTTCTTGTATTTTGTGGTCTTTAACCAAAACTCCCTATGAACCATTGAGCGAAGCCTCCCTTCAGGACCTCACACTCAAGACTGTTCCGACTCGCTGTCATGTCTGTGAGACGACGAAGTGAGATTCATGCCTTGTCTATTGACACTGGCTGTCTCCGGTTTAATGGGAATTATGATTCCATCTCCCTCCTCTGCCAACCAGGATTTCTCGCTAAAAATCAATTACCTTCGGTAGCTCCACTACCTATAGAGATCCCCAGTCTAAGTCAAATCTGTGCAGGGGATGATCCAGATAGACTCTTATGCCCCGTGAGGGCCCTACGTTTCTATCTTAATGCCTCCAAAGGAAAAGGAAAGGTAGGAAACGTCTCTTCCTTCCTCTTAAGGGCTCCGTAGATATTTCAGCTGCCACTATCTCCCATGAATTGTCACTACAATCAAAAGAGCGTATCAGTCCCTTACTGATCGAGACCTTTTCTTTATGAAACTAAAAGCCCATGAGGTTTGAGCCGTTGCTGCCTCATGGGCCTACATTAATCACTCCCCCTTAGAGGATGTCACGAAGGTAGCCTTCTGGCGTTCCCATACTACCTTCTCCTCCTTTTATCTCGTCTCATTAGCACAACAGAGCACAGGCATTTTTTTGTCTGGGGCCCATCGCTGCAGCACAACATGTGGCTCAGAGAAACACCAACCTTCTATAAGAAGGACCTCTCCCTCTACGGTGAGTACATTACATTTTCTCTGTTTTTGATCAGTTTAACTAGAGCATCAGCCTACCCACCTAACTGACAAATTCAGCTAACAATAGCGACAGGATAAGTAATTGCTGCTATTAAAATATAGTTTGGGGGGGGGGATAAAACTAATTTTAATTATGCAATACTTACCTGTCGCTATTGTCGAATGCACTCCTCCCACCCTGCTCTGATGTCTTGCATAATCATCGTCTATGAAAAAGATGACGAATTTAGGCAAACCTAAACAAGGCACAGACTGGAGTGCAAAGGTCATACTAATGCCATTTTCCACTCTGTGGGAGGATGTATTCACATCGAATGGACGGTGATTTTCTGCACGAAAATGGGATAGCTAACAATAGCAACAGGTAAGTATTGCATAATTAAAATTAGTTTTACCCCCCCCCCCAAAAAAACTATATTTTATGTGTACATGCTAGGTGACATATAACAAGCACATGCTCTATGTTTAGACACTATGTGACACATAAAAAAACCCACATAGACATTAAAAAAACACATAAACTTGATCTATGTGTACATGCTGAAGCAACTCAAGATGTATGGGATAGCTGAAATATTTCTGGATGAATGCGACAAATCCTCACATAAAATAGAGGTGCATTGATTTGTCAATACGCTAATGTGTACAAAATAGATCAGATGTATGGTGACTGAAAAATTTGACAAAGTTAAACATCTTTACCTTTGAATATCATCATCTGCATGGGGTAACCAAGGTTGTGAACAAATTTTTCGCTTGTAAATCCGAGGATATCTGTGCAACTTTGAGCTTTTATATGGTGGCTGCACTGGGTTGACTGATCCATGCAGTTCATGTGTTATGTGCACAGGCACTTCCTGGTAAACACCTATGTTCATTACAGTATACTTGTGCCTGCTAAACACCATGCAGTTCATGGGTTATGTGCACTTCCTGGTAAACACTATGTTCACTGTGGTATACTTGTGCCTGCTAAACACCTATGTTCACTGCACTGTACTTGTGTCTGCTAAACACCTATGTTCACTGCAGTGTACTTGTGTCTGCTAAACACCTATGTTCACTGCAGTGTACTTGTGCCATGCACAACAGTATGTAATAATGTCATAATCTAATCATTTAACAATTGACACTGTAACCAGTTAAAAATCTCAAAATTCCACATCAAATGGAAGCAAACTTTTTTTGGTTTAGATTCCTTCATTTAACTTCAGAAAAGACAAATTTTAGAGAATTTTCCTCATTGTGCATCCTTCTCTTCAGGGAGAGAAATTACCACCACAGCTTGCTGACATGACAGGGCTGCGATGGCTGAAGCTGAGTAGAACTAACCTTGATGCCATTCCACGAGAGATCGCCAACCTCAAGAAGCTGGTGAGAGCTTTAAGATAACAAAGTGTCTGGTCAGGGCTGGACAAATTTGATAAAAAGTTAACTGGAAAATTGAACTTGCCCTTAGGAGATTTGAGCATGACCCAAAATATGAGAACATAATATCACAACAAAATTTTAAAAATAAGGTAAAATATAATGCAGAATGGATTTTATTTTATCTTCTTTTGTGCATTAAAAGCTTGTACCAGTAATTATTGCTAGAAAAAATATGTATCTAATGGTTCATGTTGAATAGAATGCATGGATATTTAGAAGAACATAGATAGATAGATAGACTGGTTTTGTAATGATTTATTTATTTACACACGTGAATGATTTGAGAACACTTATTTTTATCCATGTAATTATGTTTAGCCAAACAGCATACGTGCCATAACCTGATGTGTTACGTGAAAAACACGATTTTGGACTCCCAAACCCCTCGACATGGTTGTTTTTCGAAAAACACGATTTTCAGCAATCTCGGCGAGAAACAAATTTCCCACAAAAACAAGAGAAAAAAATGCACATTTCTATGCCCGTATTTTAAAACTATCCTCGGGGCAGTTTATACAGTTGTTTTAGAGACAATTATAAGGTGAGGCGGTCAGAGATAAACAGACACCTTTCAGAGATTTACTGAATTTGCTCACAATAGTTAGGGTGATGTGTTGTGTCAAATCCTTTGAGCACTGCTGAGGGAGAGCCCATTCGGCTAATTTACATAGGTAAAGTACACTAAGTGGAACAACCCAAAGAACTGGCCAGATTCATCATCCAGATAGTGGCCGAGAGGGAAACTTGACTAGTTAAGGAAAGACAACTCACCGAAGTAGGAGCCGGCTAAACCTTCTTCTGGAGTGGTCAAAGTAAAGAAGAGCAATTTGATGCTGGTGTTGGATATGCCATACAATTACAGCTTGGCAGCAAGCTTACAAATCTCCCGTAGGGCATGAATGACAGACTAATGCAAATGACCCTTCCACTGTATGGAAAAAGACATGCAACTATCATCAGCGCCAATGCACCCATTATGACCAACTCAGATGAAATCAAGGACAAATTGCAATGGAGTCTCTTACTGCAGAAGTACTGAAGGCAGACAAGCTCTTCATCCTTGGTGTCTTCATTGCTAGAGTTGGCAAAGATCACCAGACATGTCCAGGTGTCATTGTCAAAAATGGCTTTGGCAAATGCAACAACAATGGACTCCGCCTACTGAGGAAATGAGCTGAGCATGATGTAATCACCAACACTTGTCAAACCACGACAAGATGTCTTGGATGCACCCATGCTTCAAGCACTGGCATCTCATTCAGTACATCATTGTCAGGCGAAGAGACAGGCATAATGTCCGAGCTCAATATCTGGATTCCACCTAGCAGATGACCACAAGGCAAAAAAGTGCCCATAAAACTCAATGTCTCCAAATTGAAACAAGAGAACGTGCAACAAGTATTTGTTTAAGAACTGTGCAGCCAACTAGAAACAATTGATGCAAACTCTGAAAACATAGAGGAAAACTGGGTATCATTCAGATACTCTGTGTACTTGGCTGCATCCAAAACCCTCGGTCCCACCACACATAAACATAAAGATTGGTTTGATGAGAGTTATGCTGGCTTATGGAGACTACTGAACGAGAAACATCAGCTCCAAAAGGCCTGTTTAGAAGACCGCACTTGATCAACATCAAGAGGGCTGTCCAATGCAAACACAAGGATGAGCAACAAGGCAGATGAGATTCAGTCCAATGCAGACAGGAATGACATGAAGAGCTTCTAATGATGCTTTGAAGACAATCTATGGGCCACAATCATCAGGAAGATCTCAAATACTGAACACTGGTAGCTCCACACTGCTCACTGACAAAGAAAAGATACTACAAAGATGGGCAGAACACTTAAACAACATCCTCAATCAACAATCATCAGCCAGTGAGTAGGCAATTGATTGACTGCCCCAAATGGAAATCAATATATCTCTTGCTGATCCTCCAACACTGACTGAAACTGAGAAAGCAATTGACCTGCTGTAAATGGCAAAGCACCTGGAGCAGATGTACCAGCAGAAGTTTACAAAGCTGGAGGATTGCACGTGACACAGAAACTGACTGAACTTTTCCAGTCAATTTGGACTCAAGGAACTATACAGCAGGAGTGCAAGGATGCAAATCGGCACTTATCTATACCTCTCTTTTTTTTACAACTTAAATCCATCGATATTCTTCCCAAAATAGTTAATCTTGCATAGCTTTTAGTTGTAAAACTTATATTTATTGGAGTGAAACAGTAGACACATGCTTTAAAATCAACTTATGTGCTTATTTAGTGGCTTTTGGTGACCTCAAATATGACTGGAATAACAATTTTACTGCCATCCATTCAAATGTAAACCTAATTCTGAATTGTTAAATTAGTTTCAAGGCAAAAATCTACGAAGAGATTAATGAATTGATCCATGTTTTTTTAATCAGAAAATGTATTGGATGAGATCATTTGCAGTCAACAGTAAACATTAACATATTCTCAAGAACCTACAGGGATGGACGAATCCACTTGCATGGGACAAGCCTGAATTCAACTCAGGCTAGCTCAGGTTTGCAAGATGCATGCCCATAGCAAGTCCAAAATATTTGGGGAAATATAGAAGAAATTTTGTTTTCTGCAACTCACCACAGTACATATATCAGCACCTTTATTTAGCATTTATATGTACTGCATGCTTCTGTTACATGCCTGCAATTTCATTCATCTATTGTTCCTTTATTTCATGATACACTGTCAAAGTTTTTCACTTCAGTCTTGTCAATGTCAAGGTCAAGCTCACTTTTTCCTGTGCAGATGTAATAATAAAATGTGAGTGTTTACTATTTGAAGCAAGTTTTGACAAATTAGGAATATTTATTTTAACATGATAACAGTCCTAACCTAGCCACAGGAAGTGGTTAGTAGACTTCACCATTATCATTAATCTGGCTATTTAAACTGCCTGATTGACTTTTCTGGTCAAATGAAAACTTGGCTTGTCAAAGATTGTTTTAATGCTTGTTGTCCATTTCAAGGTGACTAGTGATAATTGTTTAAGGCATACTGTATAATGTGCATCCCAATTTTTGACCCAGAATGCAGTTTTAAAAAATGCTCAGTTCTACCACATAACACACATGTGATATACCGTATATACTCGCATATAATGTGGGTCCAAATGCAAACAACATAGACCCTTATCTGCTGTCGCATAATGCGTCGGCAGATCAGAGTTGATGTTGTTTGTTCTACTGATTAGTCCTTACAAGCTGCATAGATGCAGATCGGCCTACGCATTATGCGAGGGGAGATCTGGGACTATGCAGTTTGCTTTTGTTATCAGCTTATATACGGTAATACATTTTAAAATCTTGATAATTTTGCTGTTTTCTTTGTGCAACAATAGTTAGTCATTTTGGATAGTGCACTGATCATCATTTGTTGCATAACATTTTAATTGCTTACTATAAACCAGTGCTTGACTGTTTCTCTGGTCTTTCCTATCAGTACGTGGCACCCGATCATGACCAATAATTTTTTAAAGATATCATAAAAGAAAGTATGAAGAAGAATGGCAATATTGAAAGTATATCTTTCTGATTTTATGGAACTTGGAGCCAAGTTTATTTTCCAAAGAAAAAAGTATTTGCCAATTTCATGCATTAACTTATTATTTTGTTTCTCAATATATGTCAGTGTTACCATAACAGACAAAGTTTAGTCATGAAAAAGATGTCTCCTAAATGTGCCTCTGATGAGAAGATTTACACAACTTGAATTCTAAATAATATATTTCTGTTCGACCACAAATAAAGAAATTAATAGAAAAATTATTAGATTAACCGTTATCAAATATTGAACAGTTACAGGTATGATAATCATATTTGTTCCGCTGTAATGTGTTACTTTGCACAGCTTAAACATAAATGCGACAGAATAGAACAAGTTATCAGTTGTATATACATGTATTTTGAGTTCAATTGCTGAACAGAAAGCTACATAGTGATGTGAAATTAAATGAGTTTATTAACATAAGAAATGAAATAACAAGACAATCAAAGTTTATAAGCATTATTTATGTCTTTAATATGGCTAGTAAACAATTTAGTTACTATGCAACAGATTTAAAATTTTACATGGAGTGAATGTGATGTGTAGGCAGCTTTAATGCCATGATCATCTTGTCAGATCGACCTCAAAAAAGATATGTTTTGTTCTTCTGTAAAATGTACTCTCCTTCTTGAAAATAAGAAAATTAGCTTCAGAAATACATGTTATACACACCAAAATACAGTAAATATCAAGACTTCTGTTACATGTGTGTTCAGAAATAAAAGGCACCTGTCTCTAATGATTAGCTACATAGATTTCTCTAAAAGCATGATCAGTGTACTGCAACATCTGTCATATATTGTTTATGTAGTAACTAAAGGAGACTGATACATACTTACTGTTGAGCAAATAATTAAATGGATAAAAATAAGTGATCTCAAATCGTTCTGGTGAGTACATCAATAAATGATTACAAAACCTCTCTCATTTCTAAGTCGGACTTTCATTATTGTTGATATAGTCGAAGAGATGAGTCTGTTGGTGTATCTTTGCAAAAGAGGAAATTTTATGAAGGTTTCACAAGCAAATCAAATGACTCTGTTGCAAAGAAAAATAGCCAGTATGATCCTGTGAAATGTCTATACTCTTCCAACTGTCTGCATTATATTCTCCAATTATCAGTTCAAACCCTTCCTTTTTTACTTATCTACATGTACATATCTGTCTACATGTACTTTTAGAAATCTTGTTTGATAACTTTATTTATTAGCATAAGTTTTTATTGTGCAAGAAAAGATAAAAAGAAATCAAAATAAGCTGTTTTTGTGTAAAATAAATATAACACAATTCTAAGAAAAGATCCCATATTTTATTTGATTCTTTTAGGGCCTGCTTGTCCATAATGCTAAATGATATATAGTATGGCCCTTCATTAGTTGTGTGTTGTCAGTTCACAGTTGCTTGGCCATAATGCTAAATGATATATAGTATGGCCCTTCATTAGTTGTGTCTTGTCAGTTCACAGTTGCTTGGCCATAATGCTAAATGATATATAGTATGGCCCTTCATTAGTTGTGTCTTGTCAGTTCACAGTTGCTTGTCCATAATGCTAAATGATATATAGTATGGCCCTTCATTAGTTGTGTGTTGTCAGTTCACAGTTGCTATTCACAACTTCTAAAACATTACTGAACAGACTTTGACCAAATTTGACAGAAAGCATTCTGGCATAAAGTTCTTTCAGGTTTGTTCAGATAGTACCAATCTGCTGTCATATATGGCCATCATTACTAAAAATAGAAAAGTCTAAAAATGGCTTGTTCTCAAAAACTGCCAGTCTGCCATCGAATATGGTCATCATTACTAACATTAAAAAATAGATAAAAACAACTTCTTTTCAAAAACTGCTTGTTGTTCATTTGTATTGGAAGGAAAGAGCACAAGAATGGCTGTCAAAATCATGTAAAATGTGGATGATGTCAGTATCATTAATTAAATGTCTACATATGAAAGATTTAAGAAATTACTAGCCACAAAAGGGTTATGCAATGAGTGAAATCCAAGAGTTGTTATGTATGTATGGTATAGAGCAGAATTCATTGTTTCAGTTACTCCGGAATTGTAAATGCTTCAGAAAAGTTCATAATTTAATAAGATCTGGATTCAGATTACCAATCATTGTCATAATTTTAAAAAGATCTGGATTCAGATTACCAATCATTGTCATAAATTTAATAAGATCTGGATTCAGATTACCTATCATTGTCATAATTTTAATAAGATCTGGATTCAGATTACCAATCATTTTTAGTATAAATTAAAATCATGTTTACTGCTGTCATATTTACTATTGCTATATAGGGGACATTTTCTCTATGTCTGGCCCCCTATAATGAGGATACTGAAATGTATCCAATTTAGAGAAACTTACCATCAGTTTTGCCGTATATAATCAGGGTCTATGTTGCTTGTTCTACTGATTAGTCCTTACAAACTGCATAGACCCAGATCTGCCAGCACATTATGCAACAGCAGATCTGGGTCTATGCAGTTTGCAGTTGGTTTTGAATAATACACGAGTATATACGGTAGGTGGAAAATATCCCCTGTGCTTGCAATACTCGGTGACTTTTCCCAGTTTTCAACTGATGTTTTAGTTTTCAACTGATGTTTCCATAGAAGAGGGGTTTCATGCCCTAAAGGCACATTTCATATTTTCCTTTTATTCTTGATCATATAATAATATTTAAATTTTATTGACTTTATAAACAAAGATGGAATAACATTGCTTCAGAAACAATATTTCAGTTAATAGAAAACTGTTGATTTGGTTTCACACCAGTATTTGATTGATCTGGTTTTACACCAGTATTTGATTGAACTGGTTTTACACCAGTATTTGATTAAACTTTTCCAGGAACATCTGACTGTTGTGAAGAACCACATCAGCAGCCTTGGGGAAGACATGGGAAGACTGGCAGCTCTTCGGACCATCAATTGTCGCCAGAACAAGCTGACTGACAAGGGGATCCCTGATGATATCTTTCATCTGGAAGATCTCTCTGTTGTGGTAATTTTTTAAACAATGTTTCTCTAAATATACTTGCCTGTTTTTTGGTGTCCTCTTGTAAACTATTATTACAGTGCTTATTCAATCAGTGGGAAATGATATTAAATATTAAATCTCATTGAAAGAGTAACTTGAAATAATGTAATGTTTCATTCTTTATAAATTTAAGCCTGTTCTCCCAATTTCACTTTTTACACTGCAGATCATCTTGGACTGACACAAAAGGGAGAAGTCACTTCTCCTTCCAGGCAGAAGAGGGAGGAGTGAAAGAACATTAGGAAGACTTGATAAATTGCGATAATAATAGCAAAATGACATATTGTAGTTTTTATAATAAGAATAATAATAATTGTAGTAGTAGTAGTTGTATCTGCTGCTGTTACTGTGGACTAGACTAGATATAGAACAGTTTCTTTTTTTATTCATGTCAGGTTTACAAGTCAAAGTACAATTTGTTACTGGATATGATTTTATTTTATTTTATCCACAACTTGATATATGGTCTAGAGCCAGTTTTAGCATAGCTGGAAGTGACATTTCAACACAGATAACTTGATACATGATCTAGAGCTAGTTTCAGATTAGCAGGAAGTGATGTTTAGTGCAACCTCTGATTTACTCTTTTGCAATTAATCTATCTTGCCACATGGAGTAGAAGTTGATCTCTTTGATGTTATTTTGCAAAAAAGAAACTGTATATTGATGTTCATAATTTCAGAATTTGTTTCTCATTTAAAGTGGCTTAGTATTTTAGTTTTGGGGATAATTGAGTAATTGTTTTACATACTGAAATAAGTTGCAGGTAGTAGTCAGCTAGACTTTCACTCTGACAGTGACTTGCGTCTTCAACAAAAATACTCTTCTGACTTTTGAAAAGCAGTTGTGAAGAGGGCTTTTTTATTTTGTACATTAATTGCATCTGTCACTTTCTGGGATAACTTGGTTGGTAATGTTTGTAGTGATGGAGAGAAGATCTGTCACTTTCTGGGATAACTGTGTTGGTAATGTTTGTAATGATGGAGAGAAGATCTGTCACTTTCTGGGATAACTGAGTTGGTAATGTTTGTAATGACAGAGAGAAGATCTGTCACTTTCTGGGATAACTGAGTTGGTGTGTTTGTAGTGACAGAGAGTAGATTTGTCACTTTCTGGGATAACTGGGTTGGTAATGTTTGTAGTGACAGAGAGAAGAATCTTGAGGCATTTTTGTAAGGCATGGAAAGATTACATCATTTCAAGGTACTTTTCAGGACTTGTCTATATGTGCCTTCTTTCTTTGAATATTGGATATGATGAACCACGGGCTGTATTCAAACTGTATACTTGGGATGTTGTTCATATCATCAAGAAATACTTTTCTTCCATGGTGACAAATGATCACACTTTGATCAGTATTTGTCATATATTATTCTTTTGTACCGTACAAGGCTTTTTAGTTTTGGAGGGAATCTTGAAGATAAATTTATGTCAACCCCAATATGTCTGTTGTTTCATTTACAAATTATGAAGCAGCCTATTTACTAGTATTATGTACATTTTGGTTTTTACAAAATTTTGTAATATGTTATCCATCTCAGAGTGTTCCAATATAAATTTTATATTTGTAGGATTTTAGCCACAATGAACTGAGTGAAGTTCCTCCACAGCTTGAAAATGCTAAAGGTGTAATTGTCCTGAATCTCAGTCACAACAAGTAAATATTTTTGACATTTGTATTATCCCCATGATTTAACATGTATATTAAGTATTTTTGACATTTGTATTATCCCCATGAATTAACATGTATAAGTATTTTTGACATTTGTATTATCCCCATGATTTAACATGTATAAATATTTTTGACATTTGTATTTATCCCCATGCTTTGACACACAAACATTATGCATTTGTGTTTATCCCCATGCTTTAAGTGTGTTAAGTTAATTAATGACCCAGATTTAATAAACATATTAATTTATAAGCTACATCAGGGTTCTCTGGGACACCGAAATCCAGGTAAAAATATGCATACTTTCATTTTGGGATGCATGAAAATTCTAACATCTGAGTCCTCAGTATGCAAGTGTTTTGTCAGCGAAATTCTCTTTTATTTGATTTGTTTTAACAAAGTGAGTATCAATCATGTAGTGTTGTGTGAGCTATGAAACAAAATTCAAGCCATTGTAATGGGATTATGTGAAGCTGCATAGGTTAGATCTAAGCAGACAAGGAGATTAAGACACCTGTTAATCGATTATCGGCTTCTAATGGTCATTTTGATCAAAAGACTAATTACATGCATGTGTGCTTTGACACCTTTCTTTGATAAACATTACTCAGCACAGTTTTAATCCATCATATTATAAATCCTTACGTTGTGTTTGGAACACTTGTATTTTATTGTATTCCGTATTTAGAAAATTAGTGCCAAGACATTAGGACTTCTTTTGTTTGTTGGAGGAATACAAACTCCCATGTTAATCATCATAAAATTAGCTGTTTTTCTGTGTTATGTACATATATACTTTCGTTTTTGAGTGATTATCATACATGTACTTTTCAAATGACAACTTTACATAATTTCTTTGGTGCCAAGTGCAAGGCTGCAAATGAGCATGATTCTCATGAGACTGGCCGACAGAAATCAGTAGATGCATCTTGTTTTCATGGAGAAAACAAAATGCCCAAGAGGCTGAGAGATTTATGGAATGAATCATGGAATAGGACATTCTCATGGGCTGAAAAATGAAAAAACAATGCAACATTGTTAGCTTTATGCACATTGTGTCGCGTCTGTGAAAGGAAAAACGCAATGGCAACCCAAGAAACTCCAGGTCCAGAACATAAGGATTTTGATCCTCGACCTGCTGTGGAGAAATTTGTTAAAGTTTGTTTAAGAACAAAGTGAATGTAGTTTGCTGTGTTGCTTAAAGATGAAATAAAAAAATAAAGTCAATGTAATATGGGTATTTGTTTCTTGTCCAGTGTATTGGGAAATGTATTGATTTGAAATGGAATTAAGCTAATTAAATAAATTATTATAAAAAAGAAAGTGTAGTCTCTTCCTTGATTCATTCTAGCTGCATACAAAATTAAAGAATGGCAAGGTAAAAGCATTGAGAATTGTTATAACTAGTTGTAACATCACAATCATGGTTATCAACTGCCCTAATTTTTCACTTGTTTATTATAAATATTTTACATTGAATAAGCATTAGCAGTCTGATGACATATAAATTGGTGGTACAGAAATACACACATATGGTTCTAAATTATTGAATGGGTGAAAAAAAAGTATCGTTATTGGGACTGCAACTTTTCCAAGGAAGGAGTCCTGGACTGCAAATTTCAAAATCTTATGGAGAACCCTGTATGTGTGTGAAAATGTTTGCAGCATGAGCTCCCTTGACCCTAGAATAAGAAAAAATGAAATCAAGATTTTTGAGGTCACAGGACTATACATACTTTGTATGAAGAAAAACATAAAAAAAATTTTAATGACACTTTTGGGACTTAATTTGTTTTAAAAAATGAGTACATTCATTTGTCATAGGTCACATTAAAGCCCAGTTCAATTTTAAACTGGCCTAAGCAAGATTATGACAGTTATAGCTCAGATTAATTGACAGTTTAACTTATCAACTGTTCATTGAAAAATTAGCAGTGATAATTGATTTATTGGTCAGAGTTTTTGACCTTGGATTTTAATTGACAGATGAAGACTGTAATACCAGCTGCTGTTTGATTTGTTACATGAATTCATTGAAAAGGTTTGTTTCATGAACTCATTACCAAAATAAACAGAAAGCTAGAAATATTACAATGAAATAATATCAATCATAAAAATTAAGTCTGAAAGATTACATTGAGTTTTAAAAAAACTTGGCACCACTTAAAGTTCAATTGTTAGTTATAGTCTGTGCTAAATTGTCAGTCATACGAGAGCAGTTAAGCAATGATTGGTTTTATTCTCAGAAATTTGCTTTTTTTTATTGAAATATTGTATCAGTATAGCACTAATAACTTGAAAAATGTTGTACAAATGTCAGTTTGGTGTCATTTCAGTATAGCACTAATAATTTGTAAAATGTTGTACAAATGTCAGTTTGGTGTCATTTCAGTATAGCACTAATAACTTGAAAAATGTTGTACAAATGTCAGTTTGGTGTCATTTCAGCATTGAGATGATTCCTAATCAGCTGTTCATTAATCTTCTGGAACTCACCTACTTGGATCTGAGTGGCAACAACTTAGGTAAGAATAATAAAAAAAGCTGTTGATTTTATAACTATGTCCTGTTAATATCTTCTTGTGTAAAAAAGACCCCAATTGAAAAAAACATGAATCTATAAGTTTAGATTTGACAGTTCATTTATTTAATGGATGAATGTACTCTATCTCAAGTAAAAATCATAAACTTTTCTGTGCTTCTTGATATCTGTTGTAATATTCACATATATCATTACTTCACATAACCTTGATCCCTGTTTTCACATGTGTCATTACTCCACATAACCTTGATCCCTGTATTCACATATATCATAACTCCACATAACCTTGATTCCTGTATTCACATATATCATTACTCCACATAACCTTGATCCCTGTATTCACATATATCATTACTCCACATAACCTTGATCCCTTTATTCACATATATCATTACTCCACATAACCTTGATCCCTGTATTCACATATATCATTACATACACATAAACAATATTCCTTTATAAGCATCCCACTATTGGTGCCTTTCAGAGACCCTGCCTCCGCAGATGAGACGCCTAACAAGCCTGCAGACTCTTATACTGAACAACAACCCTCTGATACATGCCCAGCTTAGGTAACTTGTTTGACACATAATTCATATCAGCCTACCTTTTGTTTGAGATCTACACATAATTCATATTCGGGCCACCTTTTGTTTGAGATCTACACATAATTCATGTCAGCTGCCTTTGTTTCAGATTTGCACATAATTCATATCAGCCCACCATTGTTTGAGATCTACATTTGCTTAGGTGAACTTGTTTCTTCTTCAGATACAATACCTGATCATAATACCTTAGGAACATCACTGCAACCTTGCAGATCCAGCCAACCCAAGTTTACTTTTAGCTATAAAAAAAGTCAAATCAGCTCACATAGGTGGGAGTTAGACTAGAGTGATCTCCGCTTGGATATAGGGATTGACGCCAAATTCTGTCCATACTTAAGTTACTACATCCGCTTGTGCTAGGAAACATGCTCTTTTAGAGACCTCATACAAATCCTGTATCAAGTGATATTTTCCACATGGAGTGAGTTGAAGGAGTTTCTTACATAAGTGAAGTATACTCCATCAATGTTTCTAACTATTCTGCACACTTTTCTTTATAAGACAACATTTTTCTATCCACTCATAGAGATTTCCCCAGATGTTTGCTTTTTAAAATGTGCAGGTGAATGATCCCATCAAGGTCGGCTCAGCAGTCCTCAAACTACACTCCCCACACCAGACAAGAACTGTCACTGTTGACTAATAGGTGCCAGCAGCTACCTTAACATTCACCTGCACATTTTTAAAAGAAAAATTTTAGGGAAATCTCTGCAAGTGTATCTTTAATAATAATAATAATAATAATAATAATGACTTTATTTAGAGAAGGTAACTCAATTAGTTACAGAACTAATCTACCTTGAGGCCTTCTGTTATGTACAATATATACAGTATATACAATACAGTGTGATAAATTTGGCTTGACACTAAAGAACTGAGTTATTCTGAAAATCAGAGTTTCAAGCCCAGAACATACTGTATTGAAACATTCATCTGTGGAAAAGATGTATTAAGCAGAGAAAAGCAGGAGGTGTTTATATTACTAGAACTGTTCGATTGTCTTAAGATTTCATCCATTTGAGACATTGCTTATGAAAAGAAGAAATGCTAGGAGCCTGCCTTATGTCACAGGGAATGTTGTTCCATACCAGTGGACCAACATATTGAAAGCTCTTTTTGAACAAATCCTTCTTTGGCCATGGTATAATGTAACATTTACTTCTAACATTCCTTAAATTTGGAGTACCATCAGCATCTCTTTGGTGAAAGATATTGCTTACATAGACAGGAATGGTTTTTATGGACACTTTATTCATAAATTTGGCCTTTCTAAGAAATATTCTTTCGTGTATTGGTAAAATTTTTATATTATTCATTCCATCATGGAAATTGGTCATACATTGATCTAAAATTAAATGGCATGCCCTCTTTTGGAGTCTTACAAGTTTTTTATGTTTGAATTAGAGGTATTACCCCAAATTACATTACAATGGTCCAATATGGCTGAATATAACTTTTATAAAAGATGACCTTATACTGAAAAGGAATGAATGATCTGATTTGCCTAAGTAGCCAAAGATAAGAATGAACCTTTTCTGAAACATATTAATGTGAATAGACAGGTTTGATTGTTATCTACAAATACACCAAGAATTTTATCATGAGAGGTCATATTAAGCTTAACATTGTCAAAAATAACTTGGAATTTGTCGCTATCAAATCTTGCTCATTTTTGTTTTGTTGTAACTAGTAGTCTGGCTTTTGTTTTTTCTGTATTTATTATCATTCTGTTTTCCTTGCATCATTCTTCAAGTCTGTTAAGAGCATCTTGTAAATTATTTTCAAGTTCAGTTTTGGTTTTACCTGACTCAGATAGTGTAGTGTCATCTGCATAAAGGTCAGTGGAAGAAATTGAATTTCCTATCTAAAGGGGTAAGTCATTAATAAATACAATGAATAACATAGGTCAGAGGATAGAGCCCTGTGGTATTCCAAAATTAATATTTTTACTTTCAGAAAAGTGAAAATTTAAAGATACTTTTTGCATTCTATCAGTTAAGTAAGAAGTAAAACCAGTTTAGGGAGTTTTCATTGCATTGATAGATTTTCAGTTTTTCAAGCAAAATTTTATGGTCTATAAGATTAAAAGCTTTACAAAAATCAACCATAATAGTTCCTACCATATCTCCGTTATCTAATGCTTTCAGCCATTTATCACTCATAGATATAAGTGCAGTTTCACATGAGTGATTCTGTGAAAAGCCAGACTGATTATCATGAATAAGATTATAAGTGTTCAAATAGTGGATAAAAGAATCATGTACATATTTTTCTAGTAATTTGGAAAGACAGGGAAGTATAGAGATGGGTATATAGTTATTTACATCATCTTTTGTTCCAGCTTTATGCAATGGTGTTACCTTGACCGTTTTCCAAGTCTGTGGACATTTATTAGACTTAATACTTTGATTGGAAATAAAAGCTATGCTCTCTGCTATAGCAGGTGCAGCTGCCTTGTAGCCATGGTCCAGTTATATCAAGTCCTGTGACTTTACAATCATCCATTTTTGTAACATATTTCAACACAAATTCAGGACTCATTTCAGGAATTTCATACTTTATATTGTTAGGGAGTTTTTTTTAGCACAAAACGTTTTGAGTTCCAGATAATCAGAGGAAATTTTAGCATCTTCTAAGTTTTTCAGTAGTTTGAAAAAAAAAGTCATTAAAAATATTTGAGATGTCACTTGGATTATTAGTATAAATCCCCTCAAAATTGAGGGATAAAATGTCAGTTTTACTCTTACATTTCCCTGCACCAAACTCGGTAAAAACTCTCCAGATAGCTTTGGGGTTATTCCTGTTTTCATCTAGCATTCTTTTAGCTTGACTTATCATTTTATTAACTTTATTCCTCCAAATTTTATATTCAGCTCGATTTCCTACAGATTTTAGATGGTCTCTTTGCTTTATTGCATCTAAACTTTCTGGGGAGATCCAACCTCATTGGTGGTCTTTCTTTATTCTGTGCGTTTTTAAAGGGGCATGTTTGTTTACTGTTCTCAAGAAAAGATCCATCCAAGTACCTAAAACATCATCAATATCTTCAAAGATTTGGACTGTATTCCATTGAATCTGTTTCATATCTTCCATAAATTTAACGGTATTAAAGTTTTGAAAAGATCTATAAGTAATGAATTTATGGATATTATTTTTCTTTGATTTGCTTTTGATTTTACGTGTTAGAAAAATTGAAAAGTGGTCATGTAAACTAGAAACCAATACTTCTTTTGTATTGGTATAAAAATAGTCTATAAGTGTTTTAGAGGTAGATGTTACTCTAGTGGGTTCATTTATCAGTTGCCCCATACCAAAAGAAGCAATAAAATCCATCCAATTCATTTTTATTTGATCATTGAAAAGGTCTCTGTTTATATCACCAAGAATGTAAAAAATCCTTTTCTTCACCTGTAATTTTATCTATTTGAAGTTCAAAATATTCACACCAATCAGATGTGATGACGGGGATCTGTACACAAAACCAACTATGTGGGACGAGAATAACAACCTCGTCCTATGAGACACATGTTGGCACAGTTTTGTTATACCTGGTCACTAGTATTGATTTAATAATGTGTAGTGACCTATTATGTGTTTGTAGTCACTAACTGAGAATTAACAGACCAGAATGGCAGAGATGCTGCCAGGCCGCGGGATCGCGGGTTTCTCGCAAAAGTGATAGAGAGTCACGCAACTTTTAAAAGCCAATGGGGGAAAGATCGCGCAAGTTATCTGTGCTTCCCGCGATTTCTCGAACCCAATGCGTGACTTTTTTATTTTTTGTTTTTTAATTAGGATGATCAGATCGTCTTTTTTGACTTTTCTCCATGATCTCAATTAATCCTATATCTATGGAGAATATTGTTTGAATACAAGCACCTTTATGATGGAGATCTGTTGGAGTATTGCAGAACTATGGAGGTATTCCGATTGAATTGTTTCCTGGTGCTGTGTAGTAAATTGATCCATCGATCGAAATGTCTAAAGCGCGACAGTAGTGTGTTATGTTGAAACAAAATATAACTGATTTCTTTAGGAAACTCAGCGAGATGGAAAGATCATCTGTTAAGGATGAAACTAGGGAGGATGAAATATCTGACGGTTTGTTGCCAACTGAACATAGCGCAGAAAGCTGTGATACAGAAATAACCGGCATGATGTAGTTTACTACGGTTTAGGCCATGCAGAAATTCTGATACATCGACAGAAATATCCAAGGAACAACATGCCTGAATTGTGGAAAATTGTGTTTTGGATACCTGAAAACCAGTTCCCGAAAATATTCAGACTGGTCATAATTGCAGCAGTTCTTGCCTTTACGAAAAACTGATTGTGAAAGGTGATTCAGTTCTCAAAGCAAAATTTACACTACTCGGCGAAATAGGGTAACCACAGACCTTTAAACTCTATCACTGTAGTAAGAAAATGTCAGAATATCTGAGAACAAAACAAAATAAAGTCATATAAAGATATATAATTCGGATTAAGTATTTTTTTTCCCCATTTTTTTTCTCTAAGATATTCTGACATTTTCCTACTACAGTGATAGAGTTTCAAAGGCCATTGGGCTAACATCTGAAACAATAAATAAACTGATGACTATACAGATGTGTGTGGTCCAGTAAATTATTTTCAGTTTGCAAAGCCACATTTGAAGGGCAGTGATAAGAAACAAAGAAGAATATTTACCAGCTGAGCAACAATTAGGTATGCAGCTACCTTATACATTTATTGTCAAAGAAGTGATACAAAATCATTAAATGCTTGTTTTAAATTAGGTGTTTCTACACCTTATAATAATGTTGTCACCCATCATCTACTATTCAGCTTAGTTTACCCTTGCCCCCCTCCCCCGATGACCCCCCCCCCCCCCCCTCAGTTGGTAGGTGTGGGGGACCTCCCCCTCTTAAGAAAATTTCTGGCAGCATCTCTGGAATGGTTGTACAGACAATTCCTATAGACATTTATTTGTTTATTAGTGTCCAATTCATGGTAAGTTTATATGACACTTTTCTGTCACTGAGTCAGTAATTACAGACCATAGGGTCATGTAGATAATTTATGTAGTCATTTATATTGTTCACTAGCATCCATTTCTCAGTAAGTTAGTCAATGCTTGACTAATTTCACCTGTATATGCTATCTATTAGCTCTGTATTTACAGGTGTCATTAGGTGCAGGACAAAGTGCACTCAATGCAAGTGGTTTAAACTGGTGGACTGTACTTGTATAACATGCCTGGAATGTGACTCAGGACATACATTTGAAATTTGCACATGCTGGATGGAAAGTCAGTGGACTTCAGTTTTGGCCAGGCAAACATGATCTAAGGCAAATAAATGTACCATCAAAGAGGAGAGAGTCATTAGCATAGCCACAGATGCCACCTAAGTGAGTAATTTCCTTATGGAAGCAAAGCACTCTGGTAGTAAAGAAAAGGAGGTGAACCAAAGTGTCACATACAGCCCAAGCTCCTCATGCACCTCCTCAATCTGAGCAAAAGATGTTTCCGACAGTACTGTTAGGTCTAATACTGAATTTGTATGACAGATCATCAACACTTCCTATCACATGTGAGGCAGATTGACAGTGGTCAGCACCAGCTCAGATACAGCCTCACCTGATGCAGTCAAGTCCTTCACTGTCCCAGCATCATGAACCTGACACAGATATAGATCGCTCATTGTCAATACTGAAGCTGATCAAGCCTACATCTATGCCTGAGGGGACTACTCATGGTGATCCAATATCACCCATCTTGTCCCATTAGCAGAATTAAGGCACTCATCTGGTAAAATCCACCCAGTTTAGTGCCATGATGGACTGATGTAACATTATTGGCAGTTTAGTGCCATAATACCCAGTTTCTATGAAGAACCCAGGGCAGGGTGTAGCCATGAAGCAGTCCATACCTGTGATAGACCCAACTAGGCCTGGTGCTTTTACAGATTCTGATCATTACAGTGCCATCACCGACCAACTTCGAATGTCTACAGGATGGCCTGTCATGACTTATTATTACAGTATCCAGCTACAGCAAGGTTTCAGTCTCAGATGCCCGGACCATGCACGATACAGTCATCAATCGTCTTCAGGTTGCAAGATCACATTCTGGATGGACCTCAAGCATGGTTTGCATTCAGTCTTGGCAGACTTTCCAATGCCATCTCAGTTATTGCAGTTGGCATCTGCATCATCCCACTCTTTACAATAGAATGAATCACACTCACAAGCTCCATCATCTTTACTTGACCCAGTGATGACTAGAGAAGACTCAACCTTCTGTGTATCAATCAAGGAAGTTTTTGGCCTGCTACCACCTGAATTTTGCCAACCTCCTCCTGTTCCATCAGTGGTGAATAAAATCCCAGCATCATTTGGCCTCCTGGTAAAGAATGACCACCCCACGTTCAAGTATTTACCACCATCTATTAGAGTGGCAGACTTACTACGTTGTTTAGAAAGGCAATTACAAGATCCGAGTGTCAACATAGCTTTCTTTTCACAACAATGATTGCCATCCAATTTGACCAAAGCATAGTATAGGACATACACCTGTTTCATACAGAAATCCCAGCCATCCACAGAGACCTGGGCATATCAAGACCTTCAGTACGGATGGATCGAAACACTTCATTGAAACTTAACAGTTAGTCCAGAACGTCATTGCAATAGGCTCGATGCTTGACCTGGTATCCATGTCAGTCTTCCAGCAAGCAGAAAATAGCCTAGCTTCATGCACTGTTATGCCTGCTGGCCACTCTTGGGAATCAGTTTTGCAAATTGTGCATGTACTGAACAAGCTGGGAATCAACAAGTTGCAGAAAGAGATGCATGGTTCTCCACTTCCACTCATCAAAGAACATCATAAGGCCACTCTCCGATCACAGTCATTGTCATCGAACCTGCTCCTAAGTGGTCAGATGGAGGAAGTCCATAAGCATCCCTCAAAGGAGACACATCTTGCACATGCCCAGCATCAGAGACCTCATCAACCTTTCCAGAACAGAGAGCAGAGAAACATGAATGACCTCCCCCCACCCCACCCCTAGGGCACTAAGCCCTATATACATTCAAAAGCAAGATGGGGCCAACAACAAGAAGAAACAGAGAGGAGGAATGTTTTTGCCCAAGTTTCTCTCCATGCCAACCTCCTTCCCAAAAGAAATGATGACATGCTCATGCTGCCCTTGTCACATATCCTAGTGGGGGGAAGACACAGTCACTTTGCCATGGAATGGGAAAGACTTTCCTCTGATGATCAATGGATCCTACAGTCTACTTCACTCATGATAGCCCCTGCTTTCATTACTGAGTACAGGCCACTATTCATGGAAAATCAGTCATTTGTGGTGAAACCCTGTCATTGTTAGACCTTCGTTTCAGGGTCATCTACAGGGGTTTTGAAGTGGCACCTGAAATGAACTGAGCCACTGTGAAGTGGTAGATCTTGCTTATTTATACCTTTGAAAGAGGGAAAGGTCGATATCATAGTCAGGTTCTACTATTTTGGATTGGATGGGTTTTTTGCCCTTTGTATGTGGTGAACTAACTCAAGATCAAATGAAGTTATTGCTTATTTTGACTCATGAGATTAGGACATTCACCATGATCAGAGCATTTGACCGCAACTGTTCCTTAACAGACATTATACATGCTGTGGGATGGAGGACAGAGATGACTGTCTGTGAATGTTACCTCTGAGATATTTCATCCCAAAAGGCTCAGTTTTAAATGGTAGGAGACCTTTACAGCCATTAGGTAGCTTCTCAGTGGTGTGGCCTATCAACTTCACTGGACTTGCAGGGCGGGGGGATTTTCCCAGTCGGCCACGTCTGGGCATATGGAGTCACTACTCCAGCCTATTTCTCTTCAGTTGGCAGCTACCTCACATACCTTGGGGGTCCAGAGATGGGCCTTCTTTAGGGTAAGGGAATGTAACTCCACCCACCTCCTAGAATATTATGATCAGTAACATATTTGAAGAAGAAACTAATTGTTAGAGTAAAATATGTTTCTTTGATAATACTTACCCAATCATAACATGGATACACTCTCCGAACCTTCTTGCAGTTATATCCTACTGGCAGAATGTCAATTCCTCTTCAGCATTTGATGCTATAATATTGTACATGTATTATTTATAGGTAAATTGTAAGCAACAATATGAGCCCCTGTTGCCAAAGTTATGTGAAACTTATATTCTTACAGCAACAGTAGCCTCAATATCAAATTACAATAAAAAATAAAAGAACTCGATCAGACTTTTGTTGTGTTTAGTGAATGCATGTGTGTATGAGAGAGGGAGGTAGAGAGTTAGATGAAATAACCTTAAGTGTTTCCCACTGACCCATACTCCTCGATTGTGATGCGTGAATTTCATATTTGACCTGAAATTGATGCATGTGCATTCTGCTCTATGCGTCAGTTTGATTCTCTTAAATTTTGCCTTAAGCATCAAATGCTATATTATAACCTTGGACATTCTTGCTGTTTGAATGACCATACTTATGTACCTGTGTGACCCACTAATCAATTATTATGAGAAGTTGTAAGTTGTGTGGGATTGTCTAATAATTGATATCAATGTCAACTTTGATCTTTTGTTTTGAGAAGATAAACTAATTGTTTGAGTGATGCTGATTGAGATAATTGGAATGTAACACCTCTTCATAAAGTAAGACGGTGAATTGGTCTTGATGACTTGAAATTAAAAATGGCAGATGGAATTCAAAGAGAATTGATTGGGGAAAATAACATTTGTTTTGATGATGCTGTACTATCTGCAAAAACCCTTTTTGTAATGAATGATTTCAGTTGATTCTCTACTGATCGGTCGTGCTTCTGGTATATAAGTGAATTGTTTTCTATTTGATCATTTTTTTAACATTACTGTTACACTTTGTACATCATTGATTGTGCAACATCGTGTTATATCAAATTCGATTTTCAAATTTAAGTATTACATATAAATACCATGGCTCAGAGGAATAATTTAACTTATTTTGGAGGGAAACATCAACATTATACTGACTCAGACTGTGAAAATGAACATGGTTGTAAGAAACAGAAAGAAGACATTAAAAATGCACACAAAAAATTCAGGGATGCGTTGAAGAAAATCAATGAGTGTTCTTAGAATATTGCCTTGTCAGGAGTGATATACAGATTATGCTGTTTGAAGCAAAACTTGTGCTAACCCATTATCAGTAATACCAGATATTTTCTATGGTGGTTTATAAATATTGCATTTCAGTGTAATATGTGATGTTAATTTCCTTTTGTTCTGTTGATATTTTATATTATTATTGTGCTGTTTGTGTATTAAAGAAGACTCTTTGATGCTTTCTGTGCTTGACAATAAATGTAAATGAGTTTTAAAAGTATGTTTTCTTTATCCATGTCGTTCTCATGACTCTCAGGTTTAAGATTTTGAGTCTTGGTCTTCAAATTATGACTCTTGGAAATTTCAGCCCAGGAGTCAATGACTGAAACCAAGAACTTTATCAGGGCATTTTGCTGTCTATGTAGTTCTGTTCAAGGACTGAAACCAAAAACTTTATCAGGGAATTTACTGCCCATGTAATTGTGTTCAAGGCTGGATTGGTGTAAGAGGCCCACAGATGGGATCAAACTATTGGTTGAAAATGTGATTTTTGCCATTCAAAATAAATATGAATGAAAAAAGCATTTAACAGCCAATGTCTGGAGAGAGAGAGAGAGAGAGAATGACAAAAACACATGTATGTAGAAGTATTTATATATTATAAACAAAATGTTTTCATCCACAAGCAAATACTTTGAGATCCAACAATAAATTCATAAACAAGAAATGCAATAAAAACCATGTCAGATCTCTACACAATTCCTGTGTACTGAAAAATTCTGAATGTTCAAGAGTTCTACAAATCTCCTGGTTCAAAGCCTTCAAAATATTCATCGTCATAGTTGCTAGAGAGTCTTTCCAATGGAGCTGCATTATCATTCCTTTTACACTGGAAATATTTGCAGTTGAAAGTTCAGTAACTTTGAAGCTGCTGCTGATTGTTTCTTATTACTTTTTAAATCTACAGTGGCTTCATAGTTTCAGTCAGTCATCTGCTGCTTTGGAGGGACTGGAATTTTTGTTTGTCTCCTTGCCTAGCTCCTGGGTTGCAACACTTTTGGAAGTCAGGTCTTTCATGTAGGCTGGCCATTTTCTCTGCAGCAGTCCTTTGAATGGTTTATTGAGATACATATCCAGTGGCTGAAGTTTACTTGTGCATCTGCCAATGGATTACTCCCATTGTTGTTCTAGATTGTTTCTTTGATTTTTTAACTGTATCAGTCAGATAGCTACAGAATCAATCTAACACAAGGAGAAAAGGTGAGCATTTCATGTGAATTTTCCACATTTCATCAGTATATTCCAAGATGAGGTGTTCATCCATCCAGGCTTTTGTTGCATCTTATAACTCCCTTTGGGACATTTACATTCTTTTATTCTCTTGTTGCCCAAAAGATAATCATGTGTGCTAACAAGTCACCAGACACTAGGCATGTCAATAGACAAGTTAAATGGTTCTTGTCACTGCCAGTACCTATAATCCGCACCTCTCTCATCCCAATGCTATCAGTAATCTTCCCAGGTACAAAGTCAAAATACACGGGTGTTTTATCAATTTTTACAATTAAATGGTCATCAAATTCCTCCATGATCTTCATTTTGGCATGTACTGAGATATCATTTTTACTGGATAAGAAAACATCAGATGGCTTACAAACTTGTTTTAAAATGCATGTGGTGCTTTGTTACAATGACCAACTTAATAAAGAGCACTTATTAATGATATTATTTAAGAATTATGTGCTGTAAAAGCCATTGTCCAGTTAATGAACAACAGTCGATATTGTAATGAAAACAAGAGATCATACACATCAATCATTATATTGTCATGCTGATAAAGATGACAGAGGAGGAAGGCTTAATGAATGAGAGTAGATTCTCAATTAACATAACAATTACCCATTCAGAATGAAATGAGCAAAGGCCTTTCTGCTTGATTACAAATCATGATTATTTCTCTATTTTTTAATCATCCTCAATTAAAAATGTATGCAAAGTTAACTGGTAATTCCGTAACTTTAATTGAATCAACAAATAGTTACATTTTTTATATGAACTTATATCAAACATGTACTCCACATGCAGTACATTGGTTGTTTGACATAAATAAATGGTACATCAATATTTTTTTGAAGCTGTTTCAAACGTGAACTTCTCTTTTTGATTCAAATATAAAACATCAAATTGGTAAAAAAAAAAAGAATAAAATGAAATGATCAGAGACCTTTCTGCTTGATTATAAATGGTGATTCTTTTATTTCTTAATCTCCTATTTCATTATTTGATGCCTTAATTAAAAACATACACAAAGTTAATCACCATTTATAACATACCGTATGTAGCTGTGTATAATGCGCAGTTTTTTCACCTAATTTTATTATCTTAAGTTGGGGGTGTGCGTTTTATACAAGAACTAAAAAAAAAAGATTTTTTCCAGGTCGATCTGACGAGAGGATGAAGTCACTATAGCTGCCTACATGTGTCACATTCACTCCTTGTGAAATATTAAATCCGTTGCACATTGCATTGTAACTAAATTGTTTACCGGTACTTATTAAAGAAATAAATAATGCTTACAAACCTTGATAGTCTTGTTCTTTGATTGCTTATGTTAATAAACTGGTTTCATTTCACATCACTGTGTAGCGTTTTGTTCTGTGCCTCGACCCGAAATACATGTACATAACGACTGGCAACTTGTTCAAAAGCTGTGCAAAGTGCCGCATTGGAGCGGAACAAATACCACTGTGAGGATTACCGTACCTGTTCCTTAAATGTTCAGTATTCCCTAACTGTTGATCTGATACATTTTTTCTTCATTTATTCTTGGTTGAATTGAAATATAAAATGTGTAGAATTCAAGCAGTGTTAATGTTCTCATCAGAGGCACCTTTAGGGGACATATTTTTTGCGACTACAGTTTCTTTGTTATGGTAACACTGACACGTTGTGAAACAAAGTAATCAATTAATGTATGAAGTCGGAAAATATTTTTCAAATGTTCAATATTCGATAACTGTGGAACTAATTAATTTTGTCTTCATTTATTCGTGTCTGAATTTAAATATAATATTTATAATTCAAGCAGTGTTAATGTTCTCATTTTTTGCGTGACTACGGTTAGCCTGTTATGGTAACACTGACACGGCGTTAATGTATGAAGTAGGAAAACTTTTTTTTTTTCTTTGGAAAATAAACTTGTTTCTTAGTTTTATTTCTCATCTTAAATCATAGTATTTTGAGATATCTTTGTGACTATACAGTGATCAATGCTTCATTGACTCAGTGTGGTCTTTTCATGGTAATCAGTGCCCGGTAAGCTTTGATGCGCTCAACATAGTTACAATGCTTTGTCTCGGTGAGCAATATTTAATTGATTTAGCGTGGTGTTTTTAACGGTGATCAGTGCTTCATTGACTCAGTGTGGTCTTTTCAAGGTACTTGGCACCGACTAAAGCTTTGATGTGCTAAACATAGTCACATTGCTTTGTCTAGGTAAATTTGCAATGTATTTACTTTTCTGCATAAAATAAACTTGTTTCTTTGTTTTATTTCTCATTTTAAACAACAGTATTTGATACGGTACTTCTTTGTTACAATACAGTGAGCAGTGTTTAATTGACTCAGCATGTGTTTTTTAAAGCTAATCAGCACCGACTAAAGCTTTGATGGGCCAAACATAATTACAATGCGTTGTCTTGGTACATTCTAGCTTGAACATGGGGATATATTTTAGAGGTGTCATGATAATCCAAATAAGTATAAATACTGGACCTAAACTTTCACATAGCATATTGTGTTCGATCTTGAATCTGAACGGATATAGTCAAAGTATCAACATAGGTCGTATAAGAAATTCGTACAATGCGAAAGACAAGCTAACCATCATTGCCTATGCAGAAGCACATGGTAACAGAGCTGCCAGTGGGTTGTGGATGCATGGGCCGAGCTAGATCCAAGCATCATCATCCATGCCTTCAAAAAGTGCTACATCTCAAATAAAATGGATGGCACAGAGGATGACATCTTGTGGGAGGACAATGCCAAGCGTGAAGACCACTCAAAGAGCGAGGACAAAGATGACAATGAAAGCTATTATGCAGCAACACCAGGAATGATGACAGACGAGGACATACAGCGACTTTTTGAGAGTGATGACGACAAAAAGGAATTTGAGGGATTTGATGCAATAGATTGAACTCGATCAACTAGATGAACCTTTAAAGGTCCCTTTTAAGGGCCAACCATAAAATTGGAAAGATACAATTTCAATATTGCCACTTTTTCATTCACTATCCAAAATGACCGAGTGTTGTTGCACTATGAAAACGGAGCGAAATACCGGTAGTCACGATTTTAAAATGTATTATATCACATGCACGTTATATGGCAGAACTACGTTTTTTCCACTTATTTTAGGTCGAAAATCGGGGTGCGCGTTATACATCGGTGTGCGTTATACACACCAAAATACGGTATGCTTAGCAAAACAATACTTTGGTCATTGGACATATCTAAATCATACCTTGGTGTATTTTCTAAGCTGTTTGAAACAGGAACCTCTCTTCAATTATAACACCTCAAAATACGAGGTTTACAAATAATTCAAAGATAAAAAACAAAAAAGACTCACCTTGTATGTAATTTTAATCTCTTATTCTTTTTTTTGTAAAAAAAATTGGCAACATTTTCAGTCTTTTGAGCTAGTGTAAAACTTCTAAATGGAACTTTTTGTACGAAAATTTAAATGATTTGATGAGAAATACATAGTTATATGTATGAAAATATATGATTTAATTAATTAGTATTTTTATGGCTGGATAGTGCACAAAAAGTTAAGTAAAATACTGTAATGCATCAATTTTGATGAGACATGTTATACACATTCAGTTTAATCAGCTCCCTCTTATCTTCCATCCTTCATTCCAGACAACTGCCTGCTCTGGTTGCCCTCCAAACACTACACATGAGAAACACCCAGAGAACACTGGCCAACTTTCCATCTGGTCTGGACACACTTACCAATCTGCAAGGTAAATAGACAATAAATTTGTATGCTATTCAGTTCTTCTGTGTACAACTTTTCTTCTAGGCACATATCTTGCATTTTTATGCAATAATTGCAGATCTGGCAGAGTAATGCTGATTTATATCCATATGTGATTACATAAAATAATTGAACATTCTGTCAACTTGTTTAGAGCACATGTAGATGACTTCTTTGATTTTTCACTCTGTTGCAAGTTTTATTGGAGTTATGCCCCTTTGTGACTTTAGATTTATGTTGTTTATCTCTTTCTCCCCATTGCCTCTAAACTTGATGCAGACTTAATCAGTTAATTAGGGTTATGACTAACCCATTGTACATAGAATTTGTAAATAAACACTTAAACACCTCCGTTAGATAGGAAATCATGCTTTCAGTGTCTTTCATTGACCCAACTGCAAAAGTGCTTTTCATCCACCTACTTCATTATCATATTTATTTTTATATTTTTAAAAGATTTTGTTGAAATTTTCCAGGATGTTAGTGCTAATGACATTAAGTGTAACCTGTAATTTCCTCAAATTTGGACTTACATTTTTGAGATACTGATGTTCAGCTACTGTATATACTCATGTATAAGCTTATACCAACTGCAAACTGCATAGACCCAGATCTGCTGTCGCATAATGCGCCGGCAGATCTGGGTCTATGCAGTTTGTAAGGACTAATCAGTAGAACAAACAACATAGACCCTGATCTGCTGGTGCATTATGCGACGGCAGGTCAGGGTCAGTGTTGTTTGCATTTGAACCCAGATTATATGCGAGTATAGATGGTAAAATACAGTCAGTTGTCTAAGTGTCTAAGGTGTGTGCAGCTAAATATGATTCGTCAGTTCTTAGATGCAGCACACAGGTGGGTGGAGTGGCAGCAATGTCAGTTTTGTCAGCGATAGAGATGAACAAAATGACAAATTTGATAGGCAAGATAATTATGAGGTCAAGTTGTGAATTATGATGATCAACAGTAGCAAATTTTTAATCACCAGATATATTGTTTTCATGAAAACTAATTGCTATCTGAGAATACCTTTGCCAGTTGTGGTGATTGCTAGAAACAGCATATAGATTTCCACTGATATTTTGAAAACTTAATAAAATAGTGTTTGATATCCTGTTCACAAAAAACCATCCATGTTGAACAGTCTAGATGGATTTTGGAGGGACAGCTCTCCCTCATTATAACGTGGTAGTCAGGGTCCATAACTGCTGACCACATTATATTGAGAATTATGATATATATGGGAGCACGATATATTGATAATAACTTAATATACAGAACAGTGGTATAGCATGCACTATTAAAATTTGTTAAATAGTGGTGTTTTGAAAAGGAAATGAAGATATAAGACTAAGTTTCACTTTGTTTTCTTTCAACCCATATTGTTATACATTGGTGTGATTTTGCCCATGGAGTCCATAGTAGTACTGCAATATATCCAGAATCATGTTGTAACAAGGCACGTTATAATGGGGGAGAGCTGTAAAATACACATAAATATTAGATATAAACTTGCAGAACATGACTGTTATTGTGAACTGAATTATTAATGTGGGTATTAAGTTTTGTGTTTATGCAAAATATGGCTGTATGTATGTGTTTTAAACCACAAAATATGAAAAATGTGTCCATACCTGAGGTTAGACTTTGCAGAGAAAATCTGCTGTTTGTAAATGAGCATATGTACCCAGGGCTTGTCATTCATTCATATCTGTTAGATGATACTGATATACAAAGACTTGTTGTTCTCTTTGTCTACAAGTAAATATGCTTCTAATGTCTTTAAAAACATGTTACACAGATGTAAAACTATTGCTTTTCAGATCCTATTGTATGAATTTGTATTGTGCTCCTCTCTGGATTAATTTTTCATGTTTACAATGATGCGATTAAATGTCTGTTACAACAGTGGATTTAGATTTTTAATGGGTTATGATAGGCACCTTAGTGCATCAGTTATATTTGTGAATAAGAATATTATTAGCCTTTACATTTTGCTTAGAAAGAGAGTGTGTTCATTGAGAAATAAAATCACTAGAAGTAATAACAGAATATATAAAGAAGTGTTTCAGTTTGCATTCATCAATAATTGATTGTTGGAGAAATTGTTGTATTAATATTGTTTTGGTCATAACTTGTGTGAAATTGTATGTTTTTGCCTATGGACTTAAGTCTGACATAATAGTTATTATTAATCATATTATTATATTATATTATTATTACTTGTTTGTCGATATTTAAATTCATGGATCATTGTTCATTGAGGCAGTATATTTGTGGTTAGGGTTAGGGTAGCAACCACAAAATCCACATATATTGGTAACTCATGAAAAATTCACAGTAATTCAGCTTAATATTTGATCTCAGACAATATGCAACTTTCAAATCAAGAATATATTTTCCCCACCCCCATTTGCAACATCTACGTAAGCAGAGCTCAGGTATAGATACAACTTATTCATGCAGATGTTTATTTCATTTTCAGATGTAGATCTTTCCTCCAATGACCTGCCTCGGGTGCCAGAGCCTCTGTATAAACTGACTTCCCTGAAAAGGTTGAACCTCAGCAACAATCAGATCACAGAACTCTCACTTCTTATTGGTAAGTGCTATGTGATATTAGACCACTCTGTGAACTGCATTTTATTAATTAGTTTTTTGGACTCATTTCTTTACGATTTACCTAAATTTAAAAAAAAACTTTTCTATTTAAAAAGTGAGAATCAGTTTTCCAGTTAGATTTTTTAACTCGGCCTCATTACTGTAGGTATCTATGCTTGAAGGACCTAGAGCACAGGCCCCACAGTGAATACAGCATAGGCACAGGCCCCAGAGTGCTTACAGCACAGGCCCCACAGTGCCTACAGCACAAACCCCACAGTGGCTACAGCACAGGCACCACAGTACCTACAGCATAGGCCCGCAGTGTCTACAACACAGGCACCACGGTGCCTACAGCATAGGCACCACAGTGCCAAAAGCACAGGCACCACAGTTCGTACAGCACAGGCCCCACAGTGTCTGAACCATTAGATTTTCAAGCTTCTTGACTTCATGAATTCAGTAAAATATGAAGTTAAATTCTTATAATTACAAATAGTATAAAAATAATAACAAATTTCAAAAAATAAATAACAGAACTATATTGTTTCCACTGTTTACAAATGTTGTCAAACCACACAAGAAGGGTATATGAATATATAAGTTGTTCCTTTCTGGTGTTATCAGCTAATAGTTCCAATAGTATTTGCATGACCCCCTGGCAGTTCCCCACCCCCCTTGCGATTTTAAAAATGAAAACCATCATGGATATAAAAAATGCACAAAACTTTGTCATTTCATTCCTTAATTTATCATTTCTAACCTGATTATCCCCAGGTGGTCCCTAACACTGTAATTTTGTTCGCGTTTCAAACAAAGTGGGAGTTTTCAGTATAAACAGTGAGCCTGCTCACTGTCCTTTTCCAGTTCCTGGAAAAGTCCATTTTTAGTTAAAGGGTGAGACTCTTAGGACTATACATACATAGAAGGTTAAACCTGTGTCGTCTGCATCCAAAATTTCCAATGTCTAGTTTTAATATTTCTCCAATAAATTGGACATAATAAAAACTTTAAGGGGTTTAAATCTTATGTACATGGGTTCAAAGGGATCTAGCTTCCAGAGTTTATTAAAGACGATGAACAACATCATTACTGTTGTTGAAAAAAAAAGACTCGTCCATGTAAATATTGATGTCGTGTTAGTAAAAAAAACTCGTTTGGTTTGAAATGCAAACAACATGACAGTGTTAGGGACCCCCTGGTAACAGTCGGGTTAGAAATTATAAATTGATGAATGCAATCACTAAGTTTTGTGCATTTGTTATATCATTGAAGCTTTTCAATTTTAAAATCGGTAGGGTGGTACAAACTGGGAGAGTAGTAGACGAATCTGTAGTTTTCTGCATCACATGATGCAGTTTTATCCACTCTAAATGCTTCTTAAAAGGCTTAGTAAAAAAATATAACTCTATACCAAAACCTTTTATCACAAAATGTGCTAGCAAATCAGGATCTTTGCTAATCACTTGCAGTCTACACTGTTTACAGCTAGATGATACACAAGAAAAATACATTTGAGTTATTGAAGTAAGTTGTCCAATTTTACAATAAATATTCAACTTGCAGTGTTTCATAAATTCAGAATATGTGTGCTGATTGTAAATCATCAGGACCTGTATATTACAGGTTACTCATAAGACTTTTTGTATAAAATATAACTTGGACATCACATTAATGTCATCCTATTTCAAGAAAATGCTGAGGTTTTCATTCAGTTTCAGTGTATGAATGTTTGTCCCACATTTGTAAAACAAAAAAAAGAACTGCAAAACTTAAACAGAATTGTTCCTTTCAGATACTTGGACCAGTATGGAAGTACTGAATTTATCCAGAAATAAGCTCACCTCTTTACCTGTAAGTATTACAAGTATATGACATTATGTATTACACTCACTGTTTCTTATAAATATGATTAGTATATATGGAATCCAAATACTATGTATGATTTACCCTTATATGTCCTATATTATGATGTGTTAGGGGCCATCCATATATGACATCATGCAATTTTAGCGGATTTTTTACCCCCCTCCCTCTCATCAGATTTCGTCACAAAAACTCAGACCCCCCCATATATGACATCACAAAGCTTTGCCCCCCCCCCCCCCAATAAAAAATTTCAAAAATAAAATTGGTTTGAAATCACTTTGTATTAGAAAAACACACAACAATACAACACTGCATTCTGAATTATTTAATACTTTTAAAAAAATATCTTGATCAATCAGGGTTTAGTCCTCTGGAAACCTATACTAAAGAGAAAAATTATGGTTAGGAAAAAGACTAAAATCCAAGGAATAAAGTTGTAGACACTTCATCTCATGAATTTATTTCTCAATGTTCTCTTATTCCCATGGCAATGTAAAATGCTCCTTCATGGAACAAACTGGAAACATTGCCCACTGATGGCACTAGTGTTGTTTTTGTGAGGTCACATTTTTATCCATCCACCCCATCTTCATACATTGTCACACAAGTCGGACCCCCTCCCCCCCCCCTCTTTTCAGTGCATGATGTCATGTACATACAGCTTCTTAAACATTCACCTAATCTTGGAAGAAGTTGAGATGTTGGTTATGGGTTGAATATTTTGTATGTTCTTGTGATGTGTTAAATATCAACCAAATCTTGGAATAAGTTGAGATGTTGGTTTGGGGTTGAATATTTCTTATGTCATGCAAGAAATGTATCCTCAAAGTATCCTACATCTCAAACAAAATTTCATCTAATAAGTGTGACACAATCTCAAGGAATCAGATACAGCATTGAAATAACCACTCCCCTTTTTGTGTCTGTAGGCCTCCTTACATAAACTTGCCTCCCTCAGAAAGCTGTGTGTGAACAGTAACCAGTTAGACTTTGAGGGAATCCCTCCCAGTATTGGAAAGTTGCACAATCTAGAGATTTTCAGTGCTGCCAACAACAATCTTGAAATGATCCCAGAGGGACTTTTTAGGTAAGATAGTCATATTTATCAATGTGCAATTCACTTTTGATATCACGGTTCATTGTGAAATACAAAAAGGTATAATCTTATCATGTATAGTTTAAATTTACTGATTAAATTATCAATACAAGTATGACTTAGAATCTTTCTGCCATCTCCAGAAGTTTAAATGGAAATATTACATGGCTCTATGTATCTTTGCCACAAGTGGCACAGAGCATTTAAGACTTGCTTTAAATACAGCCAAAATCATTATCTATGAAATGTAAAGGTCGCTTTGAGTAATGATGACTTACACAACACGGCTGAAATCGGATATAATTGCTCACCGGTTTGCAATTGTGAAGTGAAGTAAAGAGAGCTCATATGATTTATTTATATCTCTTTTTTGTATAGGTGTGGGAAGCTGAAGAAATTGTTTTTGAATTCCAATCGTCTGATCACACTCCCTGATATTGTTCATCTACTTCCAGAACTTGAAGTAAGGACACTCATTATTTATTCACTCATGTCATTCAAGTTCATAGTAACACACATCTCATCCACCTTGTATATCAGTCATGTGCTCAGTATCAAATAAGCTACAATCTGCTTTTCACCTCACTAATGAAGTTGACTACTAGTATATTTAAAATCACATTTATTTTCACTATAACATTGAATAAATTACAATTGATTGTCCAGAGATTACCACTCACCTTGTCACTATTTCCTGTTGATTGTTAGATTTCTTCTCTCCATTCAAACAACTTAGAATCCAAAACTAATTACATGAGAACTTTGAAAACTTGTAGTGCTATGGACCTAAACTTATTTATTCAAGTTTTCATGTTTTTTAGAGTATTTTAAATCACAATCAATATGAGACTTCAACCCAAAAATGAAGAAGTCATTAAAGTGAAGCCAAATATTCACGTAATTTATGCTCAAGTTATCAAAATTTCACCATCTCACACATAAAGCTTTCCAACTATTTCATTAATTACACCAGTTGTTACAAGCAGACAAAATCCAATATTATTGAGAAAACATAATATAGAAAATTAGCATTACCTAAGAGATAGCTGAACATCAAGACTCCCTTGCAGAATAGACTTTTATGCAATGAAGCCTAATTTGCTTTTTGTTGCTGATTGCAGTTTTAATTGGACCATTAGCAAGTACAGTAGTACATGTGCTGCAAACCATCATTCCCCCTCCCACTTCATCTTGTCTTTAAAATGATAATGCCTCAGCCAGCTCATTAGCAGCAAAAGTCCACTTATCTGAGCTGCCCAAGGGACACCCATTTAGTTTAGATATGTGAGCGTTTTGATACTGTGGTTTCACTATTTTTTGTGAGGCACCAATTTTTATGTGGATTTCATGGTTGCTCTGAACCATGAATTTAAAGACCCAGTGAAAAATGAGAATGTGATTGACGCAGAATGTCAACCCCAACCCCCTCATTTCTCACTTATACATTTCTAGCAATCATAAAAGCTCAGCTATTTATTAATTAAACTTGATTACTTTTACAGTAATAAAATATTACCATTTACATGTGTTTCTTTTATTTTAATCCTTTTGGAAACAAATTATAAAGGGATTATGTATGCCTTTCCATCAAAAGGGATGAGCTTGCAATCAGCCTCAATCTGACCGATGCATACTTTCATGTCCTGATCTTTTGATCTTCACACAAGTTCCTTCAATTGCATTCAAAGGAACAATTTACAAATTTCGTGCTCCAACTTTCAGACTAAATCTCAGCCCACTGGCATTTAAAAAATAGTCAACTGCATCATTAGTGTTCAGGACCTCCTCATCGACAGCAACTTCGGCATACCTGGACGACATCCTTCATAAACAATGTAAATATTGTTTTGCTACAGGAAATGATCAGGCTTATCTCACTTTTCACCCACCTGGGCTTTCTAGTGAATTGGGAAAAGTTTGATCTTATCTCCCCATACATCTGTGTACAGAATTTCTGACCTATCTCAATCTCCTACGTGTCCCTCAGATATGAGTTTCATGAATTATTGAGTTCTCAAGGTTGATCTCAAACAGGAAGTCATTTTCTTCAAGGGAGTTTCTGCCATTCCTCGGTTTACTAAATGCAGCTGTGGATTTGATTCTCCTAGGCCACCTTTGTATGCATCCTCTGCAGATGGCATTGCTTGCTCAGTGGCACCTCTTTTCAAGTTGTCTAGGTAGTACATCTAGATCTTGTCTGAGTTGAAACAGTTCCTATGTCAGTGACAAGACATGCAAGGGCTCACGGCAGGAGTTCACTGGAGAAACCTGAACCAGACATCATGATTTGTACGGATGCAAGTTTGTCCAGCTGGGGGGCTCACCTCTTGCCTCACTTTACCACAGTAAGTGGCAACTGGAGCCCACAATAGAAAGCTCTTCATATAACCTCATGGAAATGAAAGCTAAAATTAAAATCTTTCATTTCATGGTGAGAGAATCTGGTCGGGAAAGTGATTTCCATAATGTTGGAAAATTCTGTTGTGGTTGCTTACCTCCTGAAACAGGGAAAGACCAAATCACCCAAGTTGTGCATCCTAGTCTGTGAGTTTTTACACTGGTGCTTTCAGCACAAAATAATGGTCCAGATCAGACACATCCCCAGCAGGCTGAATGTGTTGGCAGATTCTCTGTCAAGAAGAGGTCAAACTCAGCACACTGATCTGCACATCCATCGATCTTTCAGCGGATTTGCGCACTTTGGGGAGGGGTGTTAAGTGATATATGTCTTTGCAACAAGATGGAATTAAAAACTGCCCACCTTCATCTCTTCTGTCCCAGACCTGGAAGCTTGGGCAGTGGGTGCTCTATCAGTCAGTTGGGATGGGATTTGGGGCAACATCTTCCTTTCCCAAATTTTTTTATTCCAAGAGTCATTCAGAAAATCAGAGACCAGAATTGCAAAGTCGTTCTGGTAGCCCCACTCAGATGGGACAAGTCATGGGCGAACGATCTGCTCAAAATAGCGATAGACATCCCCAGGAAGATTCATTTGAAATTCAGTATTTTCAAACAGCCCCACTCACAGATGTTTGATCCCACCTAGATAGGCTTCTTCTTCACTCCAGTCTCTTGTCAGGAGAGCCTTGTGTTGAAAGGCGTTTCAACCTCAGTCGTGGTGAGAATATCACAAGCAAGAAGGCCCTCCACTTTGAAAATCTATGAAGGGAAGTGGCATTTATTCAGGCACTGGTACAAAGAAAACAACATCGTCCCCTTGAATGTCTTGATCTCTCATGTAGCTAACTTTTTTCTCTGACTCTTCGAGGAGAAAATGTTAGCTTCGGTTACTATCAGAGGATATTGCTCTATGATTTCTGATACATTCAGGTATCATGCAAGAGTGAATATAGGTCATGACAAGGATCCGTCAGACTTGCTGGCCAACTTCTACTTGAATAGGTATAAATCACTCGTGCTGTTTCCAAAATGGAATCTTTCATGGGTTTTGACTTGGATCAACTCAGAGAAGTTCAGACCCTTAGGTAGAGCTTCTTTGAAGCTTATATCTTACAAGACATGCTTTTGGATAGTGCTAGTCTCAGTGAGTAGGGTGAGTGAGTAGCACTCCCTTTCAATGTACTCAAACTATTTCCAGTTCAGATCAGATGTTTCTATGGTGTTAATGACTAAACCAGGTTTCATAGCTAAGAACTGGTTACCCTCTGTTGGCAATCAAAAAGTGGTTATCCAAGCTCTCTCCTCTATTTATACATCTAGAGAGGCAGCTAAGCAAGACCACGACTGTGCTCTCAAACTTTATTTAAAACACAAGAAAGAGTTGTCAGTCTTGAAAATATCTTTTTCTGCCCGTTAAGGCAGGAAAAGAGGGTATAAACCCTCAAACCTTGGCCTTGTGGCTGAAGTGGGTAATACGCTTGGAGTATTCTGAATTATCTTAGGACCAGATATGTCTCATGAGAATTTCTGCTCATGAGATTAGAGCAGTCTTGGTGAGTTTTGTGTTTGAACACAATGTTTCAATTTGAAATATAACTGAAGCCATTGGCTGGCATTCACTTTCAAATTTTTATCTTTCAGGAATTTCTAGATTTAAGAGGTAATGAAGCTTATATTCCCTAACATTAATGTGATCAGGAAACATATTCGAAGGAGAAACATAATTGACTAAAAAATTTGCTTTCTCCTCAGTCTCAGGCATCCTGGATACAATGGGTTTCTCGCTCTGATTATGAGGAACTAACCCAAGACTAATTAATTTCTCACTCGTATTGACTCGTGATGTTAGGGCTGTCACAACTGTAATAACATTTAAGCACAACTGCTCTCTAACATGAACCAAGCCAAGGGATGGAGATCAGAAACATGCTCTAGCTTTTACCTCAAAGACCTTTCATCCCAAAGGGTTCAGTTTGACCAGGTGGGACTTATATCAGCAACACAACATGCTACCTTTCTCAGGACATGCAGCAGCTACCTTACTTCTGTTGGTTTTGTGTAAGTGACATTTTTTTCCCCAAACCACGTCCAAGCGTAAACCATGTGCTAACCCTTAGCCTGTATCTCAAACAAGATTCAAAACTGTTTCACATACTTTAGGAGACCAGAGACAGAGCCAACTCCAGGGTAATGAGATGTAATTCCCTCCTTCTCTTACCTATTCTCCTAAGGTATTTTAATCAAGTAACATACTTCAATAAGAAACTGAATTTTGGAGACAAATATTTTTTTCATCAACAATACATACCTGATCATAATATGGGCACACCCTCCCAAGCCCTACCTGCAGTTACATCCTTAGAAGAGCATGTACATCCACTCCAGTAGTAACTGACAAATGGATGGGATTTGGTGCCAGTGCCTCTATCCAAGAGGAAACCACTCTCATTTGACTTCCACCTTGGCAAGCGGACATCTTTTTAGCACCTTTGTTGCACATTCAGACTTGTGGTGGGCTGATTTGCAAGGTAGTGGATATACTCCATAATGTATTATGATTGGGTAAATATTATCAAGGAAACATATTTTACTATTAAAAAAAAAGTTGGTTTCTCTGTAATCTTCAGTAGTTACAATATGCAAAAAAAATTGCATATTTGACAAATGACATTGATTTTGGAACCTAATAAAAAAAAGCTCAAATGATTGTTCAGAAGTAAAGCATTATTCAGACTTCAATAGAGAAATTTGAATATTGTTTGATTAATTGTTTCTGATTATTTTTTTGTTACTCTCCTGTATCCATCCTTTTTAGACTCTAGACGTACGAGAGAATCCTGACCTTATGATGCCTCCTAAACCAGCTGACCTGAAGAAAAACCTGGAGTTTTACAACATTGATTTCTCTCTAAACAACCAGCTGCGGTTGGCAGGTGCTCCTGAACCTGCCACCATCACCTCACCACCAAGTAAGTATTCCTCTCTCCACATCGCTCATGTCTAGGTTTCAACAGAAGCAGGTCGCCACTGATTTTTTCACTGTATATTTATACAGGAGTTGCTGCCTACAATTCCAGAATTTCATAAATGTGTTTATTTTGAAAGTTTTATAACCGTCAGGTTAAGATTAGCATCTTGTTCCATTAAATATAGATCAGCCTAAGCCTAGAAGATGCTTGCTTTTTCTGATCCAGCATCATTGTAATTGCTTACCTGACACACTGTTCAATCTACATCAAAGAGAACATAAATGCTCAGTTACTTTCACTTCATACCCAATCGATCATGATCAGGAGTGGTGATAATGAAAAGAGTAAGGCAGATGCTTGACCTTGGGCTTAATAAAAAATCAAAAAGGGGTTTGTAACAATTTATTACAGAGTTCTATAAATTATGCAGTATGGATGGGATGGCATGAAACAGATGTTTTGCTTACAATTTGACCTAAATGCAGCAGATAAAACATATGATGAATGTAAACTACAACATGAATACAAAATACATATTTTGACATAAATCAAACATTTACTGAAAGCAAGTTCACATTTGAGGCCCTGTCTTCAAGGTCAAGATCACAGGTATACATTTCATGTTTGCTTTTGTTTGAGGTTCAGGTATGAACATTTATATTTCTTTATTTTATGGCATCTCATACTTCATAGTCAAGGTTTTATCCTCAAGGTCTAGGTAACTGATAAATTTCTTCCCCTTTTCTGCACTTGACTCTAATGCCCATTGAGATACAGACATGAAACATAGTTACTTTCCATGTCTGTTTTGTAACACTACATCTCTGTCCTGTAACACTACATCTCTGTCTTTTAATACTATAGTTCTATCTTGTAACACTATAGCTCTGTCTTGTAACACTATAGTTCTGTCTTGTAACACTATAGCTCTGTCTTGTAACACTACAGCTGTCTTGTAACACTATAGCTTTGTCTTGTAACACTACAGCTCTGTCTTGTAACACTAAATCTCTGTATTGTAACACTATAGCTCTGTCTTGTAACACTACATCTCTGTCTTGTAACACTATAGCTCTGTCTTGTAACACTACTTCTCTGTCTTGTAACACTACATCTCTGTCTTGTAACACTGTTGCTCTGTCTTGTAACACTACATCTCTGTCTTATAACACTACAGCTCTGTCTTGTAACACTACATCTCTGTCTTGTAACTATAGCTCAGTTTTGTAACACTACAGCTCTGTCACAAGGGTCACAGTCAGATTTTTGGTGACTGCACCACATTAGGTGATTGACACAAATTTACAGAATTTGATTGTTTAATGTTTGCATTAAAAAGAAAACCTTGTAACACATTTTGAAGCTGATCCTCACAGTTTCTGAAGATAGAAATCTGATATTCTGGTGTAAGAGTATGGGTCATCATCAGTGGTCAACAGAATATATTCCACTTGTTGGGATCAGAATAACACAGTAAATAAATTCATGTATATTATTGATAATACTTCTTTTCTCTTCATATTTTGTTTTAGGAATTTTCTATCATTCTTTAGCTTTATTTCAACTTCCATTCAACTTGAATATAGACTTTGATATGAACACAACAGAAAATGTTGTATCTGGGAGATATGTAGATACAAAATAAGTTTTAGTATCATATTATTATTGCTGCATTTATATTGTTACCATAAAGTAACCAAGCTTTTTCTTGCAAGTTTCAACAAATTTAATGTTTTGACCAAAATATTTATGTTGTAAATATTTCAGACCATTTGAGTATATTAAAAAAATACAAACACAGAATACATGGCAAAAAATATATGAACTTGAAGTGTTTAGTCTTGTCATTTCAATAATAATAATAATAATATTAATTAATAATATTAATAATGTCTTTATTTATAGAGGGTAACTCAATTAGTTGAGTACAAGTAATCTCCCTTGAGGTCCTCTGCTATATACAAAATTTGCAAAGTATTATCACTCATTAAGACAAAATATCTTCATGTATGTTCTCTCTCTCTCTCTCGTTAACAAATTATATATAAATTATTGTTTAATCCCTTTAATAATTACCCCCAGCAGGTTCAGAGATGTAGAATAGGCCAAATGCTCTCTACTGCATATCATAGGAGGTGACTAATAGAGGCACGATCTATGGTGGCTTAATGGCTAAAATGCCAGACTCGAGTTCGAGAAGGTGCAGATTCAAATCCTACCATTGGATAACCCTGTGCCAGCAACTGTAATGTGCCCTTGAGGAAGGCACTTTACTGCAATTGCCTTGGCACTAAAGAACCTACTTTTGTTGCTGTGCTGTAAACCACCAAACAAAACCAAAGTCAAGTTAAGATCAGTGTTATACTTTGCCATCAAATATTATTCTGTACAAAAGCAGGGAAATGGTCATACACTAATTTTCACAGACATAATATTTTATATATACATGACTTTTTACATATTTGGAAGAATATGTTATAATATAAGACACTAACAAGCATATAATAAATTCCTAACAGTAGTCAATCACTGGAAGTGTATGAGCATTATAGTAAAGAATTCTGGAGTCATTTGGCAGGTACTTCTTAATTCTACTAAGCAATGTGAGGGACCTGCAGATGCTATGTACTTGTTTTTCCCACTTGAGACTTCTGCAGTCAGTGATTACCCCAAAAAGATTCACATCCTTAACATTTTATATTGCAGTATTAATAATGTACAGTGATAGATCTTTCTTTTCTAACTTTGCAAGTTTTTTGCAAGTTTTTTAGATGTTCCCACAAGTATGCATTTTTATCTTAACTTCACTTGTTACCATTTTATTTTGTTTTGACCTCTCATCACTTGACTTGAGATCTGAATTTAGTTTGGATTCCAATATATTTGACATTATATGTTTCACTTGATGAAGATTATTGATAAATAAAATCTACATTTTCTCAATCATAAGTTAAGAAAATTCAAAGCATGACTGATTTGGCAAGAAAGAAGAAAGCTCAGTATGAAAGAATATTTAAAAACATTTATCTTCTGCAAATTCTAGGCAGGATTTTGTTGCCATGGCAATCTCTTGCGTGCTGAAATAAAGCATACCCAGTACCCATTCAGTGCTTACAATAAATTACCGAATACAAAGAAAATTATTATAGTACAAGAAGTAAGCTCATAAAGGATGTCAAATTACTGACATAATCAATAAATTCTGTGCAAATTTACCAGTTCAGCATCAAAACTGATATGAGCAGTAAATGGTTAATGTGAAAAAAGAAGCTCTGATGAGGGTCACTGATTGTGCTACAGAAGGAACAAAAAATAAGCTAAAAAATAAAACTTCAGGTCAGACAGTACAATAAAATTTTATGACCAAAGTTCTTATGCATTAATGAATTATAATAGAAAAAAAATCCAGTAAGCACACAGAAAGATAAAACATCACAAGTTAGAGTTAATGTATCTGTTATTTTTTCCAGCCCACAAAGACCCCATTGCTCGCAAACTGAGGCTGCGGAGTAGAAGGGATGGAAAAGAGAGTGAAAAAGTGCTCAAGGTCAGAAGTCACAGTTATTTGAACTGATCATTTTTTGTTACATAATCAAATTTAGGACATTGGTAAATTGTTAGCTGTATTGATATATTTTCAAAACAAAATGATACAGTAACTTACAGAGTTACACATAGTCCTCTTTATTTGGACAATATACAGTAACTTACAGAGTTACACATACTCCTCTCTATATGGACAATACACAGTATATTTCAGAGTTACACATACTCTCGATTTGGACAATATACAGTGTCTTTCAGAGTTACACATACTCCTCTCGATTTGGACAATATACAGTATCTTTCAGAGTTACACATACTCCTCTTTATTTGGACAATATACAGTAACTTTCAGAGTTGCACATACTCCTCTCTATTTGGACAATATACAGTATCTTTCAGAGTTACACATACTACTCTTGATTTGGACAATATACAGTATCTTTCAGAGTTACACATACTACTCTCGATTTGGACAATATACAGTATCTTTCAGAGTTACACATACTCCTCTCTATTTGGACAATATACATCTAAAAGTTCCTGCTTCAAGAGTATGATGTAGACATTTGCATACCTGCCATATTCCCAGATAGTGTTGGGGGGCTTTTGAGACTCAAAAAGTGTGTTTTGATGTCCCAAGGGGTGTCAGTGCAAGTGTCCCAAAACAAGCGTCATTTTCCAATTGAGAATAAGCTATCTTTTCATATAGGCCTATAGAAAATAACTGGAAATTCAAATCTGAATAAAAGAAAATAACTTGTCTGTTTTCTTTAAAGCATTTAATACACTTACGAAGAAAAAATAGTTGGTAGACTTAGCATTGTCAAAAATCATCACCACGCAAACACTCACATAATCACAACCAAACTGACATTAGATAAAAACATATTACACCAAGTTTCTGTCCTTGAAATCCATTGGATGGCAAAATATAGGCTTAATTACATGCAGTCTTTGCTGCTCTCAATAGTTCAATAGGGGGGTTTGAAGGTAATGCAAGTGTCATTTGTGTTCATTTTTGCACTCATTAGAGACTGGATGGTACTGTTGTTCAAACTTCTCTGCTGGAGTCTCTGAGCGAATCTTGGTCAGAACTGAGTTGTTCTTGCCGAATTTGGGTCGGACTATTTCAGTGTGTGGAGGTGAGAGGGGACATAATTTTTTCAAGCTTAATGGGGACCTTACAGGTAATACCACAGTAATAAATGCCATGGTCCAGTACAGGTGTTAATGCAATTTCTTTATCAACTCAAATCAACTGTGCAAACATGAGCATTCTATTTCATAGCTAAAATCATCCTGAAAAGCATGGGTCAATTAATAGTTGGTATTTTAACAAGATTAAGATAATGAATAATAATAAAGAGAACTAACCTGAATGTTCAATTCAGCATGTTGAATATGTTCTGGTTTGTCCGGATATTGCATACAGCTGGTGCAACTATGTCAACGGATGTCATACACTCCAGAATGACTAATGTCGATATGGTGTTTGCTATATGTGCAAAGAATGAAATGCATCTTTTTGCTGCTGTGCTTGACAAAGTCAAACTCCGTCAACCAGGAGTTCTGAAATTTAGTTTTGCTGGGTTTTGCTTGCTTCGCTGATAGCTCAATATTTCCTGAATCACATGAAATGTGTTTTGACATTTTGCCTTCAAAAATGAATCACACTTCAACACTGTTCTGACTACTGAAATAATCATGTTTTGCGTTTTATATATTGAGTAAATCCGACTTCAAAGAAACCTTGCCGCTGTTCACAAACTTGCCAATAATCATTAATAAAGATGCCTTAAACATTCTCATTCAAGGCAATGATGTGTAATAACTTTTGTTTTTCAACATGCATCTCTTTGATTTACCTATAACTTCAAACGAATTGGGTTGTTCCACTTTGTGAACTTTACCTATGCAAATTAGCCTAATGGGCTCCCCCACAGTAGTTTTCAAAGGACTTAACACATCACTCCAGCTATTGTCAGCCAATTAAGTAATACGTGAAATGGTGGCTGTTTATACCTGACCACTTTGCTTTTTAATTGCCTCTATGACAGTTAGCTGTATAAACTGCCCCAAGGATAGTTTTACATAAGCTCTAAGCAGGACTGTTTACCATTTATACATACTACATAATACGGGCATATATTGAGGTGGTGTTTTTTGGAATTTTTTTGTCGAAGATTACTGAAAATCACGTTTTTCTAAACATGACCTTGTCAGGGGGTTTGGGAGTAAAAAAAATCGTGTTTTTAGCGTGACACATTGTGTTATGACAGGTATGCTATTGTTTAAATCATGAATAAAAAATTGTCCACAGTAAAATTTTTACAGTTTTAATAGGTTGTTTCATATAAGATATTTATTCAGAGGACAAAGACACCTCCCTACACTCACCTCACTGTAATCCAGTCTCTTCCTCGGCAGGCTAGTTAAATAATTTGGTCTCAACAGAACCTTTCTAATACTAATCAAACCTCTTTATACTGTCCATTTGTACAAAAAATCCAAAGAGTTTGGTTCCAACAGTGTCCTGCTTAGAGCAGTAGTCTTGACCTGCCCAGCCTGTATCTGCATGGAGAATTTACAGATACCAGTTGGGGGAAAAACGGCAAAAAACGACCCCTCCCTCCCCCCTTGCAGATTACATACATCATGGGGATACTTTTGATCTCATCCCTTTGAGAAGGTGTTGACATCTTCGAGATTATAATGTCATAAATATTCTTCATGTCATAAATGATGCTAGGTTAATATGCAACAAGATAATATTACAGCATTTTTCATGAATAATATACATTTTAATTTTGCTTACCTTGAAGGCATGAATTGAGATGCTTTATTTTCATTATTAATTTAATTAACCTCAGTCAATGCACACACAGCCATCTAGCACCCTAAAATTTGTGGTGCCTCTGTTTTGTTTGATGTTGTTTTTCCCCAAGTCCAGGTTTGGCTTTTCATTGCATAGCAATGAAAATCAAAGCAGGCCAGGTGACCCAGGCTATGTTTTCCTCAGGCCCAGATTATGACTTTCAATTGCATAGTGATGAAAGCCAAAGCAGGCTGGGTGAACAAGGCTACGGGCAGCTTCACTGTATTGTAAAATCTGCATGAGAGAATTTTGGTGAGATAGTGGACAGAAGCCAATGAGTCCTTTGTAAAGAACTATGAGAATGTTGTATTAAAATGATGTTAAACAATGACAAAACTGGAACAAGGATCCCTATTTACTTAAGTGTAGCCACATAATCAAAATATCTATATATGAATGATATCTGGATGCAATAATTACCTGAAGGGTTTCTACATTAATGTCACAACAAAGCAAATTGTATTTACACATTTCTACACATGGTTATGTAAGCTTTGAAACATAGTAAGATTTTGCTCTCAGGGTATGAGGGATGTGGCGAAGAACAAGGCAGATAAGCTGGCTGGGACACAGGAAGATGAACAAAAGGAACCTATCAAGTACACACTTTTATTTTCTTGAATTTTAATATTTTGTTTATTTTCTTGTTCCATAATTTTTAGCTCTGCTAGTGATATTAACATTTTAGTTAACTTGTTTTCATTGGCTTATGTTTCCCAAACTTCTTGATGGATTTTCTTCATACTGGGCAATAATCAATTTGAAGCTAAGACAATTCATGCAGTGACATGCACATTGCCCCCCTTTGACCTTGAGGTCAAGGTTACAGTCAGAAAATATGTGTTGCATGTTTTTTCCTAAACCCCTTGATGGATTTTCTTCATACTTGGGATGAATCATTTTGAAGCTTAGACAATTCATTCTGTGACACCTCTTTGATCTTTGGATCAAGGTCACAGTCATATAAAATTTCTGTTAAGGTTTTTGGTTACAGTTTTTTCATTTGCATATATTTCCTAAACCCTTTGATGGATTTTGTCGATTTATTGGACAAATCATTATGAAGCTAAGACAGTTCATTTAGTGACATGCTCGCTCAGCCTTTTGATCTTGTGTCAAGGTCACATGTTTATTTTTTTATTTTTTACAGCTATGCTTTCATCGTGCGCTCAATATGCAGGCCCAGACCTTCTTGTTTTATGACAATCTTGCTGTTGTTTCAGATATGATATAGTTAACACCCAAGTATGAAATATCTTCCTGAGTTTCATAACTTCACAGAGAACCAATTCCAACAAGAACAAAACTTCTTCTTGCAGGTGAAATATATGAAAAATTTTGGACTTGTTTCAATTGGAGATTTGCATTAGATCTCAGTCAATAAGGACAACTTAAACATAGAGAAAAACAATAAAGGTGCAGTTATTTGTTGAAATGAAACAGTTGTTTTCCTTTGGTGTGGTTAACGCTCAGAATTTGACCATCCAAGACCATCCCCTTACAGACCATCATAACTTCACAGAGAACCAATTCCAACAAGAACAAAACTTCTTCTTGCAAGTGAAATATATTAAAAATTTTGGACTTGTTTCAATTGGAGATTTGCATTAGATCTCAGCCAATAAGGACAACTTAAACATAGAGAAAAACAATAAAGGTGCAGTTATTTGTTGAAATGAAACAGTTGTTTTCCTTTGGTGTGGTTAACGCTCAGAATTTGACCATCCAAGACCATCCCCTTACAGGCCATCCTGAAGGTTCATTGCTACAATTACAGATAACATTCCTCAGCCTGCTTACTTTCCAAGACTATTATCTTGCAGGCCATTTTGAAGGTTCATTGCTACAATTAAAGATGACATTCCTCAGTCTGATTACTTTCCAAGATCAATCCCTCGCAGGCAGTCCTGAAGGTTCATTGCTACAATTATAGATAACAGTCCTTCACAGGTTCATTGCTACAATTAAAGATAACATTCCTCAGTCTGATTACTTTCCAAGACTATTCCCTTACAGGCCATCCTGAAGGTTCATTGCTACAATTACAGATAACATTCTTTAGTCTGATTACTTTACAGGACAATTCTCTCTCAGGCAGTCTGAAAGGTTAAGTTGCATTAAAAACAATGTAATACAGTGTTCAAGACAGTCAGGGTTCTGTTCAGGTTAAGTTGCATTTAAAAAAATGTAATAGTGTGTTCAAGACAGTCAGGGTTCTGTTCAGGTTAAGTTGCATTAAAAACAATATAATACAGTGTTGAAGACAGTCAGGGGTCTGTTCAGATTTGTCCTTGGTAAACAGATATTCTTTGCATGGAAAGAATGTATTTTAATGCTGTTGGATGAACATGTTATTGCTGTTTTCTTTTTTCCTACAAGTCTTCATTATTTATATGTATCACACAAGTCAGCATAACTTTACCATGGAGATTTAGAATGATTGACAAAATCTGATTTTTTAAGATTTTTCCAAATATTGTTGAAGGTCCCCATGCTTTTTCGTTCCAATAATATCAAGTAGCCCTATAAGAAAAGAAGGTCACACTTGATAATATCATCAATATGTTGGAGATATGATCGCCTGGCACATAATACATGTTAGTGTTAGTAACCATAGCAGGTAAATATATTGAATGATTTTCAGTTGGAATTCCTTAAAGTAACAACAGGAAGAGTTGACCTGCATATAAAGGTGTCCATAACATCAGGTTTTATTGTTATGATATAGAGTACTTGTATTTAACTTACAGTGTATTTTTGGTAATTAGTGCCAATGCAGCTACGATAATTGTTTGTATGCAGTTTTATTCTCTTGCTCTGCTAGTACTCACCTGTATCAGGTAAATCACATGGATACTTTTGTTGTAGGCCCAAGAGGTGGAATGAAAATCTTGAGAGGCCTCAACTTAACTACAGTGTGATATTTGATGAAGATGTTGGACAAATACCAGGTATGGAAGTTACATATTGATTATAGGTCATTGTTTTCTTTCAGAGAATGATCCTGTATTTATAATTGTTTCCAGCTTTTCAATGTGTCCACTTATGTTTTAAACACAAAACAAAGCGAAAATGTACATGGCATTGATTATTTTTTGTAAATTCCCACCTTGAAGGTGGAACAAGCAGTAGTCTGATGAACAAATTTAAGATAACAAAAAAAAAAAAAAAAACACTTCTGTATTTCTCTTCTGTCTGTCTGTCTATCTGCATTTCTCCCTTTATGACTGTTCATCAATTGATAATCAGTTGGCTATTACTGTTCAACAATTGATAATCAGTTGGCTATTACTGTTCAACAATTGATAATCAGTTGGCTATTACTGTTCAACAATTGATAATCAGTTGGCTATTGTACATAACAGTTTACTCAACTTATCCAACCTCCATTTAACTTTCATGTTTATACAACAAAATATTATGAAACTTCATTCATACTTGTAACTATAAGTTTAGCTGACATTCTTATGTTCTGACTCTACATCTTCATTTGGATACAGAATGATAGGAAACATGCTATCCATCTTTTAATCTGATGTTTTTATCTCCTGCCTAATTGTCTAAGCTATGTGACAGCAAATGAAAAATGAGTCCTTATATTATTCCTTGTGATCAAAACAGTGAACTGCTGGATGTGAACATATTGCAGATCCGAACACATGTTATGCCTTGTGATCAAAATAATGAACTGCTGGATGTGAACATATTGCAGATCCGTACACATGTTATGCCTTGTGATCAAAATAATGAACTGCTGGATGTGAACATATTGCAGATCCAAACACATGTTATGCCTTGTGATCAAAATAATGAACTGCTGGATGTGAACATATTGCAGATCCGAACACATGTTATGCCTTGTGATCAAAATAATGAACTGCTGGATGTGAACATATTGCAGATCCAAACACATGTTATGCCTTGTGATCAAAATAATGAACTGCTGGATGTGAACATATTGCAGATCCGAACACATGTTATGCCTTGTGATCAAAATAATGAACTGCTGGATGTGCACTCCACATGATTATTAAGGAACATAATGCAGATCCTAACACTTATTAATCTGGATTAGATGTCTCTCTCTAAGTCACTGTTGAGTCTTACTAATATACTTGCTATGTGCATAAATCTAAATCTATGTGTCTGACATTCGGGTTAATTCAACAAATTTTAAAGCAACAAACTTCATTGAATACATGTGAGGAGACTGTACTAAAGTCTTGTATTAGAAAAAGTAGGATTTATAGATTTATTTCTTGAATTTACCAATGAAAGTTGTTTTAGAGATTTTTAATATATCTTTGTTATTTTCAGGGTCAATAAAAAAAATTGGCAAAATAAAGAGAAAAAAAATGGAACAATTCATTGTTTGTGTTAGTGGAATGCCAGAAACTATAAGAAAATTCTTCACTGAAAAAATAATTGTATGTACATTTTTTTTTACAGGATTTACTTGCTGGGAAATAGAGAACTTTTTACCCAATCTACTCGACGAAGGTACATTTAGATCTGATATATGCATATTAATGATTGTTTATAAATCTACAGATACTTCACTCTGCCTTTTCTCAGAGATAAGATTATGAGAACATTTTCATGGGATCAAAATATACAAGAGGTGAATACATGTAATATATAGTATTTAATGATATAATAATATATAATCAATTGACTTTTTTTGTTATTCAGGTCTTGTATGTATGTTCATGATGTTTGAATAGATTCAGTCAAGACTGAATCAGCATTCCAAACATGACTGACTGTCATTAATGTACTACTTAATCTGCTTGTCAATTGTTTTCTTCCTTGTTTCTTTTTTGTTGTTTTGTTTTATAGACAGAATGCTATTGATGATATAAACTGATATTTGAATAATGGGGTACTAGAAGGACATGCTGAGAGGAACAGGTAGATAAAGAATGTCTAAAAGTAGTATTTTGTGTGACATGCAAGGTAACAATAGAGATGATGAAAATAGTAAAACATGCCAAGTGAAAGAGAGCATCATTAAGGGTTGTTCCATTTAAATACATGTTGTACCCAGGTAAGGCATCATTAAAGGGTTGTTCCATTTAAATACATCTTGTACACAGAGAGGGCAGTTTGTTAAAAATATATGCCAAGGTACTCTGATTAGTCAGAGTTTATATGAAACCCATACAAAATAAATTGCATCTATGGGTGACTATGCCATATTGAAAGTGCCTTCCCAGGGTCCCAAGTATGTTTTACTGGAACAGCCCTAAGAACTTCATGCTCCACTAACCATTGTACATCTATCTGATCATGCCAGTCCTGATTGGGAAGTTCTATGAGGCAGACTGTTACATCATCCTGAAGACTTACATTGACGAGACCAACAGCCTGAATTGGACGATCTGGTACTGGATTGGGAAAATGGCAACAGTATGTACTACAACTATAGCTGGTGAAGGTGGGAATTTTACAGTGTTAAAAGTTGCTAATTTGTTCTCAAATACATGATGTATTTTCTAACATATTCATAATAGAATTGATGCAAATAGCATTTTTAATCCTTTACTTTTCCCACTTAGGATAATATAGAAAATATATTGAGATGGTTGCTTTTTTACACCTTTTATTGCCTTTTCACAATTATTTACACATTTTCAAATGTATTTTCCCTTGTTTATAAAAGTGTCTTTTGCAAACTCCAAAAAGTCTCAAAACAAAGAGGAATATTCTATCTTAATATGAATTCTCTGTAACCATCAAAATCTAATGTAAGGGTTTGTCATGCATTTCTTCAGATTTTTTCCCACAATCTCTGTATGAACTAGAGACTATGTATTAACAAAGTAAATAGGTTCAGAAGTGTAAAAAAATGTGTATGTTGCCAAGGAATGGACTCAAAATTGTCATCTATTGTATGTGTTGTTTCTTTCATCAAAATTTAAAATTCTGATCTTTACTATACCAATGTAATACAATGTTTGACTTACATATATATTTCACATTTTTTAATTGCTGACAGATACAACAGATGGAAAATAAAACCCAGTATTGATAAATATAAAGAGGTTTCAGACAAACCAAGATTTAACAACCCCAGTATTGGCATTTTGCAAGATTTTATCATAATTTTCATTCTGCTGTATAAAATGTAGCAGCCCTATTTCAGCCAATTTGCTCTGAAATAAGCTGAACTAATGTTAAATTTGGAATAAAAAGATTTTCATTTGGTATGGAACAAGTCATAAAAAAACAAAAATTGGTGAAAATCAAGAAACTTGCACATCTCATAAAATCTGTTTAATTTCAACAAGGTATTTAATAGACTTTTAAACATTAAAAAATATGTAAATTTTTATTTAAGTGAAATCAATCCTTGTGCCTAAGATTCTCCATTTCCCAATAAAACTTGTAAATCATTTGCTCCAAGACGATGGTTGTAGTGGTAACCAAAATTCAGAAAAATATGTTCAAGTATACCAAGTCATCAAAACACAGTTTTTCATGTTGCTACTGCTCAGACACTAAGGCCAAATCAATCTCAGTCTCAAAAGAGAGATGATCGCTGGCAAAGAGATAAGAGGTCGAATACTGTCCAGCAATGGCAACAGTTTCAACCTTGATAAAATTTCAGGAGACAACAGGCTCCTCAATATAGGAAGCAGTTTAATAAGGTGGATAAGAAACAAAGTTTCTCTTTCCTAACAACCGCCGTAGACTCACCACCCTGACCACCCACAGACATCCTGCTTTAAGCACCAGACTCCTTCATTTCCATCAGTATTGGGTTGGCCCTTTTTTGCAAAACAAATCGACCATCCAAGTTGTTTCGAAGGGTCTATGGATTTCATTTATCCAGTCCCTTACCCTTTCATCATTTCTCATAATGGACATTCGTTTTGGCCAGTAGAACATCGGTCCCTTCGAGGGAAAGATGCCAGTGGGATACATCGAAAGATGCTGATTATTGAAAATGATGCATGTGATGTACATGACAAATTACATTTCTCCATAGCGCATAAGATATGAAATGTAATGACCCAATAGAAGTTGTGGATTCATGAAACTGAAATTTAAATATAATACTAGTGATGTTTTTGTAAGTTATTTTACTGATTTAATTTGTAAAATGTAATTCTCTAACAATATTTTCATGTAGTATTTTATTTTTGTAAAGTGAGAGTGATACAGTCATAGCCAATACCATGGCAACATTGCATGCTCTTGACATTTTGTCGCCAGCCAATTATGATTGTTACATAGAATCCATATTAAACTAATTTTTGTAATTTAAAGCATGTCATAAAAATGTTTTTGTCCTTTAAAATGTCTTGATAAATTAGCCTTCATACAAAAAGTGGGGAAAGATGTAATTTTATAATTAATTGATATAAGTAATTTAAGGCATATCATACAAATGTGTATTTTGCCTGGAATACCTAAATTAATATAATCATATCACCATGTCCACAAAACTATCCAGAGGGAAATGTTTCTACATAGGCTTTCTTCACGTCACTTTTTGGTTGGCATAAAAGATGTTAAAAGAAGTTCATGGCATATGTGCTATGCCAGGGGTGTCAAACATATGGCCCACGGGCTGGATATGGCCCACCAGACTCGTTATTTATTATTATTATTTCTTGTTATTTATTATTATTTATATCAAATCTGGCCTGCCATAGCAAATGAGTTTGACACCCCTGTGCTATGCTATAGTTAGAATTATCTTTAATGTGGCTTACCTCCTACACTTAGGATGTAAATGTTTGTTTGTTTTTTTTCCAGCTTGATAAGAAGGCCTGTGCAGCCATCCATGCAGTGAATTTGCGTAACTTGTTGGGAGCAGAGTCTCGAACTTACCGGGAGGAAATGGGGGATGAAAGTGAGGAGTTTTTGTACATGTTTGAGAATGGGGTCTCCTATATAGAAGGAGGACGTACAGCCAGTGGCTTCTACACAGTGGAGGAAATGGTAATGCCTGATAGATTCTCTTCTTTTTCATTTTTTTTCCCATTGAGTTATCTGTCTTTTATCATTCTTATTGTAGTTGCTGTAATTGGTCAAGATTAGATACTTTGGGTGATCTCAGTGTCTGCAATTAGATCTACTTCCATCTGATATATTTGTGCATGTCTTTATTGTGCTATATAACATCTGCTTGTATTAAATTCAATTGAAACTTTTTTGCATAATGTTTTTACTGCTTTTATGGCACACAAAGAATACATCTAGTAAGGACAGCATCATATTTGAATGTTGATATTTCACTGATTCCATTTGTGCAAACATTGTATTTCTCTATTTCCTATTTTACATTTCATTACCCATTATGTTGTATTTTTTCTATCTTTTTTTTATTTCCTATTTTACATTACATTACTCATTACATTGTAAAGTATCTCAGCTAATTGTTTGTTGATTGTAACTTTGTAGCCGTTTGCTGTGTTTAATGAGACATGAAATGTGTGCCATACCAACATGGCATGCCAGCCCTATTCATGAAGCCTTTATACTTGTAATCTTATTATAATTCTCCATTCTAAATGTTTCAAATTTGTGTATTGTAGATGTACGAGAATAAAGTGTACAGGGTGTCAGGAACACAGTCTGTTCGTATGGAAAGGGTAGGTTAACACATAACTTGAACTGGATATTTTGAAAAGTAGAATGATAATATTATTGATGTTCATGAGGGGACAGCATATATTTCCAAGCCAAGGAATTAAATTGGACGTACATTTTTTTGTCATTATTTTTTATGAGTTAAATGCAAAGGATTGCTGAGAGAAAAAGTGGCATGTGATTTTTCGTAACCTAAAGCAGTTCACAATAGCAAATGACTGCTTAATTTAATTTGGAGTAAAATCATGTGAAATTAAAGAAATAGCTGATGAACACAGCTTTTTTAAAGTTTGGCAAAAATTACATATTCTGGTTAGAATATTTTTTTGTTTTACTAATTTGTTCATCACTACCGAATGATTGTACAACTACAGAATGCAGAATGATTGTACAAGTACTATTTAAAGAATATCTGGATTGCCTGAGCATATGATAAATCTACAGCAAAAGAAAATGAAAGATTTTTAAGCAGACTTCGTCAAATCATTCAAAATACACATGATACACTGGTTTGGCACTTGCAACACATGGCATGTATTATCTAATGAAATTGTGGCATATATGTATTATACATAAAGTTATAATAATTAAACAACAAAACATATTCCTTGTTAACATATTCGTTGTTAACATATTCCTTGTTAACATATTCCTTGTTAACATATTCCTTGTTAGCATATCTCTTGTTAACATATTCCTTGTTAACATATCCCCTGTTAATGAATCACTATAAAAACACTAGAATTCACTCAAAGAACTTTCTTAAAAACAGTTGTGGGTGTTTTGTACAACAACAACAACAAAAGTTTAGCACAAATTATGAAATCATAAAATATATATTTTTGATTGATTTTAAAGGGAATATGCTGAGAACTGGTTGCTATTTTTTTTAAATGATCTAAAATATTAACCCATGATTTCTTTGTACTTTCTTAACTAATAGAAAATTGTTGCTTTCCTCACACAAATTAAATTTTTGGTGGGATTTATTATTCTGTTTTCTTTATACCACAGCTGTCAGATATATATTTTTAAATTTTTTTAGAAACCACAAGACAATGCTGTTTCAGATTAGTGTCCTATTTAAGTTTAATGTGTTAGATGTTGACCTGATTAATATGTGGCACTTTTCAATTGTCAGTACATGAGTCTTGCTGAACACACAGATCTCAATTTATTTTGCATAGATGGTTCATTTTTCAAAATCTTTGCAGCCCTGTAACCATCATTCTATTTATCTGTCCTCTAGTGTCCAGTGAGTGCCCAGTCCCTGGATCCTCGCTTTGTGTACCTCGTTGACGATGGCTTGACAATATACATCTGGGTTGGCACGAAAGCCAAAGGTGTCACCAAGACAAAAACAAGGTAAATACATACATTTTTGTCATCCTTACCTTTAGTTAAAATTGTGACATAGTCTATGAGGTGATGAAAATTTGAACAGAGTATGTGAAGAATTGCTTGAAAGTCATATAGTCTGCAAACTGGCTTCCAAGGTATAATGGAGTTTAAACTATCATATGTGCAGTGTCAGTGGTATACATCATAATTAAATTTCTTACAGGTCTTACAACATCCTGTAAAAAGTTATGTTTTGAAATATTCCCTACAATATCCCGTCACAATGTCCACTGTTTTAGCACACTCATGGACCATCAAATATATATGGATATAAATGATACCTATACACAGATGATCAATATAGCAAGTTTCAGTCATAATAATATCATTTTTTTACCATACTTTTTGCATATAAGTTACTCACATTCTTGACATGAATAAGCTTAAAAAGTGACTCTGCAACACCTACAATTTAGTGTACATGTACAAAAGATAAACATCACTAGAGTTTGGGTTTGAGTACATACTCTTCTTTTCTCACTCTTAGGCTGATAGCTGAGAAGATCAACAAGAATGAGAAGAAGTCCAAAGCCGAGATTATTGTCCTTAATCAGGGTCAGGAGGTCACAGACTTCTGGAATGCATTGGAGTGTACCACTCCTGAAGAACTGAGTATTGTGGTCAGTAAATTAGATATTGTGTTAAAATTTATGTTGTTTGTTTCACTGTCAAGTTTGGCTTTCTTTTGAGGCATGCTCCTTCTCATCTTATACAATACATGATCACAGTAATGTTAGGAAAACAACTCTGCTAACTTCCAAATCCAACCCACCCAAAAGATGACAATTTTTGTCTTTCCATCTATATATCATATAGGCAAAGGGAAGTAAATTTACAAATTACCTCCCCTTGTCACCACTAGGTGGTCACTAATATACCAGATGTTTATCAGTTAAGGTTTCACAAGAGACTGTCAACTACAGTTCAGTGTTCCTCCTGAATCTATTGCATTTTATGAAGTTTTTAAAAGCATCTGTCAACAGACTTTTGTGATTTAGACAGTTTTAGTGTCATTACACTGTGTGTATACATATTTTTGAGTAATGTTTGGTGAATTTATTCATATTTTTCCAGTTGTTTTAGACTTGTTTTTTAACTGGTGAGTTGCGCATATCAGCTGTTTTGTCTATTTTTACATTTTCCATCACACTATTCTGCTCTATAATTTAAAAGTTGTTTGAGATTAAGGGATGAAACCCAGTATACTTATACATGATTGCTAGAAGGTAGTCGCATACCACAGTGGGAATCATATCTTCAAGGTCAAGGCCACAGCTCAATATTATATTTTTAGCTCCACTGGTCATAGACTAGAAGATCTTATGGGATGGAATGTTGTCCATTGTCTGACATCCGAAGTCCGTCCATCCATTAGCAATAGCTTGTTATTGCTATTCCTCTTAAACTACTTTTAGGATTCCCATGAAACTTGCACACACATTTATCCCGAGGTCTTGTTGGTCCTAAATCAAAATTGTGCTTCTCAGACATACAATATGGCCTCAACAACCATCTTGAAAATCTTGTTATCATTATACTTATCCTGAATGGATGGTCATATCAACATGGAGTTTTGACTAAAAGACATTTTATAATGTCTAGTTGATCCTAAATAAAAATAGTGCAGATCTGATGTCCAATATGGCCACCACAGCAACCATGTTGAAAATCTTGTTATTGCTACTCCTCCTGAATGGAAAGTCATATCGAATGGGGTTTTTACCAGAAGACTTGAGATGTTTAGTTGGTCCTAAATGAAAAGGTTCTGTTCAGACATCCAATATGGCCACCTTGGCTTGTGCTGAGGTACCGTAAAACACTCCATACATACATGCCTATATACATACCCTCCACTTTGAAGGCATACTATGAAAAATTACATGTTTTCATTGACTGGTATCAGAACAGTCACATCAACCCTGCCTAGCTTTGATTCCTCAATTAGCAAACTTCTTCCTTTTCTTCTTTGATTAGAAGTTGTCCCCTATCAGTATTAAAGGGTATTGTTCCATGATTTCTGACACATGAGAAGATATTGGTCACAGCAAGGATCGATTTGACCTGTTGACCAAATTTGACCTGTCCGGACCCTACTCTCAAATAGAACATATCCTGGGTCATGATGTGACTCAGTTCATCCCAGTGCGTGCTTCTGTCTTAAACTTTGCTGAATCTGATATCATATAAAACTTGCTTGCTGATAGCTCTAGTTTCATTGTGGAGGGTGAGCAAACTGCATATTCTGTCTGTTGACATAAATTACCTACAGTTCCGATCTGACAATTCGGTCATGCTGATGATGCAACCTGGTTTTCTCTCCATTAACAAGTTGCCGTGTGTGAGCAATCGGAAATAATAATTCACCCTCTCTCCTTGATCAATCCATGCAGGATTGTTTTGTGTGCTCAGGTACTATCTGAAGCACACAGAATGCATCTATGGCACCCGACATTGGCTCTTCCTAAATGTTAGGGCGGGAAAAGCAAGACATAACATCTCAAGCACTGGCCTCATGGCTTAAATGAGTTATTCAGTTGGCATATTCTGAGCTCACTCAGGGTCAGGTATGCCTCATGAAGATCTCAGCTCATGAAATTTAAGTGATTTTGATCAATCTTGCATTTTAACGTAAAGTTCCATTTGAGACATTGTGGAGTAGGCTGGCATGCACAGGCTACTTTCTTGAACTTCTGTCTATGCAATATGGTGTCTCAAAAACAAAAGTTGAACCTGGTTGGGCTTCTGATTGATGTCCAAACAATCATCAAACTCCATTCATAACAGCACAACCTTTGTTCTGGGTTTATAGCCTTTTGTTGGATTCACCTGGGGAGCTTTTGTCAGTGAAAAACCTCCACCGGGATTGACTTTTATGATAATTGAGTTCATACTCTTCCAGTTATGTTGCCTTTACATTAGGAGAAAAGCTCATCCATTTTTGAGGCAGTCATATTGCCCCCTGAAGGGTGATGATAGTAGATCTTGGATGCTTTTGCATTTCCTCCTCCTCTTGCCTATTTGCCTAATGTTAATGTGGTCAGGTATTGTATTCAATGGAAAGGAAATTTTTTAGTAATTTAAGTTTCTCAAAGAATACTTACCCAATCACATTTACTATTACACCCTCCCACACATCGTTGCTAATGCAAGCATCTTGTTCTTGACTTTGCTCGAGTTTAAACTGGTAAACATCCAGTATATGGGTGGCCACCTAGTGTGGGTAAGGGGAGGTAATTTGTAAGAGTACCTTCCCATTGTCTATATGGTATATAGACTGAAAGACACATTTTTCATCTTTTGGGGAGAGCTTGATTCGGAGGTAGCAGAGTTTATTTCCTACTGCTAACTTTTTTGGGTTAGTATTCTTGGAGAACATAATTTACTCAAATAAATTCCTTTTTCAAATAATTAAAAATATTGGTACATACTTTATAGAGAAATGTTATAATATTTGCTCCCTAATTTTGATTGTTTAAAGAGTAGAGTGTTAAGTATGTCTGATTTCATTTTTAAGGCCAGATATTGGTTTGTAGATGAAACAAAAGCAATCAGTATACCAAAATTTTACTCAGTGCATATAATATAGCAGTCATTATGCCAGATTTTAGTACAATATGTCATGATCAATGTTTTAAACATGGTCAGTAAATCAACCATGGTAGTGGTAAGTAACTGAGACAGCTGATCAATAGATCAGACTAGTGCTTATAATGCTGAGAGGTGGTCATTAGAAACATTGATCACTGGTCCACAGAAAAGTTGTCAGCATGTCAAACAAGTGGTTCAAAGATTATGCAATAGATTAAAGTGGCTATATCTATAGCCCACAAGAAAGTACAGTCTGACTTGGTTAGTACAAAACACAGATACAATTAATTATATGGTTAGTACCAAGTAAATATGCATACCCCCTGAAGCTTTATGTATACAAAATAATTATATGGATATAATAAATTATGGCTATATTGAAGTAGTTTTCAGAGCTGCCAACAACTCTGGATTTTGCAGAATTATTGTGCATTTTTAGTGAAAATTCTGCATTTGGAAATTATATTGACAAAATTCTGGAATATCAGAATTTCTGGGAATAAAATCTTGAACTGTAGTTTATGTTTGAACAGTAGTAGGGAGAAAAGTACCACAGTGCAAGAGTGATAGACTGGTATATAGAATGCAGTTTCTCAGTGTTAAAAAAAAATTTGAATAATAAGAATACATCAGTTAGACTGTAATTAGGTTAAAAAAGGTGGCCGAGATGAAGGGGAAAGAAGGATTCATGAGGAAGGCTTAAGTGTTTGTTATTTTGTTACCCAAAATGTTGAAGGAATTCAAGGTTCTGGAATTGGAAGAATGGACACACCATTTATTTTCATTGGATCTTAATTTTTACTAACAATGTACAGGTAGGAATAGAAAGCTGCAATAGTATGATTGTATACATATAGAATTGTGTTACTTGTAATGAACATGCTATTCATTCTGGACAGGCTGCCTAGATTACAAAACATTGTTTCTTGGATTCCTGATAAGCATGATTCTGGGTTGACATCTCTAAATTTATCACATCCCAAAAGAGTTGTCATGAATGAATTTTGCTGTAGTTAATTTGCATGAAAATGATCAAGAGATCCAGATGATTTTGTGGTATCTCATATAAACACGTAGATTTACTGCTCAATAGATCAAACACAGTGGTCAGTAGGCAGGTCAAATGGATACATGTAAGAAATATAGCAATTGTTATCATGATGGCATCTAGTAGGCAGGTCAAATGGACATATGTAAAAATATAGCTTATGTTATCATCATGTCAAATAAATGGTAAGTATATGAAGATAATGGTCAGTTTACCACATGTCTCATCTGTACATTTATGTAGATGACCAATATGCTATATGCAGTTGTCCTTTATCAATGGCAGTGATCAGCATATCACACAAACACCAAAACCATTAATCAAAACAAAGAGAGTTGGATATATTAAACAGTTTGATAAAGCCTGTGCTTATTTGGAACACACTTGGACTTTTCTACCAAAAATAACCATGGAAATACTGTGATGATGACCCAGCTTAAAATGTGCAAATTAGATGGTGGAGGATTCTATTTCATACAGTTACACATAAGATAAAATGGTACCATTCCTGAAAGAATATGTTGACTTTGTGAAATAACTCATGAATGGAAAGCAACATTAACCATTCCCCTATGACTTAGGTTTAAAATGATACATCAATAAACATTCACGTTGTGAAAACTTCACTTCCAACAGTTCATAGCTGCAAGGAATGTTTTCATGATGGATGATGTCATATGAGTCTGTTTGGTAAACAAGGTACATATCTTGGCAGTGGTTGCTTGCTTAACAAAGTACATGTCTTGGCAATGGTTGCTTAGTAAACAAGGTACATATTTTGGCAATGGTTGTTTTGGTAACAAGGCACATGTCTTGGCAGTGGTTGCTTGGTAAACAAGGTACATGTCTTGGCAGTGATTGCTTGGTAAACAAGGTACATGTCTTGGCAATGGTTGCTTGATAAACAGGATACATGCCTTGGCAATGGTTGCTTATTATATTCTTTTTTTGGTGAATGATAAGAAATGCAAAGTTAGTTCTTAATGACCCGTGTATAATAATATGTATAAGATGTAGTAGACAGTAAGACATTTGGTTAGCATAACATAAACACACAGTGTATAAGATGTAGTAGACAGAAAGACATTTGGTTAGCATAACATAAACACAGTGTATAAGATGTAGTAGACATAAAGACATTTGGTTAGCATAACATAAACACACAGTGTATAAGATGTAGTAGACAGAAAGATATTTGGTTAGCATAACATAAACACAGTGTATAAGATGTAGTAGACATAAAGACATTTGGTTAGCATAACATAAACACACAGTGTATAAGATATAGTAGACAGTAAGACATTTAGTTAGCATAACATAAACACACAGTGTATAAAATGTAGTAGACAGAAAGTCATTTAGTTAGCATAACATAAACACACAGTGTATAAAATGTAGTAGACAGAAAGACATTTGGTTAGCATAACATAAACACACAGTGAATAAGATGTAGTAGACAGTAAGACATTTGGTTAGCATAACATAAACACAGTTTATAACATCTAGTAGACAGTATGACATTTGGTTAGAATAACATAAGCACACAGTGTATAAGATGTAGTAGACAGTAAGACATTTAGTTAGAATAACATAAACACACAGTGTATAAGAAAAAAGTTCTGATTTTTCCTTAGTTTTCAGTGACAGGAAGGTAAATGTGTTTACACACATGTGTTCATGGTGTACATGTACAATAGGTAATGAAATGTTCATTCTGTGATTGTACATTGACTCATTTTGTGAATGTGTGAGTTCTTGTGATACAAAGAAATATGTAGTTGTATTGTACATTTCAGGCTTGGGTGCCCAATGACTTTGAGCCAGCAGAACCCAGACTTTACAAGGTGGGGCTTGGCATGGGATATCTAGAACTCCCACAAGGTCAGCCACATTCATGCATGTTATGGTACAAAGACTATACAATTCAGAATAGTAGATCTTTATATTAAGTTCAAATTACATTGTTGGCAATGAGTTTCCTCATCTGCAAAATATAATGGTATATTGGGAACTAAGGTTCCCAGTTATATTTTAAACAATAGGGGATAGACTGTGGTTTATGAGAGAAATAGCAGGTATGGTGAGACATGTGCAAGATGTCTCTACATACCTGGTTTGCAGAGACATGTAGAATATGTAGACATGTAGAATATTGCATGGAAATGTGTTTTCCTGATTATAAACCTACCAATTTTCTACCCAAGAAAGAGCCAGAATTTTACCACCATTTCCTACGAGCAGGAAAATTATACTATCGTTTTCTAATTCTGTATTACCATATTCTCTAAAACGAGGCTGGAATTACTTTATCCTCGAGGTTTCCTGGTAACAATTGCAGCACCCCTAGCGACGGAATGCCAACACTAGCAGCAAACAAAGCTCTCACAGCGACGTTAGTTAAGAAACCTTGCATTATGTTTAAAATATCTGAAATGTCTAAATCATGTTTTTGTCATAACAACAATAAAAAAACATTTATTCCTTTATTTTAAAGTAGTAAAATATAGCCAAAAGGTTCGTCTGAAACAAGATCGCATTCGGAAAGCATGTACCAAAACATTACAGTTGTACAGTAAAACTCATTTACAGAAGTTCATAATTGGTAACGTTAGTGAGTTTCCCACATAATGGATGAATTTGAAATTATAAATGAGTAACATTGTCTGCAACAAATCTGTATTATCAAGTTCCAACAATTTGTCTAATCCTGCTGTAAATAACTGTGAAAATAATTTTGTCAAGTCCCCATCGGAGCCTCTCACAAGGTACCGCCAGAAACAGTTAAACTGCTATCAACCTGGCCTCGAAAGAAACTTCCCGAGTCATTCAGCTGGTGAAATCTTCTGTGATGCAAAATTTGAGAACTGCACAATAACTGTAAATCACATATATGAGTATGCTGCCCCCAAACGTAGAAGAATTTGTGTTATTGACAGTGATGGTAGTCAAACTAAGTGAGTGTTGTTTCACAACCTTCTTTTATAAACTAATATTCATGCACATGTCAGCTTTTCAAAAAGTAAATCAGTTTAAGCTTTAAGATGAAGTTCATATTAAAGAGGTTAAAATGTTTAGCAATTTCTTGTGTTTTTCAGCTACATATAGTGATTTTATTAAATTATGTGAAAATTGATTGGTATATAACAAAAATATCATTATCACAGTAATGCGATTTTGATTGCTAGATCACGTCTCGTTGTCAGCATAAAAAATCCAGATCATGACTCTACGCTTTGTGTCTCGTAATGATCCAGATTTTATAATGCTGACAACTTGACATGATCTAGCAATCAAGATCGCATTACTGTGATAATGATATATATATATATATATATATATATATATATATATATATATATATATATATATATATATATATATATATATATATATATATATATATATCATACAGACTGTTCTCACAGATTCTGATTCTTACACTCCAGATATTTCAGAATTCAGACAGATAATTAGGGGAACAGATTTCCATCATTATTTTTTTTTAGCCTGTGTTATAAGTCAACTGAGATAAGTCTATGTTGTGTTTATGTAAGTATTATTGTAAATACAAGATGGTATGATTGAACTTGAGGTAGTGCAGGTTGTAATATTATAAGTTACAATAAGTAAAAAAATTATTTATTATTGTTCATGTAAGACTTGAGATACCACACCTGTCCATTTTGGTCATTACTCTACAGCAAATTCTTAGTAATTATCTGTTGATATTCAACATGTACCCTATTTACATGTAAGATACACTCAGCCTTCTGTGTTTGTTATATGCAGATTTATGTCCAGTGTGCTATAGCTTACATGTCTGTGAAGACATATATATAACTTTTCTGACAGTGATGGCAGCTTTTGAAAGTCACACCCAGGGAGAGTACATCATGGCACTGTTATTAGGAATATTGGTTGGTTGGTTGGTTTTTAACAGCACTTTAAACACATTATTGGCTATATCATGGCAAGGAAATCGGAGCAAAGTGCCTTTCCCAAGGGCACATCAGTGCAGCTGACTCAGGTTAGCCTGGGCAGGTGTTGAATCTGCTATCTTTGAATTACAAATATAATGCTCTACCTTACTGAGCTACTGCATCTCCCCTTCTTAGACTTGGAGACCTGCAGAACCATTGTGTTTACCATATTATTAATATTGACCCTCATTAACCCTAACAAAAGGAATAGAAGTAAAAGCATATAAATAAAAATAATTTTATTGTATACAGTACTTGGTTATGAATAAGTTCTTATTTTACAAAGCCCATAGACTTTTGTAAAATGTATAATAATTGGACTTATCTGATTGAAAATTCAGTGAATTTAATCCTATATTTATAGCTGAAAGTATTTTAGAGAAATGAATGTCTGTTGACTTCTTAATATGCCCTTTGAAAAAAACAATTAAAAGTAATGATTTTAAAATTATGAAAGTGAAATCACCATAGGTCTGTTAATCATAGAAAGTTACATAAAATTCATCAGCAATGATAAAAAAATCATATTCTTCTTATGAATCTTCAGTTTTATCATGGACTTAGCCAGGTTCCAAGATTACAAAGAATTCTTACACTCAAACTCAAAATGCTGGTACACGATTGGTCAGTGATTTAACATTATCCAATCATTGAGCAGTTTAAACATTCTAGTTACTTTTGGGATTGAGCTCTGCATTCATGCATTGTCTTAATGCTGGGTGGTGTTACTATGTCAGTGGATGTTCTACACTCCATAATGACTAATCTCTATAAGGTGTTTGCAGTATGTGCAAAGAATAAAATGCTCATGCTTGCTGCTGTACTTCATAAAGTCAAACTCCATCAACTAGGAGGAGTACTAAAATTTAGTTTTGCTTGGCTTTGCTCACTTTACTGATGGTTCATCCTTCCTTTAATCATAGCTGCGTTTCGACATTTTGCCTTAAAAAAAATAATCACACTTCCACACTATTCCAACTATCCTAAAATCCATCTCAAAGAAACATTACTGCTGATCACAAACTACTCGTTAATTTTTAATAAAGATGTCTTAAGCATTATCATTCAAGGCCAGGATGAATAATAACTTTTGTTTCTTCAACACGCATCTCTTACATAACTTCAGATGAATTGAGTTGTTCCACTTTGTGTCCTTTACCAATGCAAATTAGCCTTATGGATTCTTCCACAAAGAATTCATAACACAACATCACCCTAGCTATTGTTGGTAAATTAAGTAATCCGTTTTATTGTCGGTAAATTAAGTAATTCGTATAAAGGTGGTTGTTTATCTCTGACCGGCTTAAGTTTTAATCACCTTGATGATCAACAGCTGTATCAAATTGCCCTGAGATGACAGTTTTCCATGAGCATTAAGCACAACTGTTTAATGTTTATACAGGTTATGGGGATATATTGTGTTGTCAAGTAAAGTCTCTCTGTCTCTGTCTCTTGCTTTCGGTTTTTCTTTTTTTTTTAAGATGACTGAAAATTGTGTTTGTCAAAACACGACTATGTTGGTGGTCGATTGGGGGTCAGGTGCTCGATTGGGGGTCAAGAATCATGTTTTTTTCATGACATGTGTTATGGCATGTATGCTGTAATTGAAGCACACATGATTCTGAGCCATCAATAACATACCAGCCAACCTCCCGGACAGTGTTGGGTTTTTTTTAGACTCAGGGAGTGTGTTTTGAGGTCCCAAGTTTATCTACACATAAAAGCCTTCAGAAAATGACTGGAAATTCAAATTTGAATAAAAGAAAATAAAATATCTATCTATGAAGCATTTATTACACTTTCAAACTGAATATTGTTAGTAGTCTTAACTCGTTAATTTTGGGGGAATTATCTTTCAAACCAGGATATTTTTTTTCCCTTTACCTCAAGATAATGTATTTTTTCAACTAATATAATGGATTTAATTAGTTCTATTTTGCTACAAATCAGAGCAAGAATATTTTTTTCAAACTAATTGGGGGTCGGAAATTGTTTTCCCCATACCCTAGAACTCATCCCCCCATACCTCTCCACCTAACTAAAATTAAATGATCTGCCCCTTAGCACTATCAAATATCATCTCAACACAAAAACACTGATCACAAACTACCCAGTAATCTTTAATAAAGATGGCTTAAACATTATCATTCAATGCAAGGAAGAATAATAACTTTTGTTTCTTCAACACACATCTTTTACTTAACTTCAAACAAATTTTGTGTATTTTAAATACAGATTAGCCTAATGGATTCTCCCACAAAGAATTCATAACACAACATCACCCTAGTTATTGTCGGCCAATTAAGTAATCTGTATGAGGGTCGTTGTTTATCTCTGGTCAACTTATGTTTTCACCTTGATGACAATCTGCTGTTTAAAACTGTCATGGGTGATAGTTTTCCATGAATATTAAGCATCACTGCTTACTGTTTGTAAAAGTTATGGGCATATTTTGTGTTGTCAAGAAAGGTATCTCTCTCTCTTTTTTTTTTGATGTTGTTCCTAAGATTACTCATAATACCTTAGAACTACTACTACCTCGCAAATCCAGCCCTCCCAAGCTAAAAACTTTTTGGCTAAAAGCTAAAAGTTATCTGCCCACCTAGGTGGCAGTTAGCTAGAGTGATCTCCCCTTGGTGCAGGGATTGGCGCTAAATCCCATGCATACTTCAGTTAATACTTCCACTCATGCAGTGTTGCACGCTCTTGACTCAACAGAGAGGCCTTGCAATACCAGTACAAGACTTTGGAAGTTTTCCAGAAGAGAGCGAGTTGGAAGAGTTTTTCTTTACTAAGGGAAGTATACTCAATCTATATATTTCCAACTTTTCTTTCTTGCGTTGACAACAAGTTCTGTCTTTTTATCACTTGTCATCTGCACACACATAGGCGCTTGTGTACTGTACCTGCACTGGTTGCCAGTGTGTCCCTCACATGGCTATAGCCTTCCTTTGAAGGTATGGTGTGTAATCTAGAAAACTTAATAATATTGCTGTATAATTGATGCACGGTGGATATGGTAAGTTTTCTTTGTTCACCTAATCTTAGCATCCACCTCATGGTTAGGTAATGTGACACAATACTGACTGCCTGTCTAAGCCATCAATCGACCTAACCTACAGGTAACATTATAGTATATTGATATTATCGCGTCCACTTCGTAAGTATCAGTAGCGATGGTGAGTACACAATTGGTGCTGAGTTTGTGTGTGCTATACAACCCACTTGCTGTATAGTTGCCACCAAACGTACAGGTAAGTTTTCCACATAGTTATTATAGCGTCCACTTTGTTAGTACTAGAGGCAACACTTCGATGATTTTCCTGTATAGGCAGTCTATCGACCTTTCATACAGGTAACTTTTATTCCAGTAATATTGCCAAATGTCCACTTTGTAAGTATTAATAGCAATGTTTTAATATTATACCTGTATTTACACTCATGTACAGGTAAGGGTATAGTGTGCTGCTCTGCATGTGTACGCTATGGGTCATTAAGCAGGATGCGTGTGGGGCTATACCTGTTATCGTCTGCTCTATTTTGTCTTACAGATTAGACCATGGGCAAGACTCAATGTAAAATTGTGTAAACGTTGGAAACACGACAGACAACCATCCTACTTGTTTTATTTGCTCTGGCTGTCAACCTATGAACACTTGTAACACATGTGCAGTGTGGACAGAATCTCAATGGGCTACAACATTAGGGGCACCTAAAGGGAAGGCACTGAAGCGCCCCTTAAAGGATGATGATGCAATAAGTATTCATGTAGATGTTGCTGCGCTACAAGATTTACTTGTAGAGACTCCACTCCATTCGTCAGCTATAAAGTGTCACAAGCCAGCATGCACTGTTTCTGCTCAGGCTTCTCTTTCACCTTCGCAGCACGATAAGTCCCTCTTCGACAAACCAATAGGCATGGTATAAGGGCTCAATGCCATATTGCCTGATGTGCAAAAAGATCGAGAGAAGAACAGAATATCTTGCACTTCAGATTCAATGACCGGTTACTAGGATCAGATGTCCCGTACCCCGTCTCAGAGTTATGAACCGGACAACATCAGGCTACCAGATCCTCTGTCCAGTTTACCGAACTGCCATAAGGGCATGCATAGGGATCAGGCTATCATGCATAGTGCCTCTATGCACTCACTGCACATGATGCCCAGTCTAGTGCCTCAGTACCCAAAGGAAGTCGCTTTTCAAGCCTTTTGCACTCAAAGGGAACCTTCACCTAGCGACCAACTGGAAGTCACTGTATCTCATTCGGGGTGTTCTGCAAGAATGGTCAGCTCTTGCCCTCAACATTCATCTCCTGCCCCATCACAGATGGTACAAGAGATATCGACGTCTCCACCTTTATCCACTAACGACAAAACCAGTTCCATATCCCGCTCATCTCTGTTAGACCTCACTATGATGCATGAGGACTCAGCCTTTAGGGTTTCAATTCAGCACATTTTCTGCCTCCTGCCACCAGAGCTCTGTCCACTTTCTTCCTCATCATAAACTACCTGGTCCAAAGTCCCTGCATCTGTAGACCTCTTGACCATAAAGGCTGAACTGACTTTCCACCTACTGCCACAGTCTGGTATAGTTTTTGACCTGTTGCGCTGCTTACATTGCCAATTACAAGACCCAAGTGTCAACTGCCTCTTTTTCATGCAACAACGCCTTCCCTCAAATTTTAGCCAGTGATTCTACAAGACACACATGCCAGCTTTCCATATAGATACCCCAGCAGTTTACCACGACATTGCTGCAGTGGGGATGACTAGGCCATACTGCATATGCATGGACTGGAAGGATTTAAATGACACCCAACAGTTGGTACGCAATGTTGTGGCCATGGGCTCCATGTTGGACCTGGCATCCATGGCAATCGTCCAACAGGTGGAACCCAGTTTACCATCACCTGCCCTGAATCCTACGGACCATGCAGGGGAATCTGTGTCCAGAATGGTCAGCGTCTTAAATAGAGATGCTCATCATACTTTGACCAATGCTGTCACAGCAGCTGTGAACCTACACCTGGTGGAACGAGATGCCGTGCTCTCTACCTCCACCTTTCTCGAAGACCACCATAAGGCAAAGCTTCGCTTGCAACCTTTGTCCTCGAACCTCCTGTTTAATGGCCAGATTGATGACATACGCTGACAAGCCACCAAGGAGACAATTTTTCCTGCAAAAATATCCCAGCCACAATGGAGAAACTTTTCAGGACATCAAAACAACCCCCAGTAAACCCCTAGGACACAAGCCACTGGGAAGCAGTCCTACCGACCATACTCCCAAAGGTGGACACAGTCCTCCCAAACAAAAGGGGACAAGAGGCAGAGAGAAGGCGATCGTTTTCACCCGCGTTTTTCTCCACAACAGCCTCCCTACAACAAAAAATTATGTCGTACTCACGCTGCCCTTTCCGCACATTCTGGTAGGTGGAAGGCTCCAATTTTTCATTGTCAAATGGGGCAAGATTTACCATGATGACCTATGGACCCGGAAAGTGGTTTCAGAGGGATTCCAGATCGCCTTCAGCACACCTCCACCTCTGTCCAGGGTTCCTTCAGCTACAAACATCCCCAATGACCCATTCAAAGCCACCATTCTGCAGCAAGAAATGAACAATCTTCTCCAAGAAAAGGCGGTAGAAATTGTTTACAATGCACATTCTCTGGGATTTTATTCGAGGCCATTCCTGGTCCCAAAGGCCAATGACACACCTCATCCCATCATCAACCTATCCACACTCAATCAGTTCATTTGCGCCCCTTGGTTCACAATGGAAACACCACGTCAGGTTCTCTGTGCCATCCAGGAGGGAGACTAGGCAATCAGCGTGGACTTAAAAGATGTGTATCTTCACATCCCTATTCACATGGCTTCCAGGAAGTTCCTCAGATTCGCCTACAAAGACACCGTTTAACAGTTCCAATGGCTTCCGTTTGGACTCAACATCAGCCTTGGGTTTTCACATGAGTGATGGATCAGGTAATGGCCCATGTCCAGATCACCTCCATGGTGGCTACATCAAACTACCTGGACGACAACCTACAAAAACCAAGACATGAGATCACTGGTTTCTCAACCTTGGCTTTCTCATCAACAAGGACAAATCCAACCTAATACCATCTCAACACTTTGTCCATCTAGGGATGGAGTTCTAACCTCAGGTAAACAGAGCATGCCTCCGTCATGAATGAGCTTTGAAAATCAGTACCTTGGTGACTTCCTTGCTGATACAAGACAAACTCTCTGCCTGAGAATTTCTCTGCCTGCTGGGCTTACTCAATATGGCAGTGGACCTCACTGTCCTAGGTTACCTCTTTATGCACCCATTGCAAATGATCCTGTTGTCCACATGGAGACAGAGACATTGCCCATTAGACCAACCTCTCACTATATCTCTAGAGATGAAGTTCCATCTCAGACGATGGGACGACCTCAGCTGGCTCACATCGGGCATATCCCTGCAGGTACAACCTCCAGAAATCACCGTCTGTAAGGATGCAAGCACAGAGGGCTGGGGTGCACACCTTCCATCATTCCTGGAAGCCAATGGAGTGTGGTCCCTGCAAGATCGCAAATTACGTATCAATCTTCTCTAGATGAAAGCCATCTCGAAAGCCTTGCATTGGTGGCAAGAGGCTCTATATGGATATGGAGTTCTCATTCTGTCTGACAACACACCTGTGGTGACTTATATCAAATGGCAGAGGGGAACCAAGTCTCCAAATCTTTGTGTTCTCATTTTGAACTTTCTCAGATGGTGTCATCAATGACAAATCCATGTTCAAGTTCGTCATATTCCAGGCCGACTCATTGTATTAGCGGACTCACTGTCCCGGACGAATCAACTAATAAAAACGGAATGGTCTCTTCACCCATCGGTCTTCACACAAATATGTGCCCTATGGGATTGACCAATAGTGGATCTATTTGCGACAAGGTGGAATGCCAACCTCCCAACCTTTGTCTCACCAGTTCCAGATCCAATGGCCTGGGCAGTTGATGCGCTTTCCATAGATTGGAACAGCCTGAACGCTTAAGCTTATCCACCAACACCTCTGATCCCGAAGGTGATACAGAAAGCAAGAGAATCAGAGTGCCGCCTCATCAAGTGGGAAAAATCGTGGATCAGTGATCTCATCAATCTGGCTGCAGAAATCCCCAGGAAATCGGAACATTTCCGCATCTACTAAAACAACCACAACGGCAGGCATTTCATCCCAACCCAGAGTAGCTGAACTTGCATGCCTGGCTCATATTGAACAAGCCCTCAAAAAGAAACAGTTGTCCCAACCAGTGGTGGAGAGAATCGCTAGAGCGAGATGACACTCACTCTGAAAGTCTATGAAGGCAAATGGAGAGTGTGCTCAAGAAAATATTACGCCACTGCAGGCGTCAATACCTCAGATAGCTAACTTCCTCCTATGGCTCCTTGACGAGAAATAGTTAGCACCAATCACCATCAAAGGCTATCATTCTACAATCTCCGACATGCTGCATCATCATGGAAGAGAGGATGTGGGACAAAACAAAGATCTATCCTATCGCCTGGCTAACTTTGCTTTCACATGGCCAAAGCCTTTGGCGCTATTCCCTAAGTGGAATCTATCATGGGTACTCACATGGCTGAACAAGACACCATTTGAACCACTCTCGCGAGCCTCATTGGTTCATCTTTCATACAACCATACAAGATCTGCTTCCTCATCGCATTGGCAGGCTGCATCAGCGAAATACATGCGCTATCAGTCGACCCCAAGTATTTACAGTTCAGACAAGACAGGTTGGTATCACTCATGATGGTTCCTGCTTTCATTGCCAAGAACAGGCTACCATTCATGGGCAGCCAAACCTTTGTAATGAAATCTCTGGCTACTTTAGGCACTTCATCTCAAGGTCGTCTACAGGACCCAGTATGGGCTCTGAAGTTGTACCTGAAAAGGACTGATCCAGTCCGTCGAGGGAGATCACGCCTCTTTTTACCCCTCAGAGAGGGAAAGGACGACATATCAGCACAGGCACTTTCGTCCTGGATTAAAGGGGTTATTCATTCTGCATATCGGGAAATAACTCCAACTCATATGAGTCTATTACATATTTCGGCTCACGAAGTTAGGGCAGTCGCCACAAGCTTTGCATTGGAGTGAAACTTTTCCCTGACTGACATAATTCATGCTGTGGGATGAAGGTCCGAGTCCACTTTCTTCAGCTTTTATCTCCGAGATCTTTCATCCCAAAAGACTCAGCTCGACCTGGTAGGGCCTTTAGCTGTGGCACAGCAGGTTACCTTCCCAGATTGGTCAACAGCTTCACAGGAAGCAGCTTCACGACTAATGGTGGATTTGCAGGGGGGGGGATTTTTTCCCTTCAAAGCCGCTCCCTGACATATTTAGTCTATTCTCCAGCCGGGTCATCTAGAAGCTGTCTCACATACCTTAGGGCACTGGAGATGGCCTCTCCAGGGTAAGGGGATGTAACTCCCTCCACCTCCACCTCCCTTACCTATTCTCCTAAGGTATTATGATCGGGTAACGTATTTGAAGAAGAAAACTATTTTCTAAGTAAAATATGTTTCTTCGATAATACTTACCCGATCATAATACACGTACACTGTCCCAGCCTCCATGCATTTACATCCTTATCAGAGAGCATGCTTACTGCTCCAGTAGTAACTGAAATATGCATGGGATTTAGTGCCAATCCCTGTTCCAAGGGGAGAGCACTCTAGCTAACTGCCACCTAGGTGGGCAGATAACTTTTAGCTTTTAGCTAAATAGTTTTTAGGTTGGGAAGGCTGGATTTGTGAGGTAGTAGTAGTTCTCCTAAGGTATTATGATTGGGTAAGTATTATCGAAGAAACATTTTACTTACAAAAGTTTTTTTTTTAATACAGTTTTGTTGGGGGGTTCAAAAACCACATTATTCGCATGACACAACTGAAGAATACATGATTCAGTGCCATCTATAATTGAAATGTACGTGATTCTGAGCCATCAGATTTATGTATAAAGCATCCAGAAAAGCCATTCCTGCCCACCTTAGCAATATCTTTCACCAAAAAGATGCTGATGGTACTCTAAATTTAAGATCTGTTAGAAGTAAAAATGACATTATTCCAAAGCCAAAGAAGGAATTGTTTAAAAAGAGCATTCAATATACTGGTCCACTGGTATGCAACATCATTCCCAGTGATCTAAGGCAAATTCCTAGATTTCTTCTTTTCATAATCAATGTGTTAAATGAAATCTTAAGACAGTCAAAGATCTCTAAGTAATATCAATACCGCCTACTTTTCCCTGCTTATACATCTTTTTCACAGATGAATTTTTTTCCCTGCTTATATGTCTTTTTCACAGATGAATTTTTTTCCCTGCTTATATGTCTTTTTCACAGATGAATTTTTTTCCCTGCTTATACATCTTTTTCACAGATGAATTTTTTTCCCTGCTTATATGTCTTTTTCACAGATGAATTTTTTCCCTGCTTATACATCTTTTTCACAGATGAATTTTTCCCTGCTTATACATCTTTTTCACAGATGAATTTTTCATTGCCATAAGATATTTTATATATGCTGTATATTTGTATGTGCTCATTGATGCTTGTACACATGTTACAGTCTTGAAACTTTGTTAGATTTTCAGAATAACTAAATTCTTTAATGTGTAAGCCAAATGTTATCATGTGCTGTATATACTATATATATTGTACATAACAGAAGGTCTCAAGGTAGATTAGTTCCTATAACTTAACGAGTTACATTCTCTAAATAAAGTCATCATCATTATTATTATTATTATTATTATTATTATTATTATTATTATTATTATCCATAATTGAAGTATACAAGATTCTGAGCCATCTGTAATTGAAGTACATATGATTCTGAGCCATCAGAGACTGGATTGTACTGTTGTTCAAACTTGTGTAAAGATCTTGTTGAATATTTCTCACCAATGAAAATGATCTTTTTGCATCTGCATTGCTGTGAGGGAGATTGCTGTAATTGAAGAACTCATGAAAAACTGAACAACTTCATATTATTTTATCAAAAACTGCAAGTTTGACAAAGAACTTCTAGCATTGTTTTTTGTGCAGTCTGTGCTTGTTGAGTGATCTCAGATCCACTCAGGCCTCTTGTTTCTTAGGATTGTTCTTCTAGCCATTTTACGATTTTAATAGCACTATTAACACATTATTGACTATATCATGCCAAGGAAATGGGAGCTAAGTGCCTTTCCCAAAGACACACCGAGGCAGCCAACCTGAACTGGCCTGGTTGGGTATTGAACCTGCAACCCTTGGTTTCAAGTCTAACTCTTTATTAAATGAGCTCTTTCTTGCCATTTTAATCAATCGTTAAGGATACTGGCTTTACTAAGCAGCCCTCTTTTTCTTCTGCTTGCAGTTGAAATCCCTAAAGGCAGGCTAACCTGCGATCTTCTGGATACAAAATGTGTCTATCTTCTGGACTGTAAGTCTGACTTGTTTGTCTGGATTGGCAAGAAGTCCACACGTCTGGTCCGTGCTGCTGCTCTGAAATTGTCCCAGGAAATGAATGATATGATTGACCGCCCAGAATTCTGCACTGTCACCCGATGTTTAGAAGGGACAGAGCCACAAATCTTCAAGACTAAATTTGTTGCTTGGGATGATGCTCTGCCTGTGGACTTTACAAGAACAGCAGATTCTGTGATCAGGAGAGGAGCTGACCTGAAGGTCTGTATCAGCCACACTCGGAAACAGTCCAGGGGTCTTACTTTGGTCTCTGTTTCTTATTCAGAATATCCATATTTCACATTGTGTGTTGTTGTTATTGCCTTGACAAATTGAGTTTCCAAACTGAAACTAAAGTTTATTTCCAGTTGTAATTGTATGAAATAGTGTCATCTGAATATAAGTTATACTACTTTATCAAATTGATGTTTTAATATTTGTCAGTTGTGTATGGTTGTATTGTCATTTTATTACCGTATTAAAAACAGAATTCATTTGTTAAATTCAATTAGTGTGCATATGTTGGAATTCTAACTGGTAATATCGTGCGACATTTGATTTTGCTGTAACTGTTAGGATGGTTCAGTTGATGTCATGTTTCATACCCAAATTTAACCTTCCTTTACAAGTTTTATAGATAGAAGTAGGTTTTAAATGAAGATCCACTTTAAATACTTCAGTTTTTATAATCTGATTGACTGATCCGCAAGAAAAATATATGCTTAAAATACTGAGATTTTTATAATCTGATTGACTGATCCAGAAAAAAGAAGATCTACTTGAAGTACTGAGATTTTAAAAACAGCAATTACTTATCCCGTTGCTACTGTGCAGTGTTTCTTTTTCGTGCCGAAAAACCACTGTCTGTTTGATGTAAATACATCCTCCGCCAGAGTGGAGAATTTTCAGTATGACACAATCAACTCATGAACCTCACATTGGTCATGTGCATTGGTCATGCACAGAAGGGTCATCACTTTCAAGGACGCCATAATGTATGGACATTATGCCTAGATTGGCACCAGAGAAAATTTGCTTGTAGCAAGTGTTTACCACATTAGCGGTCTCCCTTCTGCAGTTATTTCTAATCTCTGTGTTACACTATCCATTCCGTAATTTAATTTCTATGCGGTAACCTTTTTCCCCTCTTAGAATTCAGTTCTTTAAGGAACATATGAAGTTACCTTGTGTACCCCACCATTAGGGGCTTGGGTACACTCTCCTACTTTTCAATATACAACTAAGGTACCGGTAAGTCCTTGAGTTAAAGGAATAACAACAGAACCTGCCTAACATAGAGGCCAGTGTATTCCTCTCTCTATCTAAAAAAAAATTGACATAGAAGATTGGTAACAATATTTTTTGTTGTTTCCTTTAACATGTATATTAATAATGTCCGTGCTCTCGCTTCACATTGTTATTACATGTGTGTCTGCATTTTTTAATCAATAAAAGGTTCATCAGTGAGCAACATCTTCCTTTTTCAGAGGAAAAAGACAGGTACATTTAATGGGTCATTCAATTGTTTTGCTCGTGCATACACAGGGGTGTACTTAGTATGCACTGCATACAACCAGATAAGTTTACATGTGACATCAAATATATTGTCATTATTTCGTTTTTCAGAATAATGTCAAGACAGTCTGTGGGGTAATGTGACCACAAAAAGGGCCCTTGGGACACTCACCCAGACTGCATCAAGTGCTATAAGTGGATACAAAAATATCGTTGTGCACTTTGCAAATTATGGTCTTCTGAAACCTGGAATCCAGCTGATTCCAGCCGCATCTATCGAGGGCAGAGGAAACTTCCCTTGCCCTCATCATCAAAATTTTCTGGTTTTTCTCTTGCAGACCACCCAGGGCTCTGCAAGAGGCTTGGCTCTTCAGGTTGGAAGAGCGCTTTCAGGTTCCAGGAGTTTATGGGACCAACATCTTTGGCAGCCTGTGAGGCCCCTCCAGAAGGAGTGACTGAACGTTTGAGGAGTTGATCGCCTCACTCTGAAAGGGAGAAGAAGTTGGACACTCATCATCTTGCTTCCTTTCAAGAGGGAGGTGGTGCACCACTCACCTAATGCCCTGATTAGCATGTTGCTCCCTCCTGTTAGAGAGGTGGTGCACCACACCTCATATTCACGACAGCGTGTTGTTTCCTCCAATTAGGGAGGTGGTGCACTCCACACCTCATATCCACAACAGCATGTTTCTTCCTCTCATTAGGGATGTGATGCACCACACACTTTGTGCCCATGGCAGCATTGTTGCACCCTCCCACTAGAGAGGTGGTGCACCGCACATCTCATGTCCAGGGAAGTGTGTTGGTCCAACCCACAAGAGAAGTGGTACACTGCTCCCAACACTTCAAGGGTAGTGTGTCACACCTCCCTTCCCAGTGGGAGGGATCAGCACCACACCCGTCTGAGTGATGAATCAGTTGAGGATGAGGTATTCTCTGATAATCACTCAGTGGCCTCATGGTAGGGGTGGAGCGGGTATTGACCAAGTTCCCTTCCACCTCTACCGTCCCATCCTGAGCTGGATTGGGAGTGTCCACCAGGCTCAGACAAGGGAAGGGGATCGGATCAGTATTTCCTACTTTTCCCTATTATCCCAATGAGTCCTTACGGGATGTGGGTCCCTCCACCTCAGGATCCTTGTTTCTTTATGCCCCCATGGGCTACTGGACCCTGCCCTCACAGTAGAGGTGATGCTGCAGCTCGTGTTCCACCATCACCTCCTCACCAGATGGCATCAAACCGGAAGGCTAGAGATGTCGCATCTTGTCTACCCGCTGCAACTCATAGAACAACAGCCCCTATTCACCATGCTGAATTAACAGGCTTGGCACAGAGTGCTCTTATGCCCCCTCCACAACCATTGACATAATGATGCCCAGCCACTCTCCAGTTCAGAGTATGCTAGACTATGATGATGATGCTGTCTCTGTCCGCTTTGACTCCAAATGAGTTTGAGGTAGAAAAAGCACAACCGATGCCTCCTATCAGGTCCATTCCTTCCTCTCAGTTGGATGAGGATGAGGAGGTCTGGTCCTTTGATTAGTTTACTGCCTCTTATCCCCATACCTGTGCCCGAAACCATCTGGCGCACAGTCCAAGAAGATTCTTTCCATTTTGGAAAAGATCTTGGTGGCACAACCTCAAGCAGACCTCTTGCTTCTTCTTCATTCCTCCATGATTGAGGACATCTCTCAGGTTCTCAGCAGGGCAAAACATCGCTCTGCAACATTGAGGGTGGTCCATCCCTTCCTCAATGTTGAGACCCCTGATCTCTACCACCAGTTACCGGCTATATTCCCCGAAGTGGCCTACTCAACCTCTACAGCTGGATGCCAGTTCAGCCAAAGTGGGTATTTTAACTGGAGCCTGGGCACACCTTCCCATCAAGACAATCGAAGCCATGGAACAGAAAACCCTATTACTCATCACCATAGCTTCACATGCTGACCTTTTCTCAGCTACTTCGTTTAGTATGTTGAGATAGGCCTCAGTGAATCCAGCTGCCTTACAATGCATGCTGGAAGCTGTGGCCAAGATGTCCTGGCATGCACTTTCTGTCGCAATGGCATTATTGGTGGAATTTCTGCACATCCACTGTGACATTGCATTGGACTCCTCGAAGGTCTTACTTAACCACAGTAAAGACTTTCTAAGGGCTGCTCTGTTGGAAGTGGAGACCCTCTTCGGGGGCCTCATCCCTACTGTGGCTTCTCAAGACTTGCTGGATACTCAACATTGATCCTTCACAACCACTCCTGGCCCATGACAATTGGCTAGGAAGTGTGTTAATGCAAATCGCCCTCAGGGGCCATATACCAAGTTCTTCAAGCAGACGCAGCCCCAGTCCAATCTACAATCTCAAACTACACCTCCTCCTTGTCAGCCGGGTTCATGGCACACAAGTTGCCGCAGAGCCCCAAGGAGGAAGTTATCTAACCCTCCTTCCTTTCCTACGAAAGGAAGGGGGGGAGACAGCCCAAGGGACTGTTGTGCATCCATCTCCCAAACATTCATGTAGGTGCTTGCCAAGGCCTTTTTTCAGAGGCTTGGTCAAGCATCATGGATGATGGTTGGGTTACTGACTCCAGTTTTCTGGAACAACACCCTATATCAATGACCCCCATGTTCTTTCACTAGTCCAATCAGGTGAAGCGGAGGGAGAAGGTGCACACCCTTTTGCAGAGAGCGGATGTCGAAAGGGTCCAGAACGATCAGTCTCCATTCTATCCCTGAATCTTCCTGGTTACCAAGAAAGACAGAAGGTTTTGCATCATAATCACTCTCTCCCCTTTAAACTGCTTTCTTGTGGAGGAACCTTTCAAGAACGAGACTGCCTCCTCAATCTGGAATGAGTTTTATCCGTCAGATTGGGTGGTCTCCATTGACCTTTAGTATGCCTATTTGCACATCCCAATATTTCCTCCACACTGCAAATATCTCAGGTTTTGTTTGGACCAGGAAGTTTTTCAGTTCCGGGTTCTGCCATTCAGAATTTCTTCTGCACCCAGAATCTTCACCCAAGTTATGGGAGTGATAGCGGCCTATCTCTGATTACTGTGAACACCAATTCTCCTGTATTTTGATAACTGGCTGATCCACAATGTTCAAGTTCAGTCCCTTCATCAGGATCTGTTCCATTGTTGGTCAGTGGTAACTTGGGTCTTCTACCTAACCTCGAGAAGTCAGAACTTGTTCCATCACAGGACTTTGATTAAATGGTGATGAACTTCCTCATGAACCAGAACTTAGTCCAGGTTCCTCTGGATCAGATAGATCGAATTCTGGCACTATGAGTGGCTACGAGCAAAAACATTGTTGTTTGCTTGCCTTTACCTATCCCTATTGGGAACCTTGAATGCTGCTACAGACTTTGTTCCCGTAGAATGTATTCATGTGCGATCTCTACAGTACCTCTGCCTCACAAGGTGGAAACCACACAGAGATTCTCTATCAGCGCCGATCCCTCTAAGACCAGTATTTCATCACCATTTGTGCTGGTGGATGAATCGGGACAGATTCCTGACTGGGGTCCCCATGCATGCATCTGACCCCCACTCCTATCTGTTTTCCGACGTGTCAGATTCCAGATGGGGTGCGCATTTAGAGCCAGAGGGCATAATTCACCAGGGTCTTTGGGCTCCAGCCAAATCATCCCTCCACATCAACAGCAAAGAAATGAAAGCAGTATCTCTAGCATTGCAGGGGTGCATCAACAGACTAAGGGGTCGATGTGTCATGGTCTCCTCCAACAACATGTCCATCATATGGTATCTCCAACATCAAGGAGGCACACATGCCCCTTCTCTTTGTGTGGAGGTCTGGAACCTCCTCCGTTGGGCCACCTTGGAGAACATCACCCTCCGATTTTGCCACATTCCAGGCAAGAAGAACATATTATTGGACAGCCTTCCCAGGAATGGCAGAGCTGTCCTCATGGAATGGTCTCTACACCGCTCCGTAACAGAGTCCCTTTCCACACTGTGGGTCTGGTGGACCTGTTTGCAGATGTTCAATATCCACTATCAAGGGCTATAGAGCTGCAATTTCCAACACACCTAAATTCTCTCAGGGCATGGCAATCGGTTTGGATTTGCACCTTGCCGATCTTATTACTGTGAAACACTTTATTTTCATGGGTTTCAAATTTCATGGTTTAGGTAACAAGTGCATATTTGTGGGTGCCTAATTTTGTGGATCTATCACTTACAAAAAATTTAACAAATAAAAAAATAAAAAAAATAAAAAAATCATACGTCTCTGTAAAAGTTGATACAGACATTCATTTCCACGCATTTGCAAGCAAATAGATTTATCTGTACTGCAGTTAGTAAGTTGATTCATTAAGATATTTCATTGCTAAAATCTGGATTAAATGCAGAGATCTTCAAGGAAATGCCTACTTCTTTTTCCACACATATCTGATCTAACCCATTTAATACCACTATTGTAATCTTAAGTAATTAGGTTCTCGTATGTTCTTAAAGATCGATATCAAAGTATCAAGTTATCAACAATTAGGGATTAGGCGCTTGAACAATGCCAATGACTGTAACCTCTATTGTTCGAAACAATCCTGCCAAAATCGCCCCGTGGGAACCCCTTGTTCCTGGGTCACCTTGATCTTGTGGTTCAAATTTGGATCCATAAAGTTTGGATGAATGATGGTGTTATTAATGCGCGTATTGTGATGGCTGTTGCTGAAGGAATTGTTACAAAAGACACTAAGCATAAACTGCAAAAATATGGACAATGGACATGTACATTCAGATCAGCTATCGGTTGACCTGAAAACATCTACCTGTAAGTCAATTCATGCACAGCAGCTTAACTGCACACATGACAAAGTAGCACTTGGCAGAGACTTGATTGAATGGACTTTGAGAAAGTGGGACTAATCTGCAGATTGTTTATTCAGCAGTTAGTTGATTTGTGCAAAAATGTATGTATTTATCAATGGGAATAATATGTGGTTTGGGAAATAAAGAAAGACACGGACAGTGAGTAAATCAGCATTTATTACTACACATCATTACAACCTGACAAAAATGTTCATGCTCATGAAATTTTGTATTCGAATTAAATTGTAATCAATCAGTTCCAGTGTTCCTCGTCATTCATGTACTTATCCTAATGTATATTTCGCATTCTCTCCACTATAGATAGCCGTGGTATTAAAACAAATAACGAAACAGTTGATGCCCTAAAATTGCATATGACGGAGGGCACGGGGTGATTGTCGGCTTGGTTAATATTTCATTGTGACTTTAAATTTGTGGTCTAGTTCACCCACAAAAACCATGAAAATTGGAACCCAACAAATTTAAACTGTTTTACAGTAAGTACTTTGAGCTGTAAAGACCTTTCTCCCGCTCTCTTACACCCAGATGGAATTTTTCTTGTGTTTTATGGTCTTTAACCTAAACCCCCTATGAACCATTGAGTGAGGCCTCCTTTCAGGACCTCACGCTCAATACTGTTATTTTACTCACCCTAACATCTGCGAGAAGATGAAGCAAGATTCATGCCTTGTTTATTGACACTGGCTGTCTCCAGTTTAATGGGAATTATGATTCTGTTTCTCTCCTTTCTCAACTGGGATTTTTAGCTAAAAATCAATTGCCTTCGGTAGCTGCACAACCGACAGAGATCCCCAGTCTCAGTCAAATCTGTGCTGAGGATGATCAAGATAGACTCTTATGCCCAGTGAGGCTACTCCGTTTCTACCAGTGTCTTAAGGTATCCTAAGGAACAAGAAAGGGTAGGAAATGTCTTTTCCTTCCTCTTAAAGGCTGTGTAGACATTTCAGCTGCCACTATCTCACAGTGGATTGTCACCACAATCAAAAGAGCATATCAGTCCCTTACCGATCAAGACCTTTCCTTTATGAAACTAAAAGCCCATGAGGTTTGAGCCATTGCTACTTCATGGGCCTACCTTAATCACTCCTCTTGGAGGACATCATGAAGGCAGCATTTTGGCATTCCAATACTGCCTTCTCCTCCTTTTACCTATGCTCATTAGCACAACAAAGCACAGTCATTTTTTCTCATGGACCCATCTTTGTGGCACAACATGTGGCCCAGAGAGACACCAACATTCTATAACATGGACCTCTTCCTCAACGGTGAGTACATTCCATTTTCTTTGTTTTTGATCAGTTTAATGACATCTACCTACCCACCTAACTTACAAATTCAGCTGCACAATAGCAATGGGATATGTAATTGCTGCTATTAAAATGTAGTTTTTTGGGAGGGGTAAAACTAATTTTAATTATGCAATACTTACCCATCACTATTGCCAAATGCCCTCCTCCCACACTTCTCTGATGTTCTGGCATAATCATTGCCTATGAAAAAGATGACCCTTCTGCGCATGACCAATGCATGACCAATGCAAGGTGCATGTTTGGATTGTGTCATACTGACAATTCTCCACTCTGGGGGAGGATGTATTCACATCAGACGGATGGTGGTTTTTTGGCACGAAAAAGAAAAGCTGCACAATAGCAACAGCTAAGTATTGCATAATTAAAATTAGTTTCACATCCCCCCAAAAAACTACATTTTTATAATCTAATTGATCTACAAAATAAGATCCACTTAAAGTACTGAGATTTTTATAATCTGATTGAATGATCCACAAAATACCATCAATCATAATGTCATCAGTGTATTTTTTGTCAGAATTTAGCATAGATAATGAATGTACACATTTTTTTGTCAACATTTAGTATAGAAAATGAATGTACACAAAAAAATTGGTCAGAATTTGGCATAGAAAATGAAATTAAATATTTTTTTGGTGGCTTTAGAAAGACTAAAATGCAAAAAATAATAAAGGTGTGAAATAGTAACATTTACAGGTCTCTGAAAGTGTATGACTTAGAAATGAGATTGCAAATACCCTGTTCCCATCATACTCTGAATTATTTTTATTTTTTTTTGTTGAGTTACCTTTTTCTGTCGATTTTGTGTTTGTAGTAAACTATCCAATTAAAGACCCAACTGACGTTAATCTTGTGGAAACAAGTAGGACCCATTCCCCTTGGGGTGAATTTAAATATTGACAAAAATGTTATTTTTAGCTAATCCATGAAAATTGATACTTATGAAAAAAATGATTTCACAGCATTGTTATTCTACACCACCTTGATTGGTCCACCTGTCAGTACAATTTGCCAATCAATACTATTATTATTCTACACCCCCTTGATTGGTCCACATGTGAGTACCATTTCCCAATCCATACTATTATTATTCTACACCACTTAGATTGATCCACCTGTCAGTCCAATTTACCAAATCAATCCTATTATTATTCTACACCACCTTGATTGATCCACCTGTCAGTACGATTTGCCAATCAATACTATTATTATTCTACACCACCTTGATTGGTCCATGTGTCAGTACGATTTGCCAATCAATACTATTATTATTGTACACCACCTAGATTGATCCACCTGTCAGTACGATTTACCAAATCAATCCTATTATTATTCTACACCACCTTGATTGGTCCACCTGTCAGTCCAATTTACCAAATCAATCCTATTATTATTCTACACCACCTAGATTGATCCACCTGTCAGTATGATTTGCCAATCAATACTATTATTATTCTACACCACCTTGATTGGTCCACCTGTCAGTCCAATTTACCAAATCAATCCTATTATTATTCTACACCACCTAGATTGATCCACCTGTCAGTATGATTTGCCAATCAATACTATTATTATTCTACACCACCTTGATTGGTCCACTTGACAGTACAAATTTACCAATCAATATTATTATTATTCTACACCACCTTGATTGGTCCACGTGTCAGTATGATTTGCCAATCAATACTATTATTATTCTACACCACCTTGATTGGTCCACCTGTCAGTACGATTACCAATCAATCCTATTATTATTCTATACCACCTAGATTGATCCACCTGTTAGTAAGATTTGCCAATGAATCCTATTTGTATTATTATTCTACATCTCCTTAATTGGTCCACCTGTCAGTATGATTTACCAATTAATCCTATTACTACTCAACATCTCCTTGATTGGTCCATCTGACAGTATGATTTACCAATTAATCATGTTTGTATTATTTTTCTAAATCTCCTTGATCGGTCCTCCTGTCAGTATGATTTGCCAATTAATCCTGTTTGTATTATTATTTTACATCTCCTTGATTGGTCCATTGGACAGTATAATTTACCATATAATCCTATTTGTATTATTCTACATTTTGATTGGTCCACCTGTCATTATGATTTACCAATCAGTCCTATTCGTATTATGATTCTACATCACCTTGATATGTCTGTCTGTCATTATGATGTACCAATTAATCATATTCGTATTATTATTCTATCACATTGATAGGTCCACCTGTCATTATAATTTACCAATTAATTCTACCATTATTTGACATCTCCTTGATTGGTCCACCTGTCATTATAATTTACCAATTAATCCTATTTATATTTTCACTCAATTTTCCTCTGTGTACATTTCAGGTAATTATGGAGCGAGATAAGCTCAAGACTGATTTGTCATCAATCTTCATGCCTCGCCAACCACCCATGACCACAGAGGAAGCAGTAAGTAATACAGATTGCTAATAAACATAATTTTATTCCAAGTTAATTATACAAGTTCTAACAACTGATACTGAGTACTCTCAATGAACAACATGGTGATTTCAGATGATCAGTTAGTTGGAAAATCCTTAATTGACCTTCATCAGCCGTTGCACTTGGTGGCCCTTAGTATCAAATCCAGACAGCTGGGGTGCCAAGTAAGCATGTTGCCATTGTCCATTTAGTTGCCCTAAAGCTTTTTTTGGTTATTCATATGTACCTTAAAATAGTTGTTCAGTACCAATGCCCCACAAAGCTGATTGATTGATTTTATTGATTGAATTTTATTCTGTTCTGTTGAATTATATTTGAATTTTATTCTGTTACATGCTACAATTAATAATATATTTACAAGCGCATCTGTTAATATGCATAGTAAAATTTACCTTTTTATATATTTTACCTCAAAAGTGCACATAGGCTGGTATTTAAATTTGTCAATCTGGTCAAAGGAACAAAAAGATCTATTAAAATCAGTATCCCATGACTAAAAATGAATTTACATTATTCATAGTTTGTTATCAGGCCATACCGCCATTTTCAGTTTTCTTGTGTGTTACTTGTATTACAGGAACAGCTGATAGAGGAATGGAATGAGGACCTGGATGGAATGGAAGCATTTGTCCTGGAGGGAAAGAAGTTTGTTAGACTCCCAGATGATGAACTAGGTTTGCTTTTGTCCACTTCTCTTGTCTGTATGTCTGCCTGTCTGTCTGTCATAATTTCTTTCTGTCCTAAATGAACTGGCAACATTTGTTCAGGAGGAGAAAAAGTTGGCCAACCTACCAGATGATGTAATAGGTCTCTTTTTAATCCTCTTTGTCCTACTATTACTCTACCTGTCTTTCTAAAGTCAGTCTGCCTGTTCATTGGTCCAACCTAGATGGAATGGAGGCATTTGTCCAGGAGAGATATTTGTGAGGCTCACAGATAAAACCATATCAATAAAGGCTCAAACATTATTTTAAAGATATTAAATATGTACTCAACTACTCAAGCTTCTTATTGGCATACCCAGAAATTGGTGGGCAGAACAATGCATCACCCAATTGGTAAAGTTGATAGACCAGGTATGCCAACTAGAACCTTGAGTAGTGTGTTGGAAATTTTAGCACTCTGCAGTGTCCTACATTATTAGTGTAGTCAATGGAATGTTCAAGCCTCTATTTCCAAGAGTCTGATAAACTGGGTCTGTTTTTATCTGCTTTGTTCCACTGTCTGTATGTATGGCATTTGGGCTATTGTATGGTTTCTCCATCAAATACATTACCCGATCACATTAACATTAGGGTGATTACTCTCTGCTACCTCTGAATCCAGCTCTCCCTGAAAGATTAAAAACGTCTTTCCATCTGTTTATCATACAGATGAAGGGAAGTAACTATTACAAATCTACTATTCTTATTCAAGCTGGGTGGCTAACTGTATCCAAAATGTAACCAGTTTAAACTTTTGCTTGCAACTGTGAACAGTGCCTCTGAAGAATCTGTGTCAATTTATTTTTAATTTTTTTTCAGTGGTATAGTAAGTCCAGAGGTTGATATACATGGTGTATACAAACATTTGCATTTTCCCAGTGAATTTATTCATATTTATGCATTTTTTACTAGTCATTATTGTCCATGTGATATCAATCAGTAACACTCAAGTTTTCAACAGTGTAATTATATTGTGCTGTTAAATTTAGGTTTATTATGCACTTCTTGGATCATCTTGGAAATGCGAGCTTGCCTGTTTGAACAGTCTGTAAATTTCTTTTATCCACTTATTTGTTTTTTTTCTCTCTTCCGTTAGAGATGTCAATCAAGTGCAAGAAGTGCATTTTCTTTAAAGTCCTGGAGGACAATCACAAGATGTGCCTGGACTGAACAAAATGTTGTTCCTCACACCCATGTAGCGTGTGTGCAATATGCGTAGAAACTTTTCGGTCCAACACCTTGAAAAGGCAATTTTAGAGACATGAAAAAAGGGCATGCTCTGAATCTTCCAAACACAACTACTAGGTATTCATCCTAATTCTGAATCATTGACCAGTTTTATGGGGGATGTTGAGATGCTGCCCCCACCCCCACCCCTCTATGAAGATAAAAAAAAACACAGGGCCTGCAGCGATGATCACTTCAGATCCAGTCAAAGACATGCCAAACGATTCCACTCAAACTATATTGGAATTGCGTATGATACACATACTACAGCAAGCTGTTGTCTAGAATGTTGAAGAGCAAGTTAGTCGAAACTTGGACCATTTTTAGCTCAAATTGGCAGCCGACTAGGTGTAAGTTCCTATCACCGCCCATGCATGGATGTAGGAATGTTGAAGCCAGGCATGCGGAATTACCATGCCAAGTTAGTCAATAGGGCTGCTCACCACATGATGGTGAATGCCCTAACAGCCTCTTGTAATCTTGATAAGAAGAGACACACTCCTGGATCTTATTCTCTTAAACTTCATTGTGCTGTGACCCTGTTCTCTCTCCCCTTTAGTTCCCCCCATCTGTTTGAGGGTCGAATTGAGGAGGTGAGACAACAGGCATCACAGGAGTTGCCCCTTCAACTGTCTCCATGCAAGCATTTATCTCTGCGGAACCCCAACAGTGGGTGTACCAGAGAAGGGATGATTGGCAACTGAAAGATCGCAGAGGTAATTCTCAGCAACAATGGCAACCTTTTCATGGCCAGGCAAGTTACAGGTGGCCAAATGCCCCTAATTTCAGCATGCATGCTGGGAGGGGGGAGAGAAAACTGGGTTTGTCCTCTCTTAAGCCTCTTGCCAACCATCAATGACTTGCTGTCTTTGTGCCCAATGGTGACCCTCCTGTGAGCTCCAGACTCCTTCTGTTCCTCCAGATTTGGATCAACCTGTTTCTGACAAATGATTGGTCCGTTCAAGTCATTTTGGAGGGGCTCCAGATCTAGTTCATCCAGCCCCCTCCACTTTCATTGTTATCTTTTATAATGGAGATTCCAAGCAGTCCCACGAAGGCAGATGTTTTACAGAAGGAGATACAGCTTTTGCTGGTAAAGCGGATGGTGGAGGTAATTCCAATACTGGATTCCTCAGGTTTTATTTCAGACTTTTCCTGGTTATGAAAACCAACAGAAAATTGAGACCTGTTGTTGATTTGAGCAGACTCGATCAGATACTGCCCCAAAATTTAAGATGGAGATGGCGAGGATCGTTCCATGTGTCTGTTTGATGCAAAGAATACGCAATAAGTCTCGACCTGTGCAATACATATTTCCATGTAGCTATTCACAGGGTATCATGCAAATACCTTAGCTTCGGCTACAGTGAGGTGGTGAACAAATTCTGTGCCCATCCATTCAGCCTCAGTTAATCTCTTGGGCCTTCACCAAAATGTTTGACTGCGCGATATCCTACTTCAGGGCATCCTCAGCTACAGCGATGGCAGCATACCCAGATGATGTACTGCAAAAACATTTGGTAAGTTTGGTTTTGGTTCACAATATGAACCACCTTCTCTACCTCATTCGCGTTTTAGGGTGGATAGTCCAAGTGGAGAAGTTGGATCTTGTCCCTTCTCAGTATTTTGTTCAGCTACATATGGAGTTTCTAACTCGTATCAACCTGGTTCATCTTCCTCCCAAACACATCAGCAGTATCATTCATGTGTCAGAGAAGGCATCTGCCAGGGAATTCATTTTGGCAAGGGAGTTTCTTCAACACCTCAACTTGCTCAGTGCGGCCACGGACCTGTTATACCTCAGCCACATTTACATGCACCTTCTTGAGACATTTAGATCACCAGATAACGATCTTGACCAAAATCAAACACTTCCTGCTTCAATGGCAAGACAGGGAGTGGCTAGCAACAGGAATATCTTTAGAAGTCCCACAGCTGAAAATCATAATCTATTCAGATGTCATTTTATTGGGTTGGCGGGCACATTTGCTACCAGACTTTGTGATGGTCAGTGGCAAGTGGACACTGGAAGAGAAGATTCTTCACATCTGTCTCCTAGAAATGAAGACCATTTTTAATGCTGCCCATGCTTGAGTGGAATGCATACAACGGAAAATGGTTCTGATAATGTCAGACAATTCGGTCATGGTGAACTTCGTCTTCAAACAAGGGGGGATGAAATCACTGAACCCTTGTGTTATGGTATGTGAGTACCTTCATTGGTGTTCCCACTGTCATATAAACATACAAGTTTGACACATCCCAGGCAGGCTTAATGTCCTGGCTGACACATTATCAAAGAGAGGCCAACTGCTTCATACAGAGTGGTCACTCCATCCATCCATCTTCTATTGACTCTGTGCTCTATGGGGCTGATCAATGCTAGACTTGTTCATGATGAGGTGGAACAACAAACTGTCTACCTTTGTCTCTTCATTCCTGAATGTAAAGACATATGCTGTCAATACCCTTTCAAGCAGCTGGGAGGGAATATGGGCATATGCCTTCCCTCCATTGGTTCTAATACCGAAACTAATCCAGAGAATGAGGGGCAACTGATGGGACAGATCCTGGATCAACGATCTACTCGATTTGGTGACTGACATACCCAGGAATATTGTAGTGACACACACACACACTGCTCAAGCAGCGAAGGTTGCCATTATTCAATCCGTGCCCAGGGAAACTCTTTCTTTATGCCTGGCTCTTGTCAGAAATGTCCTGTGCAAAAAGGAGCTTGACGCTTAGATTGTGGAGATGATTCCAACAGCTAGACGGCCCTCCACTTCGAAGGCATACAGGGTGAAGTGGCGAGTTTTCAGTGACTGGTGTTTCCTTACTGACATTCCACTACTCTCAGCCTCCATCCCCCAGCTGGCTAACTTCTGTCTTTTCCTCTTAGAAAACAAGAAGCTAGCCCCTATCACAATCAAGGGATACAATTCCATGATCGCAAACGCATTCAGACATTATGAAAGAGATGATATTGGCCACAAAAAAGACCATTCTGACTTTTCCATTTTCGACATATTGAGGCCACACTCACTCACCTTGTTCCCAAAATGGAACCTCTCCTGGGTCTCGATATGGCTCAGTTTGTATTTCACTTCTTTCCTGATAGCAGTAGCTTCAGCGTGCAGGGTGAGTGAGCAGCATGTGCTGTCTGTGGATCTGAACTACATGCAGTTTTTGTTTCGACCGCTCAGTTGCACTAATGATGCAGATTAGTTTCATTTCTGAAAACAGGTTACCATTGATAGGCAGCAAAAAA